>JAODUH010000016.1:1490325-1502568 GCA_027564835.1 Typhlichthys subterraneus
TGTTCAAATTGCACATAGAGATGCAGTCCGATTTTTTTAAAACTTTTTTTTTTTTTAATTTCAAACATTGTTTAAATTGCACAGAGATGCACATTCCATGATTTTTTGAAAATTTTAAACATTGTTCAAATTGCACAGAGATGCAGTCCTTGATTAAAAATTTTTTTTTTTTGAAAATTTCAAACATTGTTCAAATTGCACATAGAGATGCACAATCTATGATTTTTTGAAAAAAAAAAATTTTTTTTTGAAAATCTCAATTGTTCAAATTGCAATTAGAGATGCACATTCCATGATTTTTAAAAATTTTTTTTTTTATTTCAAACATTGTTCAAATTGCAGAGATGCACAGTTCATGATTTTTTGAAAAAAAAAAACATTTTTTTGAAAATCTCAATTGTTCAAATTGCACATAGAGATGCTCATTCCATGATTTTTTGAAATTTTTTTTTTATGAAAATCTCAATTGTTTAAATTGCACATAGAGATGCATAGTCCAGGATTTTTTGAAAAAAGTTTTTTTTGAAAATTTCAAACATTGTTCAAACTGCACATAAAGATGCACAGTCCATAATTAAAAAAAATATATATTCTTTTAGAAAATTTCAAACATTGTTTAAATTGCACAGAGATGCACAGTCCATGATTTTTTGAAAAAGAAAAAAAAACTTTTTTTGAAAATCTCAATTGTTCAAATTGCATAGAAATGCACAGTCCAAGATTTAATTTTTTTAATTTTTTTTAGAAAATTTCAAACATTGTTCAAATTGCAGAGATACACAGTCCATGAATTATTTTAATACTTTAATATTTTCTTAGAAAATATTAAACATTGTTCAAATTGCACAGAGATGCCCTAGTTCAGTCCATTATTTAAAATTTTTTTTTTAGAAAATGTTAAACATTGTTCAAATTGCACAGATGCACAGTCCATTATTTAAAACTTTTTTTTTTACAAATTTTAAACATTGTTCAAATTGCAGAGATACACAGTCCATGAATTATTTTAATACTTTAATATTTTCTTAGAAAATATTAAACATTGTTCAAATTGCACAGAGATGCCCTAGTTCAGTCCATTATTTAATTTTTTTTTAGAAAATGTTAAACATTGTTCAAATTGCACAGCGATGCACATTCCATGATTTAAAAAAAAAAATTTAAATATTTCTTTAGAAAATTTTAAACATTGTTCAAATTGCACATAGATGCACAGTCCATGATTTTTTTATTTAATTTTTTTTTAGAAAATTTTAAACATTGTTCAAATTGCACATAGATGCACAGTCCATCATTTAAAAAAACATTTTTTTATTAGAAAATTTTAAACATTGTTCAAATTGCACAGCGATGCACATTACATGATTTAAAAAAATTATATATTTTTAGAAAATTTCAACGTTCAAATTTCACATAGATGCACAGTCCATTATTTATTTAAAAAAAAAAATTTTTTAGAAAATGTTACATTGTTCAAATTGCACGTAGAGATGCAGTCCATGATTTTTTAAAATATTTTTTATATTTTTTAGAAATTTTCAAACATTGTTTAAATTGCACATAGATGCAGTCTATATATTTTTTATTTCAAACATTGTTCAAATTGCACAGAGATGCAGTCCATTATTGTTTTTAAAATTTTTTAAAATATTTTTTTAGAAAATGTTAAACGTTGAAATTGCAGATGCACAGTCCATGATTTTTTGAAATAAATGTTTTATATATTTTTTTTTTAATTTCAAACATTGTTCAAATTAAACAGAGATGCTCTACACAGTCCATGATTTTTTGAAATAAATGTGTTATATATTTTTTTAATTTCAAACATTGTTCAAATTAAACAGAGATGCCCTACACAGTCCATGATTTTTTTAAATTAATTTGACTTTTTTTTTTAATTTCTAATTTTAAACAGTTCAAATTGGCCATAGAGATGCACAGTCCATGATTTTTTAATTTTTTTTAGAAAATTTCAAACATGGTTCAAATTGCACAGAGATGCCCTACACAGCCCATGATTTTTTAAAATTAATTCGTGAATTCTTTTTAAATTGAAACATTGTTATTATTGCAGAGATGCCCTACACAATCCTTTATTTTTTTAAATACATTTTTTATATTTTTTTAGAAATGTTTAAACATTGTTCAAATTGCACAGAGATGCCCTACACAGTTCATGATTTTTTGAAATAATTTAGATATTTGTTTTGAAAATTTCAAACATTCTTCAAATTGTACAATGCCATACAGTCCGATTTTTTAAAATGCATTTTTAATATATTTTTTTAGAAAATTTCAAATTTTAAACAGTTCAAATTGGCCATAGAGATGCAGAGTCCATGTTTTTTTTAAATCATTTTAATATATTTTTCAAAATAAAATTTCAAACATGGTTCAAATTGCATATAGAGATGCAGTCCAGTATTTTTTTAAAATAAATTTACTTTTTTTTTTTTTTTAGAACATTTCAAATTTCAAACATTGTTCAAATTGCCCTACATGATGCCCTACAGTCCATGATTTTTTAAAATTAATTTGATATTTTTTTTGAAAATTGAAACATTGTTCAAATTGCACAGAGATGCCCTACACAGCCCATGATTTTTTTAAACCAATTTTTTTATGTATTTTTTAAAATTTCAAACATGATTTAAATTGCACATGGAGATGCACAGTCCATGATTTTTTAAAATGCATTTCTTATATTGTTTTAGAAAATTTCTATTGTTCAAATTGCACATAGAGATGCCCTACACAGTCCATGATTTTTTGAAATACATTTTTTATATTTTTTTAGAAAATTTCAAACATTGTTCAAACTGCGCCAATATTTTAAGGCCAATATTAATGCTGATTAAACCTGTCCCCCTATGTAACTTGGCTGCAAAGTATTAATTTACTAATGACTTCCAAATCATTCTGCTCGCATAACCTAATGCCTGGGTGTTTCAATTATGTCATTGTGTCATACAAAAGCTATGAAGGGAAACTATCTCAGCACATTGGTACAGTGTTTATTTGGGTGTTGCCAAGCAGACTTTAACAGTGTTTTCAGTGGAACAAAGGTGTGACCAGATGTCATTGCACAGGCGTACAAACACACCCCCCCGCCCCCCTCTGGTGGAGGATACACACTTTGACCGGCAGGTCATTCGACAGGCGAGTAAAGATGTTTCATTAACATTCCAACATGAGAAATGTCACATTGTAGTCCAACAGAATGGTGATGACATCACTTTACAATAAATACACTGCCCCAAAAGTGTCCATTTGTATCTCTAGAAAGTGCAACCAAAGCGTCAGGACTTGCTAAAAAACACTGTAAAGACTTCTCATTGGTTTAGTAAAAAGATGTGTTAACACTTTTGGTAGATTCTGCAGGGAGCAAAACCAACAGTCAAATACATTTATTTTGGTCATCTATAAGAATTATACAACATAATCTATGTACATATCTAAACATAGCATTCTTATGTATATATAATACACCGGTCCAATAGATACCATATTAACATGTAAAAAAAGTGTTCACTGTATTCTAGTACAAACAGGTAAGTTGTAAAGGAAACAAGGTTTCTGTTGAAAAACAAAGCCACATGGGTGGTAGACTGTATTTTAGCAACCTGGTCAGCAATAAACATGTTCATATTCATAGTGACGCAGCCATGGCAAAAATCTGTGAACCGGTCTAGAATCAAACCAAACTACCACCGTCGCCATGCGCCAAAGTCCAGACCTGGAGGGTTTCCCAGGTGTAGAATAAACAATACAGACACCAGAACCAACCAGACTGCCTCCAGGCTTCAAGTAGAGGAAGAATTCTCCACATTTCAAGGCAGTATTTCCAGACTGGGGAAGACTATTTGGAGTGGAAAGACCTTACAGGCCTTTGTTGCATATATAAAGCTGCCACCTCCAGAGGGAAGATGAGCCACAAATACATGACAATACTTGACATGGTTGTGTCGACGCTGGAGGTTTCTCACAGGAGACTTCCTAACTAAACAAATACATTCCGATGGCCAGCAGAGGGCGATCTCTTAAGCCCCGCCCCCGCCTGGCCAAACCAAGTGACCTTGGACACCCTTGATTGTACGCTCACAGTCCACGTGGTTGTCCAGGCGACAGCTCAGTTGGTCAGGGTGCTGGAGGCTCTGAAATAGGAGAGGAACTTGAAGCAGAGGTTGACCACGAAGTACCAGATGTTCCTGGCCATCTGAGAGCGGGCGATGAAGACCCTCCAGATGAAGACAAGGAGAAGAGTGTTGAAGGTGTAGCGGATGTTCCTCAGCCTGCAGACCAGACAGAAGTTAGTGACACTGCCTCAGCACAGCAGGCATCACATTGAACACTGATGTTGACCTACTTCTTCAGGTGTTGCCTAGCAGCGGGGATGTCGGACATGTCCTCGTTCAAGACGTACTTCTTGGTGCCGATGCAGTAGTTCTCGATGTACTCCGGCCAGTTCAGCTGGCGCACGTCAAAGTTGAACGTCTGCATGGAGCACGAGAGACGTCAACAACACAGGTCTCGCTAATGAGGAGGGATGCACCAGCTGTGAAATCTGGGCCGACACCAATGTTAATAAAAAACAAACAAAATCAATATGGCTGATAGCCTAAGTCAATGAAATCTGATATGAAAACAAACCTCATCTATGCACCCATTGTCTTCTTAACGCCGTGCCCAAGTTATGTCGAGCCAGAGGCTGTTATGGATCTTCTATTTAACGATTTAGCCATTGCAAAATAGATGCGACGACAAAAACATCGGCCAACAGTGAATGTAATCTTATTTGATATCGTGGACAACCCAGGGAAAAGAAAGACGTCCACTAGGCTACCAAAGTTGTCATTAAAATAAACCAAATTAAATGGTTCACATTGAGAACGGTTGCTCACATATTTAATCGACGTGAATAACAATTAATTTGTATGAAGATAATTGTTAAAATTTAACAAAAATTGTCGACCAACTATATGATTGTGTTTTCGTGAACGGCTGAATGATGCGTCCCAATTACTGTGGGACGGGATTATCTCCTTTCCTTCGAAAAGGATGGTGCTGTGTACCCTGTGTAGGACTGGGTCAGAATGTTCGGCAATAAACAGCTCTAACCCGATGCTGAAGGAGGTCATAAAGGAAGCATTGAAGCACCTTTCCTTAGCATTTTAAGAATTCAGAACAGCTCTTATCACGGCTGCGACTTAGATATTTCCGGGTCTTTTCACTCAGGAAGGTTCCCGAGCAAAAGTATTTTCGGCTGCAGCCAGTGTTGATCGGGTAATCGCACCAGAACGCCCATCTTGTGCGTGCGTTCTCTACCTTCTTGTCCTCGGGGCTGAGTTGCCCCAGCAACATGCTCATGTTGTCAGAGTTCCACTCCCAGTCCTGGCTGCTGAAGTACTCCAGCAGGCTGATGGCCTTGTGGAGCCGGTTGAAGATGCGCATCATCCTGGAAGCACACAGACACACACACACTTAGCTGGGGCAGATGTGTGGGCTTCTGGACCAAAGGAGTGTTCCTTTAAATGGCATGGAAACATTCAAGCAACCCGGTGGAAGAGTAGATACAGAACTATAATAAAGACTATACCAAGCAGAAGCCCCTCTCTGAATTTTAATTCGAGATAATCTCCTCCCCCCCCCCCCAAATGTCTTACTGGGGCTTCTGGCCAGACAGGCGCAGGTACAGGTCGTACAGCAGGGCGGGGAACTTGTGGCTGACCAGGATCCAGTACTGGTTCAGAAGGTAGTTGGAGGTGATGTTGGCGTTGGGCCTGCGGAAAGCTTGCTCCAGGGGGTTCCTCTTGAAGGTGGACATCACATGGTGCTCTGGACGGGGGACGCAGACAATGCAGGATGCAGTGATGTGTTACGCCACAAGGTGGGTGTCATGAATGCACCAACATTTTTAAAGTTCAGACTTAAAAACGTTTGTCCTTTTATTGAAGTGAATACCCGACTTTATTTACATTTAATTAGCGCTATAAGGGGGAAAACTCAAGTCTGTTAATAAGTAATTTGTTTAATCACCAAATAAATCCTGCTGAATCAGCATATAGAGTGGAAAAACACCGGGAATGCTTGCCAACGCAGCTCATGTCTGAGGATCTAGTCTGGGTCTTGCCTAAAGTCTGGGACACAGCACTGGCTAACTGTGTCAAGACCCACCTACTTAACAGGAGAGGTATTGTGACCGACATTCATGACAACCAACAACGTAACTCAATGACCAAGTCCAACGGTAAACTTATACAGAGGAATTTGTTGGGAAACTTAACTTGAGTCTGACTTTTTGCACGTCTGGACTCTGTGTAACTATTTTCTATGTGTAAATTACTTCTATGTGTAAATTACTTCTATGTGTAACTGTGTTCTATTTGTACTGCAACTGTGTTCTATGTGTTCTATGTGTAACTGCTGTAAATGTTGTCCTGCACATGTGTGCTTTGTCTTGGCCAGATCGCCGTTCAGTAAATTAGAATTGCTTTCCAATCGGACTACCTGGTTAAATAAAAGTTAAAAAATAAATTACAAAAAAAAAACTACTTATGAGACGTTATCTTACAGAGGTCTATGTATGAGACGTTAGCTTACAGGTGTCTATGTATGAGACATTCAGCACAGAGTTGGTTTTGTGACGTAGTGCTGATGGACGGAAGAGGCTGAGTAATGAGGATCAAACACCAGTCTTCACAATGTCTTCCTGCTGGCTATTTTGGCACACCAGATTAGCCAGCAGGTTCACAGGGGGACATGGACCTCCTTTCATCTGTAGGCCTACTGCCACTGTAACGTGGGGTGAAGACCAGACAACAATATGGCCAGCAGGTGAGGCCTACATACCGATCTCTCCCCAGTGGAAGGGGTTGATGCCTCCGGTGGTACAGTTGTACACCAGCGCTGCCTTAGGCCTGTAATGTATTTGAGGGAAGGGGATACCATAATTTATTATCCCACATGGGGAAATGTTACAGCCAGGTATAGTTATATCCTTCATAATAAATATAAGATATGAAAATTAAAAACATTATGGACAACATAAAGACAACAGTCCAGACACAAACAGAACATATAAGATAACTATTAGAAGTTATCATCTATGACGATTCAAACTATTGCTGTACACACAAAAGAGACTGAGTCCCTTTGAGTTGGCACACTGTATCTTCTACCAGAAGGTAGGAACACAAACTCCCCCTGCAGGGGGTGGTGAGAACTACAAGCCATTATGGCATGGGCCTTTTTAATGGCCTGCCGGTAATAGTGGTCAGAGAGCTGTACTTGCTCCACCCAAATGACTTTACTGGCCACTCTGACTAGTTGAGCAAACCTGTGTTTGTAGGAAATGTTCAGGTTCCCTACCCATGCCACCATACAAATTACGTCATCACGTCATGACTACTCAAATATTGTAATGCGTGCGTGCACCGTACCTGCTGATGGCTGTGTACCAGCCTGCTGCCAACGTGAGGTTGACCACGACGTCCACGGGGATCAGGTCTGCCACTGCGTCGTTGTTCGCCCTCATGGTACGCAGGATACCTTTGCCCGCCTGCAGGGTCACCAAGGCAACAGTTAGCTCCTCCCTGCCACGCCCTCACCAGCACAGATACAAGAGGTTTGTTGGGCATCCGGTTGGATTGGTCGAGAAGTCAGTGTTAGTATAGAAGGGTTAGCAATGCCGAGTTGGCATAAAAGCGTTCAGTATGAAAGGGTTAGCATGGACGAGTTAGTATAAAAGGGTTTAGTATGGAAAGGGCTAGCATAAAAGGGTTTAGTATGGAATGTGTTAACATGGGAGGATTTGCATGAGAGGTCAAAACTGAAAAAGCTAATTTTATCGTTCCCTCAAACGTATTCGCTCTAGTGTGGCCATTGCCCTGGACTCCATTCAAACCTCCTGCATGCTCAGTATCAACCTTATCTAGTATCATTTTTAGGACTTCTGTTTAATGACTTCTGTGAACAAGCCCTCCACCGCTCTATGCTAAATATCTCCACCCTCAGGCCCCATTACCTCCAGTCACAGGCCCTGAAGACCTCCACCCACAGGGCCCATAGTGGAGCCTTTCCCAGAGGAACCCCATTGACCTGCGGTCCGTCAGGTGTTCCACTCACCGCTATGAACACTCCACTGGGCCCGTTGAAGTTGTCGATCCAGCCCTGAGGAGAGAGAGCAGACAGAACCCTTGGTGGGAAGGTCTCCTGAGATTACATCACACATATCTGACAGGGTTGGAAGTAATTGATTACATGTAATCAGCTACTTATTACAAACAATCTTGGTACAGGTACCAGCTAATATAGTGGAATCAGATTAGTTTTTTATTCATTCATTTATTATTAGATGATTACTTTCAAATGTAAAAGTGAAGTTTGCAGAAGAAATGCATAAAACAAACCTGTTTTATAACCTTTCCATATTGTCAATAAATAGTTGAGATAAAAACTACTTTAATCTGATCCTTTGTGCAACATAAACAATCACAAAAATATAAAGATTTGGCATTGGCAGACATTTGTGCAAAGACATTTTACAGTCTTAACTGAGCACAACGGTTCTGTGATTTAAGTTCCGTTACAAAAGCATCTTAAGTGACAATGCACCACAAAACCACCGGTCTACGCAAACGTACAAACCCTATTAGGACTAAGTGAAAACTGTCCATTGGAGTGAACACAACTCTCCTCTACATGGCTCTGGTTGACCCAACGACCCAATGGGTCCCCCCAGCTGCCCCAGGAGGCCCCTCCAGGGGGTTTCCCCAGGGGTCCCCCCCAGCGGCGGCAGGTACTCACGGGGAAGGGCTCCTGCCAGGTGGCGCCCACGATGGAGGGCCGGATGATGCCCAAGCACAGCTTCCCCTGCTGCTGCTGGACCACCACCTCGGCCAGAGCCTTGGTGTAGGTGTAGGTGTTGGGCCGCTCGCCCAGCAGCCGCGGGGTCAGGTCGCCCACCATGGCGTCATCCATCCACCTGCAGGCAGGGAGTGAGGTCGTCACCACAACAGTGACCAGGGAGTGAGGTCATCACCGCTGATGACCAGATTAAAGGTGGAGTCAGTGATGCTAGAGGAAGATTGTTATTTGAACTGGACCTCCCCCATCAGTAGCCCCCCTCCCCTCATATTACCATAATAGTGTATTCACTTGCAATCATTAACGCCACCTTTAATGAGCAGTGTTAACGATTCATTTCATTCATTCAGTTATTGGTCAATTATTATAGTATATTATTATTATTAGTAGTAGTAGTATTATAGTTATTATTCACATACCCACACAATCTACACACTGGTTAGTTAGGAGTCATATTGTCTGTGAAAGACCTGCTCCTTATGACATCACAGTAAGTGCTATGGTAGCACTCTGTCTGAGGGTGTACAGACGACCTTGAAACTAGAACAGCACCGCAAAGACATAATAAAGGATCACATTGGGTGTAGAGGACATCTTTGAATTAGAGGACATTTAAAGGGAAAAAATGAAAAGTATCCGGGGAATTGTCTGAAGACACGTTGGTCTCTGCTCAGGCCGTCTGAGCTCAGGGAGCGAGGTGGTATGAAAGCAACAAATCACATGCAAGAGCCAGAAAGAAGGAGAGCGACAACGTGAAAACAAACAACATCTTAATGCAGTTACTACGGTAACACACTCCAGGGTCTCGATGAGCTTGCTGGGCTGCACGGGCGGCGGGTAGATGACCTCGTCGATGTGGCGGCGGTTGCAGTTGGCGTAGGCCGTGGAGACGTGGATGAAGGCCTCCAGCAGCTCCATGTGCTGGGCCAGACCCAGGAGCTGCTGGGTGGCCAGCACGTTCAGCTGCAGCGCGTGTCTGGGTGAGACACGGGGGGTAAGGGGGGAGAACACATCCATGGTTACTCTTCATGCTGTTACACAAGCAGCTGTATGTGCTTTAATGAGAGAATAAATGAAAGAAAAGAGGTGCGAGACAGACAGATACACACACAGAGAGAGAGAGAGAGAGAGAGAGAGAGAGAGAGAGAGAGAGAGAGAGACAGAATGAGGGCCTATGAGGAATGCCGTCAGTGCAGGCGCTTCAGAGGTTGTCATGACGACGGGGGAAACAGCGCCAGGGCAGTCAGAGACGGGCTAAACAGAGCTGTCGATCACAGATATTGGAAAGTCCCGCCGACCCAGATATCAACCCTCATCCAGACATTACTAATCTACACACGCCATTTTTCTGTGCGCTACCCCCAAGTTCAGTACAGCTGTGGACTATACACTATACTATTTTTATAATATCTGTGTGTATACATTCGTTTGCGTTGTTGCTGTTATATGAGAAATAACCGTGTCGTGTCATGTCAATAAAGCCTTTCTTGATCTGAGAGACAGACAGACGGTCAGACAGACGGTCAGACAGACGGTCAGACAGTAGCTCACCTGAGCGGCTCATCAAAGCGGATGGTAGCAGCACAGTGGAACAACACCTGGATGCAGCCGTTGAGCTTGTGCAGGTCGTCGGGGGCGATGGCCAGGCCAGGTTGAGTCAGCTCGCTGCTGATGGGCACCACCTTCTGGTGGAAGTCGGGATTGTCCTCACGCACACGGTCAAACAGCTGCGCACACACACACACACACGCACGTTTACAAACAACATTCATCTTAGTAGCAGTCAGACCATATTATTGAGGGGGGGGGGGTGCAATAGAAATATATTATGCATAAAGGTTTAACATTGCTTTATCCTACTTAGAGGCCTTGAGATTGGAGTACAGTCGTCTGTCTGTTTTGTCCGTCAGATGACTTACAGTGAGTACACTTGTGTGTTATTATATATATATATTACAGCAGCTCCTCCAAGGTCCTTCTAGGCAAGTATCACCATTGGCAGCCATCTTTGGCAGTTATACAAGACAATACAATGCAAACGCACGATTGGCTAAATACGTTAATGCTTGGCAGCTATAAATACGACAATTGGCTCTTTTGGATAATGTCATGCGTTATTGGATATTTTCCTCCAATCAGAATTATACAAGGGCATGTCTCCTTAATATAGTGTCTCTGGCTTATAGGTAGGCCCTAAGCTCCGCCCAGTCCGCAGCTCAAACCCATAATCACCTTCCGGGAGTTGAACCACTGAACTAGACTCACTGTCCTGCCCAAGCAGACACAGTTGCTCATTTCAGCCACTGGAGGGCAGTCTAAGCCAGGCCTTGTGAAGGCAATCACAGAACATTTGTGTCAAAGTTTAGGAACTGCTGAGGCATGCTGGTCATATCACAGCGGTGCCATGACAACGTAGGGGTGTCATAGCAACGTAGGGGTGTCATAATAACAGTGTTCAGAATCTGAATCAGATCATAAGTGACGCTGGTACTGAACACTCCTGGACCCACAGACACCTCGTGGCATTCAAGAGAGGGAGGAATGTGTGTGAGTGTGAGTGTGCATGTATGTATGTGTGCGTGCGTCTATGTTTGCGTGTACATGTTTAGACACACGTGCGTGTACTTATGTGCGTGTATGTGCGTGTATGCGCGCTGGCCTCTTTCTGTAGAGCAGATGTTTCACTGGGACAGTCTATATATGTGCATCCCATTCCCTTGCCTGACATACTGCTCTATAGTCTAGAGAAAGACCTGGAAACACAAGCCGCTCTCCGCCTAGCAACACAATGCTTTAGCTTCAGGGTTCACACACACACACACACACACACACACACACACACACACAGTGAGCCGTCAAACCTCAGATGACTTCCTCTCTGGGTCGTGGGCCAGCCTGTTGCCCGGCGGCAACCAAACAACAAAAAAAAAAGCCAAAACAAATGTTATATACACACACAACACATTTTGTTTATATATACACACCCATTATATAATATATAATAGTGTGTGTGTGCACATATATACATATATATGCACACACACATATATACACACACATATATATACATACATATATACATATACATATACACACACATATATATATATACACACACATACATACATATATATACACACACACATACATACATACACATATACACGTATATATACACACATTAGTGCTGTTCCAAACGATTATTTTTTTGTCGATTAATCTATTGATTATTTTTTCGATTAATCGATTGTCTCTTCGATTAATCGGATAACTACATTATTGATAATATAGAAATCCAGTTGATGCCATAGGGTGCTCCCTCAGAATCTGTATCACCCACATTGGTAACAGTGTTGTGCGGCCTGCACCGCTTTGTGT
>JAODUH010000016.1:1518934-1531935 GCA_027564835.1 Typhlichthys subterraneus
GAGATGCATTAGGCTGCTCTATCTCTGCTCCCATAGAGATGCATTAGGCTGCTCTATCTCTGCTCCCATAGAGATGCTCTGTCACTGCTCGCTCAAAGGTTGGGCAGCTGCAGAACACCAGTGGTGTCCGCCATTAGTGCACTGATCCCTGTCCTCGGGCCTCATTTATAAAACTGCGTAGAATTCATGTGAAAATGTTGCGTACAAACGAAACAAAGTGCGTGCACACAAAAATGTTCGCTTTTTTATCGCACTGAAACAAATAAAGCCAAAACTACAGTAAAATACAAATGTATAACTGTAATACTTATATTCAGCACGAAACAACACATACAAAGCAATGGATTCTGGAAAAGGGGGCAGGGCGTATTGTCGTCAATAGAGAGAACAAGAGATTATTTTACTACAGTGTTTTATTTGCTCAGTAACATTTGGCGATCTGAAAAGAAAACGGCTTAAACATTTTATGAATTGAATAAATGTTATTGTGTTACACATTGTTGGCTGTCTATTGTACATATCATCATCATCGGTTGCCTTAGTACATATATCTCATATTTCTCAAGTTTCGTCTTTCTGCCATCGGAGACGCAGTTTCCCATTTCTCCAGTTTTTGTGCGTACGCTTGGGTCACAGTGTAAATCCCAAACCTTGCGCAGAAACTGGCGTACGCATTCTTTTGTGCAACGTTTACAAATGAGGCCCCAGGTCTACGTTAATCTCACGCTTGTTTTATGTTCCGTCTCCGTGCCCCCCCCCTCCAGGTTCTGCACCGCGGCAGCCGACAGGAAGCTGCGCCTGCTGACGTCCGATCTCCAGGACAGGCATGAAGTCAAGGTAAGAATGACATGACGTCTTCCTGTCAACCGGCATGCACCGCCGTCTGCTTGAAGATGTTCCATACCTGGGTAATGAGTACTGTGAAACAGTGATAAGTACAGTAGCTAACTGTAATAAATACAGTAATAACTAGGCCTGTCACGATAACTATTTTTTTGGCCGATAATATTGTCCCAGAAATGATTGCGATAAACAACATTATTGTCAGAATCATGTAAACAATGTTGCTCTGCTATCGTTACGTGACATCAATTGTTTGATATGATTGGATAAACCAATTCCATTGCTTGGCTAAGTATTAAAATTAAACCTTTAAGCGAAAAAAACAAAAGCCACGTTTTCACACCCCTACTTCCAGATGTGGTCGTCTGGAGAAACACCTGTTAAAACCTTGAGGAACACTTCTTTCACCTGTCTGCTGTGTGTCTGTGTGGGGGGCGAGCACAGATGCAGCACAACATGGCTGACTCTCTTATGTCAGCAACATGCATGTAAAGTCAACAGGCAATATTATTAACGTCTGAAAAAGTCCATATATTATGTCCATATATTGCACCATAAGTCGACATAGTAGTTATGGAGACACACCTATCTATACAATATTTAAATGCAAATTGTAGCAGCAAACAACTATGTAAAGATATTGTGGACTAATAGCGTCTTGAGCAGAGATTGACATCACACTCCCTGTGTTAATCTAAAGGCTTTGGCAAATTTACCGCGTCCATAAATATCATCACACGTACAACCCTGTCGCACACCTCCAAAAATGTCTGTCCCGCGGACATGTGTGCGTTGACTGCGCATGTACGACAGGCTGAAGCCCACTACAGACGGCAACGGATGCCCTACTAAGCTCACAAATGAGTGCTTTAGACATATAAAATTGTTTTTCTTTCCAGCGAATATCTTAGTTACACCAATATTGTTCACGGGAAACAATGCGTGCACATAAAAATCGTATTATGATTTTATATCTTATTGTTATAAATATCTTGTTTTAGTCTGAGATGCTGGTGCTCTAGTGCGACATCTAGTGGCAGAACGTCATGTATAAGCCCTTTAACAGCGACTCACCGCAGACGAGCAGCAATGCGCGCCACGTTCTGTTGCAACACAAACACCATACAGCAAACACAACGCATGCCGAACACAAACAACACAATTGCAATAACATAAAAACACCAGATAAATAAACGCAACAACACAAACCAACAAACTAGATGTATAGTTCCATGAGAGCGAACCTCTGTCACGGTTTCTATCTTGTAAACTTTGACTTTGACCCTGTGGGCTGTGAACGTTTGTGTTGTCTAGGTGATGGAGGGGCACACCAACTACATTAACCAGTTGGTGTTTGAGCCAAAAGATGGGAAACATATTGCCTCCGTCAGCGATGACCACACTTGCAGGTCCGTGGCGTGTGTGTGTGTGTGTGCGTGTGCGTGTGTGTTTTTCTCCTCTCTGGTTTTGCATTCTGTTCTCTGTTAATGGTGCAGAAAGTCCTGACTGTGTTTCCACAGTGCAACCTGATGCTTAGCACAACACAACCATGTGCACATGCTACAGCTTTGCAGCTTTTCTAGCTAATTGGTTAAATATGGAAATCCAATTATCCCACAGAGAGTTTCCCCTGCATGGGGGTCTTTCTAACAAGCTCATCAGATGTGCCTTCTCAATTAGCAGTTGAGGAGGGGGGTGGCGGGGGTTCAGTTCGGGGACAACACCCTCTGTAGTTGCCAGGGCTGAACATGTTATTGGAGATGTTCTCTGTCAAAGTGGAAGGTTGCTGGATGCTTTTGGTGGGATTGGGAAGGGATTTAGAAATAATGATTACCATCTTACTGTTTAACACCATGGCCTTTTATTGTCAGTAATAAAATACATTGCATGATAATAATCATCACCTGGCCACAGTGAAACACATTACGCCATAGCTGTTTTTTGGTGAGTGGGCGCTTTACATTCCATCCATCTTGCCCATATCTGTTTTATTTTGAAGCCATAGTCAGCTAGCATGCGGAAGTCAGCTAGCAAGCGGGATTCAGCTTTCACGTCCCACTAGCACGCGGGATTCAGCTAGCAGTCAGACCCACTGCTGAGGTACGGAGGAACAGAACACAATCCCTTCTGCTAAGATGAGGAAGATGACGGCAGCAGAAGCAGAAGGGATCAGGTTCATCTGCCCACCAGACCTGTGTGTGTGTGTGTGTGTGTGTGAGACACGTGCACGTGTGTTATTTCAGTGGTTCACTTTCACTGTGGATCTTCTGCAGAGCTTGATTACAGCCCGCTCATTAGTCAGGTGCGTTGGGAGCAGTGAGACGTTTATAACATGCTGTCCTGGAGTATCTTTGAACGCATCACACGGCCCTCTCTCTCCCTGTACGCTTGGATAACACATGAGGTGCATTCAACACTAGCGAACGTTCGCGTTTGCTTTGAAGTTTGAACATTTAGTGTAAACATTACAAAACACAAATCCTCAGACCTAAACTGTCACCCTTCGGTCCAGTGTCAATGTGTGTTCGCAAACATTTGACGCTGTTCTCATCTCTCGACAAACCGTAGCGTATATATCGCCCCCTGTTGGCCCCTGACTGCGTGGCGTGAAGCGCCTTCTCGCCTTTCGTCTTTGTTGAAGCTGGAAGCGAAGCGCGACGTGGCGGTTCGTGCTGCGAACACGCTGCCCGGTCAGAGCGCTTCTGTTGCTTGTTGACCTCGTCCGGCAGAGGTCGTGTTTTGCTGGGCAGTCGCCCTTCTCCGTTTTGAAGGGCAGCGTGGTAGACCACACTTTGGCCCGCGGTGCGTAGCGTGATTCTGTTCTCTGCCTGCCTAGTGGTCTGGGAGAGAAGAAACTTCAGGGGTCCTTTTCCTGGTGTGGTCTGAGGCTTGTTTCTCCACTTTCTTTCTTCATGTTTTTCCTATTGGTCATCCTTTTCTTTGTCATTCTTCTCTCTCTCTCTCTCTCTCTCTCTCTCTCTCTCTCTCTGTGTCCATGAAGTGCTACTGGACCACATAGGGAGACACGGAGGAGTCTCTGGCATGCTCCTGTTTTCCTGCAGGAGAGAGAGACCAGGGTGGAAAGGCTGGGCGATTTCCTGACGTCTTGTGTCAGGTTCAGCAGAGTTGAGCGATTAGCCGACGCTGTGTGTGGAGGGGAATGACTTGCACCACTTCTGGACCAGACATAAATAACCATAGGGGATCCCATGCTGTATTAACAATAATTAAAATATAACATGGTAGATTATGAATACATAATAAGCACATTTCACCTTCATATTCATTCTTGAAATGCTCTGGTGAATCCGATGCCTACTTTGAGAGTTTGTTCAAAGTTTATTTAACCAGGTTACACTCCAGGCATAAACCATGAGACCTCAGAGTTACATACGCAGACGCCATTATGTAAGATGTGATGATGTGTTTTATGATAGGTGTCTGCTGGCGGACCTCATCAGTCTGCGTGTTCCCATCAGGCCTCACACAACCCTTTTGTTTTATGTTCCCAGAATCCCCCGACGTGCTTGGTTGTGTGGGTAGCTGTAGAAGTGCGCGTTCAGATGTGGTTGACCGTATATTCTGATGTTTTCTTCTTCTAATAGACGTGATCTATTGGGTCCGTGGGCGTCACACAGGCTAGTCACACTATGCTAACCTGACTGGCAGGACCATCAAGGAGGTCTCTTTGGAAAAGGCAGACACATTTAAATGATTTGAACCATCTAAGCTGCCCGTCATGGCTAACAGGACGGCCACTGATTGGTTCAAACCAGGTGTGTTCTTCTTCTCCAAACGCAGAACTTGAAGCCTGGCCAGGTGGATTCTCTCGTGATCGTTGCCGTGTGAATGCAGCTGCCTCACAAGGCCAACAGTTGACCCTTTGCACTTTCCTTGACCTTCTATAGGACGGAAGTGATTCAGGACACCAGGCCACACCCTGTAGTGTGGCGCTATGGTGATTGTGGACAAAACTCTTAATTCTGCTCATTATACAGGCATACACTGCATATGGACATGCCCAAAACATGCAGTTGTGCGTATGCAGCGCCTACACAATTTCATTGTGAACTTACCGATGGGGGTTAGAAGAGATGATCGGACCAAATAATCAAATTCATCTCCATGATTGATTCTTTGTGATAGCCCACCCATGTCTGTTGCCTTGAGGCGGCTAGGACGAGCCCAGCATGAATCCTGGTGGTGCAGGGCCCAGAATGGAGTCTCCTCCTCCTCCTCCTCCCTGGAAGAGAGCAAGTGGAGGTTCTGGGCATAACTTGCGGACCGTCGACGACTAAGAAATTAGGCCGCACGGGAATGAACACAAGCCATCTATCATGGCCCCGATGTGCACTGTAAATCTGTGTGTGTGGGGCAAGAGCTACTGGGAAGGAAATGTTGAAGCCGCCTCGTTGCCTCTGAGAGGGAGTGTGTCCTGACATCACCTCTGAACTATATCGCAGCGGGCTGGCAGAGCCTGGCTGTTTTTAGGGCTGCGTTCCTCACAGTCATCATCTAATAAATGTAATATAGTAGAGTTCTTTATTTCTTCTGCAGAAGCGTGACCTGCTCTTGTGCTCTGCTTGTATATATATACACCTGATGATGTGAACACACACTATCCAAAAACTCAAGACGCATTTCTATAGCTACAGCAGCGATCGCTCTAGAGCTGACGTTGAAGTCTAATGTGTTAAGAACACTGACTGTCTCATTTTGTTGGTGCAAGAACTTGCACTTTGTGTGTGCGTGCGTGTGCGTGTGTGTGTGTGCGCGCGTGCGTGTGTGATTTTTGGGTGGTTATAGTGGCTTGGGCCACTCAGCTCACTTGGGTGATGAAATCTGCGAAGTTTACGTTCAAAGCTGTCAGCTGTTAATTTCAGTGGTGTGTTTGTGCGCGTGTGCTTACGTGTACGTGCGTGTGTGCGTGCGTCTGTCTTCTGTAGGGTTTGGGACCTGGAGGGCAGTGAAACCAGCACATTCAGACTGCATTCTCCGGGTGTCAGTGTGTGCTGGCACCCAGAAGAGGTCTTTAAGGTGGGCTGCTTACGGCAACGTCACTTGCTGCTTTGAGTACTATACAAGTTTAATCTCTTATTATTCATGTATTATTCTTATTTTACGACACTGGGTGCAAGAGAATGAAACGAATGAATGAATCTTAATAATTCTAATAATTCTAATAATAATAATAATAATAATAAAACATTTGATTTACATACTGCTTTTCATACAAGAATTGCAGCTCAATAATTGATTTACAAGATGACATGCACAATCGTGCTTCCCACAAGAAATCCAGTGAATGAATAAACAGTTACCATAATGTCACCCCCCCCCCTCCCCTCCCCTCCCCTCCCCAGTTAATGGTAGCAGAGAAGGGAGGAACCATCCGTTTCTATGACCTGGTGACCCAGCAGGCTATCTTGTCCCTGGACTGTGGCCAGTCCCCCCTCATGGCGGCTGACTGGTGCCCCCTGAACACCGTCAAGGTGGGAGCGGTGGCCGGCAACGACTGGCTGATCTGGGACATCACCCGCTCCAGGTGTGTGTGTGTGTGCGTGTGTGTGTGTGCATGTCTCTCTGTGTGTGTGTGTGTGTGAGTGTGTGTGTCTGTGTGTGGGGGTTGAGGGCTGTGAGGGCCGTGTGACGTTCCTCGTTACGCCCCCAATGTGTGTCTTATGGATGTAGGAAAATATGGATACACCCGAATATCACGTTGCAATACTGTATAATAATACAGTAATAATACAATACTGTATAATAATACAATAATAATACAATACTGTATAGAGCTCTAAAACACAGATAAAAAAAGTTGAACTAAATGTATTTGTCAAAGGGACCTTGTACAAACTTAATTTACCTCAAAAGAGAGGAAAGATACTTGTTGCCGGATATAGCTTTAAGCAGGTTTAAGATGATTTCCATCTGAAGTCCCTGAACAAGTGTATAAGTGTTTATTGATTGCAGCGGCGCCACACATTAACATTGCTATGTTTTTCACAAATTAGACATCGCAATATATCTTAATCGTGGCCCCTGTATCGTGATATGTAACGTTTCGCCAGAGTCTTGCCCATTGTAGGGCGGGGGGGGGGGGGCGATAGGTGGTCTAAAACTCGCTGGTTCAAACCCCGCTAACTCCTCACCAAGTGTTGAGGTGTCCTTGAGCAAGGCACCTGACCCTAACTGCTCCCGGTGTTCAGGAGTCTCCTTGCATGGCTGACATCACATCGGTGTGTGAGTGTGTGTGTGAACGGGTGAATGTGAGGCAAACCATGTAAAGTGCTTTATTTCCTTTTAAACGCGCTATATAAATGCAGCCCATAATCAGGGAAAGGAGGTGTGGTCACAGAGCTCTGTAGCTTGTGTTGTTGATCTACTATTATTATATTGAAGCTGATTTTGATAAACTTGGTCACATAGTTTCCTCCTACTTAAACTCCATAAACGAAAACGCTGGAACTGGGTGAGGAGACACCACCATATTCCAACACTATTTAGCGTGTGTGCGTGTGCATGTGCGTGTGTGTGTGCGTGTGTGTGTGTGTGTGTGTGTGTGTGTGATGTTTCTCATTACGCCACCATCAGCGCAGGCGTGCGCGCAAATGATATTAATCAGGGTTGCCACTCTATTCTTGAGATCGCTGCGGCAACATAACCAAGCAACCGCAACATAAAATATTTTTCCAGGATTTGTTTTTCTCTTTTTTTAAATGTATTTATATATACTGGAAGATTACTGTTTTCCAGTACACGTGGGAACCCTGCTTAAGAGAATACAGAAGTGTTTTATTTTTTTCTTTAACCTTTACTTAACAAGGAGGTACCCCTAGAGATTAAGCATCTCTTTTGCATGGGGCACCTGGCCAAGCTATAGCAGTGTACATAACACAGATACAGACAGACAGAGTGGCTGCAAACTGAGAAACTGTGATGAGACATGCTGGTCATATTAACAAAATTCCTGCTTTTGCAAAAATTGCATTTTATGGGCTGAAGACATATCATATCCGTTTAAAACACACATCTGCTCCAGGCGAGGGCTATGTGACGCATCTCATTAAGCCACCATCGACGTGACGTGACGTTTTATTCAATTTTTTAAATACATTTTTTTTGTAAAACAAGTTCCTTGTTGAAAGGTGCTTGAATGAACATTGCCCTCCCACGACCCACTGGAAGCTTCTAACCTGAACGCTGTTCTTGCATAGTATTGACAGAGCCGTCATAAATCATCTGTTTGTCCTCCTCAGTTACCCACAAGAGAAAAGGCCTGCGCACGTTGACAAAGCACGGTTCTTCAGGTAGGTGTTGCTTCTCGCTATGTTTAACTGAAGCTAAAATGGCCGCCGTGGTTTTCATAATATCTTGTTTTTAATCTGCTGCTGTTTTCCCAGGTGGTCTCGAGCCAATGAGAACCTCTTCTCCACTACTGGATACCCCGGGAAGATTAGCAGTCAGCTACTAATCCACAACCTTGGCCACCCTCAGGTCAGTCATCTGTGACACTGTAGTCGCACAGAGCCAGCCTTTATTTTGCGTAAAGTCTAGGACTGCTGTTTCCTGATCTTGATGTCGTCCTGTCATTACAGCCGGTGATGATTGGCTCTGTCACAGTGGGGGCAGGTCTCAGCTGGCACCGGACACTCCCGCTCTGCGTGATTGGCGGGGACAGGAAACTGTCCTTTTGGATGACCGAGATGTAGCTGTCTCGTCTGCAACCATTGTACAGATACTTAATCACCTTTATTTCTATGCTGGTACATTTTCAATAATAAAGAAATGTTGTTGTTTTTTTAGAGTATCCAGTGATTTTATTGAGTGATTTATTTTAAATAATTTTTAGTTTTGTTTTGTGTCCTTGAATGTTGTTCTTGGAAGTTTTAAATGTTTGCCTGCTTGTCTAGGTCACGTTGGAGCTAACACAGGAGCTGGGCCTGTTTCCATTAATTAATCAAGGCCACATTTCATCCTCTGAAGCGTTGGTCGTTGTGATCGCCGACCAAGAGGATTAGTGCGTGAGATGGGCAGTTCCAACGCACCGGACAACACTGTGGTCATAGCAGGTTCTCTCTCCCTATCTGGTTCTCTCACCTTCTCTCTCTTTCTGGTTATTTCTCTCGCTCTCGCTCTACTTCTCAGCTCAGGTTGCACTGATAGTCTGAAAACCCTTTTTGCATGAAGGTTCACTCAGCGCACCAATCATCAGCCAGTGGGCGTGGCTACGTGCACTGATGCTGGAGGTTCGTTGGGTCCGTTGGGTCGTTGAACCACCCTTCTCAAAAGTCTACATGAAAGTTTTTACGGTTTATTAGACTGTCTTACCTCCAGAAGGTAATCCAAAAAAACTGCATTATTTAGCCCATTGCCAAGATTGCTGTAGGTCAAATATTAATCAAGCCCTAGGGAAAATGGTTGATTGACATATTGGCTATAGCAGTATCGGAAAATAGTTTTTTTGTTTTACAATAATCCATTTTGTCTAATTGTGCACTCTGAAAGGTGCCACTGAGAAAGAAACGAATCCGTCAAGTCACTGATGGAACATCTAGAAACTATGACTCAAGGCTGCCATCTAATGGCGATAAGAGTAACAGCACAGGTTTAATCTACCTCCAGTTTAAAATTGTTTTCTTGTACTTAGATTATCTGTGTGTGTGGAGTCTCTTTGATGATTAATGTACCTTTGGCCCATAAAATATTCTGGTAAATGGCTCCACTGTTATTGCAGTGACGTACAGGTTACCTTTTATGTTACCCGAGGGAAGTCACTGTGTTATGGGTGCAGTTTGATGTTTGATGGTTGGTGGTGTGATAACAAACTATGAAATGGATGAAAGTGTGCTTGGGCCGTCATAAATACTTTACCCCGTTCCTCCTAATCTCCTCTTCTTCTTCCTGCCAACTAAAGCCAGGGCTCAGAAATGAGGAAGAAACTGGAATAACGAGGGGCATGATTTGAAGGGAAACGAGGGAGATTAGAAATTCTTTGATCCTGGATTTTGATTTAATCTCACCGCTGTGCGGTCCTTCACAGAATGAAGCGATTATGTGGATCTTGATGAGCACCACGGCATTTTAAAGATTTTATTTCACCAAACAAAAATAAAGTGTTGTACATGTATGTTGAGGATTTAGCATATTTGTCTAAACAAAAACATCAGGGTTGGGATGTAACTGATTACATAAAAACAGTAAGTAATCCATTAGTTATAGCTAAAATAGAGGAATCAGGTATTTCTTAAATTTGATGATTACTTCTAGGACTACTTTAAAATTTAAAAGAAGTTTGCAGAAGAATGTGTAAAACAATCGGCTGTTCTCTTATTAACCATTAATTAACGTCAATCAATACTTGAAATTAAGTCCTACTGTAATTGATTGGGTGGCATTTCAAAGAACAATGTTTAGGTGTTAGTAATCTTAAACTAATTAAAAGGTAATTAGATGTGTTGCAAAATTTAGGTAGTCGTAATTTGAAAAGAAACCTACCCCTGCAAAGCATACACACTGGGGTGGCCGGGTAGAGAGGGACACTGTATGTGAGGGGAGGGGTAGATTAGAGTGCTGCTCATTTCCACCACAGCACACTCGGAAGGTGTCACCTTTAAAGGTCAGCTTCTTATGAGTTTTGTCAAATTTAGTAAATAGCTCCTCACGCATTGTCTGCATGTTGGGGAAAAAAAAACAACTAGTTTCTACACAGCCCTGGCTGTGGTGCAGAGTGCACCACACACTAGTATCCCAGCCAGGGCAAGGTGTTTTTAAAGTGGTGGGCAGAGCTTCTGAGGGAGCACCCTATGGCATTGAAGGGAGGAGTTTGTTTTTATCGAGCTCAAACAAACAAATGTCTCCAGAATGACTGACTCTACCTGCTAAAGAGCGATAATAAATTAAATATATTTTTTAATTTCATTCACTCACACGTATCACTTCTGTACGCACACACCATTTGAGCCACATCGTGTGTATTCCCTCCATTAGACCCCAAGCCACACTGAACCCCCTGACCCTCCCTCTGGTTGGATGTGGTCTCCAAGCCGACGGGGTGCTGACGGTCGCCATGACGTCAGCAAAGGAGACACTTATGGTTGGACGGAAGGGGGGGTGATAGTGTTTGGGATTTGCGGCTGGGCGCGCGAAGCGAGGCAGCAGGAACCTCGCCGGAGCCCCTTACCACTGTTTGTTGCCACAGCAACCTTTTGATTAGGGCTCAGCAGATTGTGATCCCTCACGGCGGTGTCTTGGGGAGGGATTTGTGGATTTGAGTGTTCAATCTGGATGCAGCAGTGAGTTACTAGAAATTATTTTAAGTGATTTCTGCATGCGTGAGATTCTGCACACCCGTGGTGTGACCCCCTCCCCCGCTCTAACCACACAAGTTACCCTGCGTACGGAGGCTTGGGTTTTCCTGGGAGGCGAGCGCGGTTCTTGATTTACTGAGCTGTGGAATTATGGGAAGGAAAGGCTTCCCACACAAGGTGGCTCCCACCACCAACCACCATGTAGATCCAGATGTTATGATTTCTGCAGATAGAGATTTCACTTTTTTTTTTTCTTGTGAGAATCAGATGTCAGGTTGTCATTTTACACACACGCATTATACGTAAGTTTACATTATATATATTAGTTATAGTAATGGTGAGGAGAGGGGGGGCAGCTGTAGGGGAGCAGTGCTGATTTCAACCCCTTACACTCAGAAGTTTGCCTGTAAGCAAGAGCTGTTAAAAAAAAAAAAAAAAAAAGAAATACACCTTTCAAAATATGTTTTTCAATAGCAAACAATCGTCCGCACTCACAATCGCACATGTGCATGTAATCAGACGTCTGGAGGGGCTCTAACCTAACCCCCGCACCCCCCTCCAACTAACAGTTTGGCGGGGGGCGGCTGAGCAAGAAAACAAGAGAAATGCATTTGTCAGCAGTCCGGCCTCGTGGACCGTGCTGTGGTTTAGCAAGGTCCCGGTGACCTGGCCACGATGCGGGCTCCTGGCACGTCGGCAGCGGAGGCAACGTGATACTTAAATCACTCATAATTAGCTCCTACCCTTTTTGCTTAATAGCACGCAAAGAAAATGGATTCTAGGAATTTTCCGCATGGAAACAGTTGGGCTTGGAATTAGAAGAGAGAAAGCAACTCTTGGGCGACCCACAGTGTATTGTAGTGGTTCTGGACCCATACACCATCAGACTACTAGCATGCATGGTGTGTTCTGTAGAACTACACGTGTAACATGTACCCCATACAGTATACAACACAGCGTACATGAAAATCAATGATCTCATCCAGCAGGTGGCTGTTAAATTATTAATAGTTGTGTAGTTAAAATAAAAAAACTCCTAACTGATGTCCACAATTGAACTTTAAATACAAAGTGTGCAAGCTTTTAATTGAATCAAACGCCGCCTGGTATATGTTGTGGAATCAGGAACTATAACAGGGAGACGAGAACACTGAACTTTTGACCTGATGCCACTACAGCTAAACATGCCATTCCCTTATAAAACAGCAAATAAAAGTGTTCACTTTAAATCAGTTTAGTTAGTAGAGGCGGATGTGTGTTCATTAGCCAGGTTTCATTGAATCAGTAATGCGTAGCATTTATTATATCATTGGGTCTTCATACCAGTTCTATTGACGGGCTGCTGCTCTACAAGTTACCTCAGTAATGTACAGCTCTGTAAATAATGGCCACTGCACCATTTAAACGTATATTACACAAGTTGTGAAACCAGAGAAACTGAACCGGCTTAGTTTCTTAAATTCCCAGTGCTGTATAAACCACTGAGAAGCGCATTTACAAATAAAATAAGTATTATAATAATAGCGTTTCTGGTGCCAACTAGCGAGTCCACAACACAAGGCTGGCAACGTTTAACAGACTAATCGCACACATCCCTGACAAGTACATTTACAAATAAAAACTCAAGAGGCCAAACGTTGTGTTCAGCCCATATTTATTATGAAAACATACAGAGCGCTTAGCGGTAGGACTTCTGGTAGCGGGCACGAGCTCCAGGTCCTCCGAACTTCTTGGACTCGCAGCGTCGGGGGTCGGCCACCAGCAGGGTCCGGTCGTACTGTATCAGGATGTCCTTGATCTCCTTCTTGGAGGCCTCGTCCACATCTGGGGGGGGGGGGGGGGGGGGGT
>JAODUH010000016.1:1532601-1544105 GCA_027564835.1 Typhlichthys subterraneus
AATAACACAACACACAGCCATTAATGTCTAAACCGCTGGCAACAAAAGTGAGTACACCCCTAAGTGAAAATGTACAATATATATACACAGTATATATATTTCAAATATAGCCTCTCAAAATAATCATTATTCATGATGCAATGTTATACTCTATTGTATCACCTATGCAGAGCATAAATATGAGTGTTTCTTGCAGAAAAATACATGTTAAAGTATAATTAAGATCTTTGCCTGAGGGGCACAGCAATGAGCAGCATCATCATTCGAGCCGCGGCAGTAATTGCCTACAATTGGTAAAGCACTTGGAAACAGCTGGAAAGTCCTGGGGTTGTCTCACTGGGATTTAGATTAAACGTCTTTATCCAAATCACTTCCAAATGTCGTCCATATGAGGCATGGCTGATGATAACGCATTGCAACTACTTGTTAAAGAGGGTTATGTTTTCTGAAGAGATTAATGAGAACTTTTAATCTTTCAATTTTTAAACCTTGATATTGTTTACCTAAAGAAATCCCTTTAATCTTGTATATACAGTATAATGTATTGAAGTATTTATTCCAGTTCCATTGACAACTGTACTGTAGATATATTATAGTTAGTTATAATATGTAGGTATTACTGTATTACCATCCCATTGGTTACATTTCTGAGCGTTCTAACAGCGCAGGTATGTTAGAATGACATCCCTCTCTCTCTCTCTCTCTCTCTCTCTCTCTTTTTACGTTGCTATAATAAATATGATAATTTCTGTCATTCTTATTTAAGTCAGTGTGCAGAATAATACCCCTGCAATCTGGCATCAGTGCACAATTAGCAGACTTAACAGAACTGCAGCTGTACCAATAAGGACATGATGATCTTGGTTATAGTCAAGCGGAGGTCCTGGTCCACAGCTCCGTCAGCTGGATGGGCCTTGTGTGTCCTAGTGAGTTAAAGGTAGGGTCAGTGATTGTAGGCTAATGCACTTTACACACACACATTCAGCCAATATCTCGTCATTGCTGTCCCATTGGGTGTCCATGCTGAAAAACAAAACAAATCCGGTAATCCTGCACAGCCCAGGCTCTGTAAGGGGGAATACAAACACAAAGTGATGCAGTCCGCACCACGCAACACTTTCCCAGCCTTGGCCGTGTGTGTCCCAATGTCAGGTGGGGGGACTATACTGTATCCCTACATTCATGGATAATTAAATGGTTAACAACGTGTACATTAATATGTATGTTAGGTATATTTGGATAAATATAACTTGATGAATTATTATTGCAAATATTATAATGATATAATTATAATTCTGTTATGTTTAGCAGAAGCCCATTGTGCTATTCTTAGGACAGTAGGTACTGCTACGGTACTACGGCTCAATGAGAACAGACGGATTGAATCAAATGTTCCGGTGGCCGTGAGCAATCTGAAGGTGAACTGGCCCTTTATGAAGCGCCTAACCCCCCCACGCCGGTCGTCCACTCGCGCGGCTTGTTCACTCTTCCATTACATGGCGCGTTAGGCACGCTCCTCTAGAACAGTGGCTGTGTCTCCCCACGCCGGCAGATCCAAAGTTAATCAGGCGACTTTGTGTGCTAATTCACCGCCGGTCCAGCCACTCCTCCTTGGGTAATCGAAGGCCCCCTGTGGCTCTGATCATCGCTCTGCAATGGCCTACTACGTTGCATTAACTAATAGTGAATTAATACCTACAATGTTAATGATTCATTACTATTAATTATAAAGAAGATATCAGCTATAGAGCTGTACATCAAGCACCCCGTTATCTGTCATCGTTTTGGACTCCCTGGTCAGAGTGTTAGGCGGCAAATTAGATTCCTGTTTCGCTTCACATCTGTTGCATGTTCATTAGTGTCAGTCTGGCCTAGTCTGCCTTTAAGCTTTCACAAGCTCTCTCCTCTCTCCCCCCTCTCCCCTCTCTCCTTGGCCCTGGCAGAAGGTGCAGATCGTCGTGACCGTCCTGGACTACGACAAGATCGGCAAGAACGACGCCATCGGCAAGGTGTTCGTGGGCCTCAACAGCTCGGGCACGGAGCTACGCCACTGGTCCGACATGCTGGCCAACCCGCGGAGACCCATCGCCCAGTGGCACGTGCTGAAGGCGGAGGAGGAGGTGGACACCCAGCTGTCCACCAAGAAATAGGCAGGGCCCCCCCGCTCCCACCCCCACCTCCCGCGTCGCTCTAGTCCTCTTTAGCCAGTATGTGTAAATACCTCAGTGATACATGGGTCCATCTATCTCAGCCCTCTTCATAATGCGTGTCTTATTGGCGCTATTTTATAACCACGGTCCCGTCTCCTGCTGCTCGTGTGTGTGTGTGTGTGTGTGTGCGTGCGTCTTGTTATGACCTCATCCTGTCTTCGTCCCCCCCCAACCCCCGCGCCCCGACGGCCGTTATTTAAAGGTGCAGTCGGCACACACACACTGTATCTGGTCGTCCGACTGCGTTAATGCCATTGGCTCCGCCCCTCGTCTCAGCTGTCGGTCCAATCAAAAGCCAGTCCGTCCGTTATCCCCCCCCACCCCCACCACCCCTTTCCCCGCCCACCAGCGACTCTGGCCACCCCAGAGTCAACCAATCAGATGCAAGGAGCTGTTCCCTGCCCCCGCCCTTCCAACCAGAGAAAGGGGGGGGGTGGGGGGGGGGGGGACAAAAAGTGGGCGTAGCACTGGTCCCTTACTGATTTATTGTTTCGCTTAGGTTTCTCATTCTTGCTCAATTCTCCAGTTGCCTACTGCACTTTTAATCTGCCCTGTATTTGAACCCCACCGAGCCATTAATTAACATTGTCCCGTACCCACAACCCCAACCAAATTCCCCCCCTTCTTTTAAGCAATATGATCTGTATAGATAGCGCATGACTGACAGAATTTATGGTACCACAGTTGTATATATCAGTATGCAGACAAAATGATTTCTAGTTTATGTGTTTGTATGTTGTTACCTGTTTCCTAATCTGTGTATATCTTGATGTTTTTAATAAGATGTTCTATTTTAAATGATGTAAATGCAGATATAGAGGAAAGCCAATATTATATATACTGTATATCCCAGGATTTTAAAATTCTACCTTATTGCATTCCAGAAAAAAAGGGAATCATAGCGTTATCTGCGAAATCGACTCTTACTGTAAAGGACCACATCTGATCACAAGGCGCATTCTAGAAAATAGAACAATAACACACATTTCAACTCAAAAATACAAGGCCATTAACTACTATGGTTCTGTGGGGAAAATTATGCTGCTGGAAAATTATACAAGCACATGATTTCTTGTAACGTTTTATACTTATTTTTCAATCAGAGGAACCTATAGGCCTATGGTTAGCTCGGTGCACACACCGATGTGAGAAACTCGATGCAGGCCGGTTAGCGTTTTGTTTGTTAATTTTTGGCAAAGGTCTCTTTCCTCTGAGCGAAGTCGTTCTTCTGTTAAAGGCCACCCATTAACGTAGCCTACAGTGGCGACTTTAGAAATCAGAAGGCCCGGTAGGCTACGACCCCTACATTGACCCCTCAGACACACTGAGCAGGTGCCATTGTGTCCTTAAGCTTGTGTAACAAGGTTTTGTCGACTGCTTACTTTCAAAAGCCTTGTTGTTGTTGTTGTTGGGAATTTATCGTTGTTGCTGGACGTCCCAGGCTCCGCTAAGGGAGCAAAAGAGTTCTGACTCGTGTTTTAAGATTAAGAAGACTATTTTTTAGAACAACTCAACGTCTTGACTATTTTTAGTAAACTGCATGATTTTTTTAACACTATTTAATAATAAAGGCTCGGGTTGGGAGAGATTAGCTTGATACTAGGGACTGTCTCTTCTGATACAATCCCCTTGCCTTCAATCAGAAAGGAATAAATCAAAAATAGTGATTGATCTTCTGGAGCGAATTGACAGGTCAATATTTGACGGTATTGACGAGAACTTGGTTAAGATTCTGAACACTGCCATTTTTCAGGGAAGTGACTTAAGTCTCTCCACGGAAACTCCCGCTAGCTAGTCGTAGCTTTGGTTTATTGGGAACAATTACTTTGAGTTGCCTTCACAGTGACATAGTTAGCCATGTTTTACTGCCAATCTTTTATGTGGTTATACTGTTTTTGCACTGGATGTCTCTGAACCGACGATCGCTTGTTGACTTTCTTACACCGTTTGGGGACTGTGTGGTGGCAGGCTGGCGTCCTTCCCCGGTGTTCTGCCTGCCTGCCTGCTACTGTAACTCTGGCAAGACCCTTATTGGCTTATTATCGCATGAGGATGATGCTTCGTCTTGCGGCCAACAGCCGCTCCAACACTCGCACCCTTGAAATAGAAACCAACCGTACAAGTTAATGGTCTGCATCGTGTCCTTTACTACGGGTCCAATTAGAAGAGGAATACGTTTCAGTCCATGACAACCATGAAGTCTCTTACCTTGGAGGAACCTCTTGCATATACTCCATGCTATCTTCGGGAGGACTTTCTAAATGTTTTCAATGTTATTGTGTAGTTGATAGCACTATTATGAAAAGAAAGCTACGTGTCATTCCATAGGGTCTCTTGAGGACTGCTTCGTGTTATCACTGTGACTGTCGTGTGTGCTTAGAGATGTAGACTTATCAGTACTGTAGGCAGCCAACCAATTTGTTCCGTAGTGATGTTGTAGCGTTGAAGCCATCCCCTTCTTCATGCGGAGAGTACATTGTGGCACCGACGACCCTGTGCTGTGTGTTGGTTCTGGGGAAGGGGGTCGTCGCACGGTGGGTTTTTAGACACGCAACGATGTGCAACGTTTATTGTCGAGAGCGAGAGCTTCACGCAGCATTTTGTTGAGCACTGTGCAATACTTATATGTTCATTCCATAGTGTTACGTGGGTGGTGTTGCCCGAAAAAGGCTAAATCGGAACAAGGATTCTGATAGAGAAAGAGCGAGATATACACAACATCGCAAGAAAAATGGTTAGGACACAGCACATGTAGATTATTCTTAGGTTGAATTTGACACCCTTTGACCTCTGTTTTAGGGTTATTTTCCTCCTACCCCCAGGTTCAATGTTTCCCTTGCATACGGCTCCAGCATCAGATGTTTCAGGGAGTGAGGAAAAATACCAAACTAGGCACATTTAAATATGTCCCTGTCCCTCAAAATGCCATGTATATATTTACATAATTGTGTCAAAGATGTATATCTATTCTAGATTAAGTATAAAATGAGATTAATATAATTAGTCTGTCACATATGTCACTCTTACCTATTGACAACATAACCAGTATCTTATGCTGATATTGTAATTTTCATCCAACATTTGTTTGTTTACAGCCCTATTGAATACCCTTTTATAATTGAGATGAAATCTCTGAATGTACAGTTTGGACTGTGTGTTGGTGTGGATTAATTTAACTGTGAGACTAGGTGTACTGTACGTTTCACTTTCTGTTGATGTTTATTTTTCTCTATTATGCCTTTATTTCATCAGTCTTATTGGGTAGAAGGTCCTGTGTTTATTGACATTCCACAAGGATTGAATATACTTTAATCACAGCTTTACACCTCCCCTTGATTAAAAACCTCAGAAATAGATTATCTTTCTGTTACAGAGTGCAAATAACAGCACAGTTTCAGATGAAACTTGGTACATTTTATAGATACTGTAAACACAATATCCATTATTATAATAATAATGAAATTAAGAGATTACCACTGAAAATCTGCAGATTTCTGACTTTGACACATGTAGCCTACTAGTACATCAGGGAACTCGGTAATAGGCAGCATTGCAGAACTCAATAGTTATCAAAAGCACGTGGGATTACACAAGACAAAGCCATTACACTGCAATGTAATGCTCCTCTTATTACGATTTCCTACCAAAGCATAATCAGTCCCAAACCACCACCTTGTAATATACCTTATCAAACTCTCTGTTGTCAACAAATTTAAGATCCTCTCAAACATGATACCAACGAAAAGCCACACTAACCTTTTCAATACAAAGCTGTGTAAAGTATTATAATCTGATGCTGTAGAGAGATCCTAGTTGCCTTTGTGTATATCAACTGCCTGCTTGAGTATTTTGTGTGTGGAACTTTTTTCTCTGTAAACTTGTAGAGCTGTTCGAGCTGTTTTCTCTCCTGCCATATTGCCCGCGATCTCCAGGCGAGCTGCTGACGGTTATATTTGCTGTGTATACCTTCATTTTTGATGAGGTGTTTTACAGTTATGTTTCACTTTGTGTAGTGATTCACTCTGTGGAGTTTTTCTGACTGTTGTTATATAACTTCATATATACACAAATGATCAATAAAAACGTTTTATTTCCTGTTGATACAGACGTGTTGTTATGCTGTCTGTTAATTCAATGCAGCCTACATTCACTAAAGATTAAATCATTGAGTCAGGCATACATTTAAATATATTTAGATACAGCTTTTGAAAATATTTAGACCACTGCAGCAATTTCTCTGGTTTTACAATGTATACAATGTTATTTTGTATTTAGATTAAATATGATACATGTATTTTTATATTTTATATATTATATATATTTATATAGTCTCATAATTTCTTCCAAAGATGTATATTATGTGTTCCAAGTAGGCTGGCAGACGCAAATTCAAACATTTGCATTATATAAAAATATAAAACTTGGTGCATATATATTTATTCATCGGAATTAAATATGAAAAAGCATGCAGTTAATAATTACATTTTAATAACCTCTTACAGCCATAGTTCTAAGTAAATATTTATTTGTATTACTGTCAGTACTAGTGTTACCTACATTTTATTAGAGTATTGTTATGAATGGTATCAGGCAGAGGTCTTCAACAGGGGGTCCGGGACCCTTAGGGTTCCTCGGAGGTACAGCGGGCGTCCCCATAATGATCATATTTAATCCCAAATTTATTTTATATCAAAATGTCAGAAAATATACCTTAAAATAAATACAATTTATGTAAATATATAAATCTGTTGATTATTTAAATGGATGGCTGCCCTACATATTATTGAAAAACGTTGAATACCTCCAGTAGGCTATAACTAACCAGAGAGAATAAATATTAGTATTGATACTGTAGCATATTTTGCTTTGTTGTGTGGTTTCAGTGAACCAGTTGTAGAGCAATCCTCTGCTACCATCTACAGGATTCAAAGTAAAATGCCCCCATTTTGTCCCAAATGTATTACCTTCAAGAATATTGATACAAAACTGATTTTGAGAGTAATTTCTGGTGTTAGGTCAATCATTATTTTGTATTGTAGTACTTTGTGCTACTTATCTATGTCTCTAAATAAATTATTTAGAGTACGTACGTATATAAGTACGTACTTTTGTGTTGCTGGCCTATATGTGTAGCCTGTATGTTTGCATGTGCCAGAGCGTCCTATAAGGCGTTGAGAGTGAGGATTAACTGGCCACCTTTACAATAAACTAGGAAATATGGTTTTAGTATGCTGTGTGAATTGCATGTTAGAACAATAGATGTCAAGTTCAGGCCTGCCTACGTGAATCCAGTTCACATGACAGAATGCATCCACATTCATTTCATAAATGTATGAAATTAACATGGACAGATTATGGAATGAATGTGGATAGATCGATACTGTAATATATAAACAATAAAGAACAACGTTTCTATATATGAACATTTATATATTAGTCAGATATAATAAACTATATATAAAACGTTTTGTGGATTCAGTAACTGTGAAGTTTTATTGTGAAATGCGGATGTCGAGGCGGATCTGGAGCCGCGCACGGTGAGCTGCTGCGAGCTGCGGAGCGACGGCTACTCTGACTGCTCCCTCGCAGAGAAGTTGGCCGCTGGTCTCGTCTCCGTTACAAACAACACTGCAGCAGTGAGAACAACGCCAAGATGCTCTCCTACATAATCGACGTGAGTATAACTATCGTAGCATTTGTAGATAAAGTGCGCAGAATGCTTTTAGCTCCGGTCAACATGCTAACGAAGTTGTGCTTTTGGGGCTTTGGCCAGAAAAGCGTGACTCATTTTCTCCGTGAGCTTTTATCGTGTAATGTAATGGACAACGCCCAGAAAACGGCCCACCCTGAGCTAAAATTAGCCCATTTTCGTGCGCACGGTACTGTATTGGTGTGACTCATGCTCCTTGGCTTTCTCCTTCATCCCAGCTGATCAGGGGCGGGGTTGACAGCATCCTTAACCTAGTGTTCAGGTTGTTCTTCTCTAAGAGGAAGCCTGCCATTACCCTACAAGACCCCAGCATCAAGTATGCCTTACGTCTCATCGATAAGCAGGTAAACGTGTTGTTCTGTAAACATGCATGGTGACATTACACTATTTTTTGTCATGGTTCATTACACTACCTTAGTTGAGTCAAGCAACAACACGTGCGTTTATGTGTAGGGGGTCTCATCTCCAGGGCTATATGTAAATATAATACTAATGTCTCTTAATAGCGCTTTTCATATTTGCATTTACAGATAGATGTAGCAATCACTTGGATAAGTTGAACTGCCCACAGGCCAAATGTTTTCTACACAGCGTTATATCAGTACTGGTCTGCAGTGTGCAGAGCTGCCATTTCAGCATCCATACTAATCATCACTGGTCTGATTTATTAATGCATCTTTTGTGTGTGTTTAATTTAATACATTGTTTTACCTCCACAGATTGTCAGTCACGACACAAGGAGATTCCGCTTTGCCCTGCCTTCTGCGGATCATGTTCTGGGCCTCCCCATTGGTCAGTATGGTCATGTGATGAGAGATGAGGATAGCCTACTGTATTAAGGCGTACTCACACTTGGCCCAGTCAAACTGTGCTCGAGCACGTTTGAGTACCAAAGTGTGGTTCTTTTGAATAGTGTGATCGCTCCGTACCGTGCCCGGGCGCGGCACGCTTAACCGTGCCCTGGCCCACTTGAAAGAGGTGGGCCAGGGCACGGTTTGGTTGGGCGCTGTACGCATCAGTGTGATCGCAAACGTGCCCGAGGACGGAAGTCATCGACGCAACAAGTTGTTTCATTACAAACAGCATGGCGGCAAAGGGAACACTTTGGTCTACGGCAGAAGTGCAATGTTTATTAGGGTAGACGAGAGTATTCAGGAGCAACTGGATACAACACACAAGAACAATCTACTTACTCGTGGGTATCAAGTAACCACTGAACATTGTCGGCAAAAGCTGAAAAAACTGCGTCCTCAGTATCTGAAGGTACGGGATGCACTCCGTAAATCTGTTAGCTCATCGGACGTCCAGCACATATTGCAGTGGAACGATTATGTGGACAAAATAATTGTGCTGAAACCAAGTAGCCAACATAATGTTTTGGAGTAAGCGTGCCCTGGCCTTGAACAGCAGGGGAGCGAGGAGGGGGGGGGATAATAATGCTCGGGCACGTTTCAAGTCAACTGGGCCTAGTGTGAGTACGCCCACTGTGCATGTAACAGTAGATACTGGTCAAAGGTTGCAAATGTCAGACGGACAATTTAGGATCTTTATAATTAGATTAGACTTTTTATTTACCAATACATTTGAACAAAAGCCATAGTCAAACAGGATGCACATCCTTGTATACTATAGAAACCATATATTTCTTTAGACTCTGTGTCTATTAGTCACTTTTTGGGTAACATAAGCTTCTCCCGTTAGTTTTGAAAGATGTATAGTTCTGTTTACGAGTTTACACAGTTCAAGCAACGGCAGTCTGTCCCCAAGGCCATATGTCAGGCAGAGGCCCTGGTGTGGTTATAGGGCGTGTTTGTGTGTAGTTGAGACACATGCTGTCCATTTCTTGCCAATACAGTGTAATCTAAAGCATAGTGAAAAAACAAGTTAATTTGATAAAGAAGTCATAAGATGTATACGTTCCACTACAGTACATTGATGTTTAAAAAACACACATCCCCATCTCAATGTATAAGGATGCTCAAAAAGCTGTCTGCACCACTTTGTATGTGCTCCCATTTACAGAGGCAGGACTGATTTTTTTTCTTATATTCTTATTTCTTTATTTTCTTTAATCTTTTATTCTTTGTTTGTTTTGCTCGCACACACGGAACAGACAGCTAGCGGACTGTGAGGGGGCTATTAGCCGAATTAGCTAATAAACGGTGTGTTAGCATATGGTCGCTGACTTCATATTTGTGACTAAGCCCTGTGCGGTTGAGGAGGCTGCCGTCCAATGATGTGGGTTACATGCTGTGTTTCCAGGGCAACACATCTATCTGTCTGCCCGTGTGAATGGACAGCTGGTGGTACGTCCGTACACACCCGTATCCAGCGACGACGACATGGGCTGTGTGGACCTGGTGGTGAAGGTATGGGCTGAGATACTGGAGGGATTCTGTCTTTACACCCTCTATGCAGACCACAACCATACTATTGCCCATTATTCCTCTCTGGGGGCGTTGATGGGTATTTTGAGTATATTACATTAACACCAAAGTACCTACGATCAATCTGAGGTCATAACGGTATTTCTGCATCTGTTTTTGGGGGTAAATAGACTTTGTTTCAGGCCATGCATGGTAGATGTATCTGTCTGGGTGCTGCCTACATCAGCCTCCACAGCTAAATGCTGTTGGTGACACGCCCACTTAAGAGACCGGAAGCGTTACATTCTTTCTTCCATTGAAACGCATTACAATGGTCTATCTTGTTATTCCAGTATCTCTGCTTCTGCCGTTGGCAGAGCCCTTTATGTACAACAAGCTGCTGTTCTTCCCTAACCCTCCACTGTTGTCCTTGGCTCCCAGGTTTACTTTAAGGACGTTAATCCCAAATTCCCAGAGGGGGGAAAGATGAGTCAGTATTTGGAGAGCCTCAAACTCAACGACACCATTGACTTCAGGGGTCCCAGTGGGCTGCTGGTTTACAAGGGTAAAGGTTAGTACCCTGGCTCGCCCTGCCGTCCTGGCTACAGAAGATGTTCCCAGTCGGAGCTTGACGTGTCTGTGCGTTAGGGCTGGGCGACATGGACCAAAAATAATATTCCGATATATTTATGTTGAATACCGATACATGATATATATATTTTTTTCTATAAAGTGGGCTAAATCCTTCAGGCATAGAGAAAAAAACAGGAAACCTGACGGAAATGTGAATTTATTCTATTTTTAGCGACATTAATTGACACGTGAGCTTTCTCTGGTGACTCCGCCCCTTTGACACTGAACGCACTCAGTGCAGGCATGGAGGGAGAGACGAACAGATTGAAAAAGTCATGAATAAATGCATAATATAACTATATCGATATAAACGATATTGTCTAATATTATATCTCTTTTATAAAAATTCCGATATACCGGTTTAATCGCCCAGCCCTAGTGTGCGTGCGTGTTAAAAACAAAATGAAGACTGAATCGATGTGAGGTCGTGCATTAGCCATGTTCAGAGTGACGTAACTAGAGAGAGTAACTATGTGCCTGTATCCACAGGAGAGTAACTAGGCGTCTCTATCCACAGGAGAGTAACTAGGCGTCTCTATCCACAGGAGAGTAACTAGGCGTCTCTATCCACAGGAGAGTAACTAT
>JAODUH010000016.1:1546474-1558226 GCA_027564835.1 Typhlichthys subterraneus
TGTGTGCTGTGATTGGTCGACTTGCTGCGAGAGCCCGCCTCCTGTATGTCTGTGTGTGCTGTGATTTGTCGACATGCCCTCCAGTACATTCACTCATGCTGTCAGCTTGTTTAAGACAACCTTTAAGCCGCTGTGAGCTCTGATTGGCTGACATGCTGCAGGCTTACATTGCCATAGTGTCATTATGTAAATGTGTACAGTACATAGATTGGTTAAGTTTTGCTACAATGGCGGCCTATTCTGTGTGTCTGCCTCAGACTGGGAGTACAGCCAAGGCTTCATCAATGACGACATGGTGAGGGCCCACCTCCCCCCGCCCAGCGAGGACACCCTCATCCTCATGTGTGGACCCCCTCCCATGATCCAGTTCGCTTGCACGCCCAGCCTGGACAAGGTCGGCCACGCCTCCAGCCAGAGGTTCGCCTTCTAAGGGGGCCCGGGGGGGCCCTGGGCTCGTCCCCAGGCTCAGCTCTGAAAACGCTATGTTCCCAAAAAAAAGCATTAAAGCACTCTTCCCTCTCACAGCTGCAGATAGCATTGCACTTTGTATTTATACACAGTATATAATCTGGCAGTCACTGGCCCTTGTTTGCAACGCGAGATGGACTATTTACACGCGCGTCTTGACTATCGGCCTGGTTAGCATTTCGTGTCCCGTCTCACCCCTCCTTCCCAGCTCCTGGTCGCTACGGCAACCAGTCAGTCTCCATTCCAAACATTTGAAAATGTTCAGATTGCTAAGTATTAAATCAATGACTGGGTCAAATGTCTCGTTTCTGATCATTATTGGCCATTGCCTGCTAACCAGGTCACTATTGTCATGAGCATAAGCTAATACTGCTTACTGACCACCATAAATGCCTTTTGCGTCATCAGTAATGGCCATGTTGGTGGGTATTACATGTAGAGACAACATTGTGTCAGCGTGTGTACATGACACTTTGAGAACCTGTTCCCCTGGATTTGAGCATGTGATTGTGATGAACCAGACATCGTTTTGTTGTGGAACATGCATTCTATTATATTTCAAGATTTAAGGTCTGTTTTTGGATTTTTTCCTGAGTGCCTTAACATTTGCAATGCTTTTGTCATGTATAACTTTATGCATTGTGAGAATATATGGTGACTTGCTTCATTTATGCAAAATTTCCTATTCAGTTATAACCATTTGTGATTACTGTCAATACCATACTGTGGCATAATCAGCAGACTAACCTTTCAGTGGCAACTTTAGTTTTAGATACATATGGCTTTTGTTTTGATATGCAACATGTATTAAGAATAAATAGTCCCATTCTAATTCAGTGTATTTGTTTTAACAAATGTGCTTTTAGACAGTTCAGCGTGAATTCTGGGGATTAACTAGGATTTAATGCAGCACTGCTCATGTTAAGATGCATTTTTCTGCACTGTAGGTAGAGATTTACAGATAACACTTCAGATATACATCACACACCTCCAGTTATGAAGTGACATGTCCAAGCAGTATGAACATGCTGCGTATTGAAGGTTCTTGGTACTCCAGATGTACAGAAAATGTCAGCAAATCAGGATCCAAAGTTGTTCCTTATCCCAACACCTGACATGTTAACATGCAACTGAATTATCACATGCATTTATATTTGACCCCCTACGAACAACGCAAAATCTAAAAATCTGTATTTTCTAATTTTATTAACAAAACATTACATAGGATTTTATGCAAATTGCAGTACCACGCATAATGTGCAATGCAAGATAACATGAAATACATAAGAGGAACATTGAAATACGGTAAAAGTATGTAAACAGTGAATACAAAACACGGGTGTTATAATACTAGCATAAGCCAATACGTACAGTATACATGGAATATATGTTAGGCTGGTCAGGTCATGCATAATTCAAACTCAATAAATATAGGTCAGGTTATGCTTCAAAAACATGCAAACAAGGGTAAAAATCAGTCTTACGGTTCTAGAAAAGGTATTGGGAGGGGCATATTTGGTGCAGTTCACATGCTGGCGTTCTTGTCAGGAGAACACTCAGAGTCTTCACTTAAGAAGGCATCGTCCTTCAACATGATCTGGAACAGATGTGAATATGGTCAGAAAGCTTCAACGTGGGACTTAGTATTCACTCACTTTTGACTAAATGGACTATTCAGATATACTGCAGGAAACATACATTATATGCTTATGATGGTGAATACTTTCAATGATAGCAATCATCAGTTATGGAGGGATGTTTAGCAATATGCTTAGTTAGTACGGCCTCATACCGTCAGATTGTTAATGCCCTCAGAAAACGCCCCGATCTCTCGAACGGCCCCTTCTGAATCTTCCAACTACAAAAAAAAAAGTAGACACAAAATGTTATAAAAGAAAAAATCAATATTTAAATAAATTTAATTTTTAAATGTATATAAATTAAAAGGCAGTGTAAGCCATGCCTGCTCCAGCTGGTCCAAATTGTCCTCGTAGATCCTGAGGAGCTTCTGGAAGCTGCTGTGCTTGGGCATCTCCACGTCCAGGGGACACACGTATTCCTCGTGGTCCTCCTGCCGACGCCTCCGCAGGGTCCCGAAGCCCCCGAAAGACAGCCTCCGGGGCTGCAGACGCAGTACAGGTCAGTGGCCACATAGAGGCAGCGTTGAGCAAAAAGCCAGACAGGCAATGTGACTTGCTTTACTCACACATTGTGTGGGCACGCGTGCGTGCGTGTGCGCACGTGTGTTTTGTCCAATCGTAACAGAATGATAGTGACATTATCTGAAACATTTCTTCTCGGCTGAGGGATTCCATGGAGAGAAAAGCTATTTTGCTTAGAGATGTTGTGTTTTACAGTATGTGTGTAAACCATATACAGATCATCAGGGCCGGCCCAGCGCAACTGCTTAGAACCCCGTGGCCACCAGGGGGCCCCCTCTCAAAAAGCTTGACCCTAATGAATAAGTCGGACAATGAATAGATGGATGGATTATATCAATAGTTGGTAAATATCTAAAAAATGCAGTAGGCCTATTAGGCTATGTTTTTGGCCTGGTTTAATACATTCCTGCTGCCTCTGTTAGAGCTGGTAGCTTATCACTCACATTCATCTTAAAAGCAATGCCACAAAAACAGACTTTGAGGCAGATAAATGTAAAAATAAAAATTATATCAAATAACTAGCAAGGTAAAGGTATTTGTCTACAGGTTGATATTATTTTTCAGTACACTATGTTCAGTAGGCTTTAACACTTACCACTTTGAAAATGAGCTTTAGTGTAAATGAAGACCAGATTACTGTTGTGAGTTTGTTATCTTTAAAGATGAAAATCCATAACCATAATGTAACATTGGTATGATGTAAAACACATCTAGCTATAAATAATTATATTACAGGGTTCCCACTAGTCATGGACATTCTGAAATATCATGAAATTGTAATAAAGTCTATTCCAGACATGGAAAATCAATTAATCTTAGAATGTTTTTGGTCAAGTCAGGCAATATCTGTGAACTTAAGCTCTTGAGGAAGGTTACTTCCCCTAACAAAAGACACAGAAGACAGAATAGTAGAGTATCGCATGTCTGTATTTTTGACCACAGCAGGGACAATAGTACATAAAAAAAAGTTGATCTACAGGAGAATTTGAAAGCAATACAGAATGCCTGATAGCCTTATTGCATTATATTTGTCCTTTACATAAAAAAATAAAGAATTTATACCTTTAATTTGATGGAGAAAAGGCACAAATTAATGCTTGATTTGACTTAGAGTGGGAACCCTGACATTAATAATGAGTGTGATAGATTTACAGCTGGTGTGCGAATGATCGAGCATCAGTAAGAGTTATTATTACTGGCGGTGAGGGGCACCCAACTTAAATTCAGCTTAGGGCCCCATTAGGTATGTACGTACATACGTACATACATAAAGCGTGCTAGTAAATTCTGACAGCCCCGTTAACTCAATTAAACAGTTTATAACTTGTAACAGTTACGATCGCGGAATATAGTTATTAGAAATTGGGTTTAGCAGCAGTTTACAGCAAGTACTACACTTTACACACACACAACAATGCCATTGTCATCTCAACCCTGCCCTCTTGTGGTGATAACGACACACTAGCTGGGTTTACATGGACACTTTTTTGTCTTTCCGAATGGAATCTTTCTGATCAACTGTTTACATGGGATGTCACCTAATCGGGTCTGGTGTTGACATGCTCCGTCGCTTGAGGAATTGAGGTTTAACAGGCACAATTATCTTGCTCACATTGTAACGTGTCCTGCTAGCAAATGGTAAAACCGGCTAGCTCCTAGTTGTAGGAATGTCAGAGTGAGGCTATTTGTACGACTCGTGGCTGACTCGTGATGTACGGCTCCAGATGAAGTCGTACTAAATCTCAGTCACGTATTTGCTCCCGTTTCAGTTGATTTGTCCAGACTTTGTACTGTTCTTATACATCCATAACACTGGCTGTTCACACAAAACACAAGTTGGGGCATGCGCATGAGAACGCAACCAGGAAGTAATCGTGTTTAACCGTTTACATGGTAGAATTATTCGTTAAATGGGGTCATGGTATGAGTTTTACTACCTCTCTGCTTCGGAATGACATTTCAATCAGGTTGGCTGTTTCTCTTCCGATCCTGGTGTTTATATGGAGCATTTTTCTTTAATCTCTGAAGGGTGGGCTTTTAACCCGATTCCGATCGGAATAATAGGGTCCATGTAAACGCTGCTATTGTCTGCACAATGCCCCCCCCCACCATCAGATTGGCGCATGCCCTTCTGCTCACCTTGACCCTGGCAGTAGCCGTGAGGGCGACGTGGTCCGGGTTCTCCAGGCAGGCCTGCTTGAGGCGCTGGGCATCGGGGCCCACCAGCAGCTGGAAGTGGGTGGCGAGGTGCCTCCGCAGCAGCGTCTTGCTGGGCGGGATGTTAAGCAGCAGGGCCAGGGTCTCCACGGTGAAGCGAGGCTCCAGGACCTTCCCACGGTGGTGGAGGTGACAAAATAAATAAAAACAATAATAAATAGTCAATTAAACAATACAGAAATACAATGTATAAAAAAAAAAAAAATGAAGAATCTTTATTTATATAGCACATACACACACACACACACACACACATACATGTATGTATGTGTACACACACACAATGTACTGTAATGTGCTATATATAAAGCTCAAAGTGCGTTATAAAAAAAGAAAAGGTTAATAATATAGACAAAAAGAATTAAAAAAAAAGGAATAAGAAAAAAAGATATCACAGACAACAACCATAGCCCTCTCAGAAATTCTCCCATTCTGGACATGCATAAAATAACATCCGACTACTCCTTGAATCAGTGGAGATGCTCCATTGTAAAACAAACCAAGCCAACACCCCTCCCCCTCTCTCACCATGAGCCCCCCATGCACACCACTTCCCCTCAGGTTGGGTGCGTACTCGGCCAGGTCCACGGAGCGGAGCCACTCCATCACCCTGTGGTTGGTCCACTGGGAAATCTCAGCCGGCGTGGCGCTGTTCTGCTCAGACATAGGTTAGCACGACGAGTTAGCGTGACAGTGTTATCTCTGACAGAGTGACAGTGTTAGTGCGACAGTTGGCACGACAGTTAGCGTGACAGTGTTATCTCTGACAGTGACAGTGTTAGTGCGACAGTTGGCACAACACTTTGCGTGACAGTGTTAGTGCGATGGACATCACAACAGTTTGCGTGACAGTGTTAGCGCTGACAGTTAGTGTGCTAGTGTTAGCATAGCTTGGTGTTAGAATGACAGTTAGCGTGATAGTATTAGCATGACAGATAGCATGGTAGCATGACGACGGCATTAGCATAACAGTGACGTTAGCACCTGTGTCCCCAACCTTGTCCGAGGGTCTTCACCTGACAGCAGCATGACGTTAGCATTAGACAGTTAGCATGACAGTTAGCTTCATAGTATTAGCATGACAGTTTGCGTGGCAGCATTAGCGTCACAGCGCGAGCATGACAAGTAGCATCATGGTATTAGCATAACAGTTAGCATCATAGCATTACCATGACAGCATTAGCATTACAGTTAGCACAATAATAGTAGCACGACAGTTGGCACGGCAGCCTTCCTCGTCCCCCACCTCATCTGAGGGCCGTCGACGCAGGCAGCCGGGCTCGTACATGTTGAGCCTGAGCACCTGGACGGCCCGCTTGATGCTCAGGTGGTGCAGCACGCTGCCCACCTTCAGGGCCAGTAGGTCATCCTGGGAACAGGGGGGGATTACATCACTACCGACCATGGGTTACTTTACAAGAACATTAACCCTCGCGCTGTCCTATGGGTCAAAATGACCGGTGCACTTGCCAGTAGCGGGCAGCAACCACAACATGGACATATGACATTCCGCGGTTCGCTCCCTCTGCTGCTAGTCTGCTGAAATGCCTTAGGACAGCGGGAGGGTTAAAAAGTTCTACACCAAAATTGTGTGGGTTTTTTGAGTTGTAAAATAAATGACAGGACTGAACTGTGATGAGACACATCAATGCTGATGTTAATGTTGACAGAAATCACGTTTGTACATATATAAATACAAAAATCAAGATTGTATTGGTTGAAAATGGCCCTACACGTCATGTCTGTTTAATATCACCCAAGGTCCAAAGTTGTACAGTTTATTTAGGTAGTTCTCTAGGAGATATTTAGCACTACACAGATAATCAAATGTATTTTTCCATATTTATATTGCTTCTGTGAATCTGTATCTTTCAGTACAGAAAGCAACAAAACCTTTTAACCGATAAACAAAAAAAAAGATCTTGATGGTTTATTTATTATATTTGACTGTCGAAAAGAAAACATTCCTCCTGCCTCACCACGGTCATGTGATGCAGCATCCGCCCATCGACGCGTCCCTCCTCGAAGTGACTCTTGTACTGCGGGAGGCCGATGTCATCCAGCCATCCTGGAACGAACAAACGAACACGCGCACACACACACACACAGCGACCATAAGTCTCCATGTAATACTGGAGCCGCAGAAAATATTAGCCCATACCAAGTTAGCCTATAAACATTCTTATAGTAGACCTAAATGAGAATTCATTCACATCTGTTCCCCAGGGCGTAGGAGTGATTTAGTACTGGGGGGATACAGTGAAATGCTAAGGGGTCGGGGCCCCGCAAAGATTCTTTTTTAAATAAAGGAGCACTTTAAACTTGAAAACAGAATATACTAAATAATAGCCTACTGTGCACTCACAATGTTGAATAGACCAGATATATTTGATAAATCAGAGGACACAGGCTGGAAATACAAAATATAATTTGATATTGTTACGTGTGTTGGGGGACAAAACCTAGATTAAGTTCTCTAATGTTTGTCAAAGCCACAGGGAGCCATTGTAGAGGGGCTCATGAGCCGCAGGTTGCAGACCCCTGACCTAGACCTCTGGTTGATGTTTAAACCATTTGATGTCGCTGAACCAGACGGCGTTGCTTCAACTGTTCTGATCTCCTCATCAAGCTCTACCGCCACTTCCAAACACGCTTGACTTCATCGTCATCTCACTACCCCACCCTGATTGGGCCGCCAGCAGGGTGGCTGTGTAATGCTAATGCTAAAATGGTTTCCAGACTGTAATCTCATAGAAAAGAAAGTGAGCTCAGAGCAAGAGTTAGGTGGAGCCTGGATATTAATCTAGTGCAGTGATTCTGAACGGTACATTGGTCCTGTTTCAACAGTGGGCCTAGTTTAATGTGTATGCGTCGGCTCCGTTAAATGACTTATTTTACAAAAATGAATTGCGCGCTTTTATTTGAAAGAAAAAAAAAAAGTATCTACTGCAAAGACACCTTGCTCACTGGTGATGTTATTTATGGGGTTGCGGGCTGAAAAGATTGGGAGCTGCTGCTAGACAGTAAGACACAATGACATTCACAGTCACTAGCCTTGTGATAGCATCCTGATTTCGCAAGCTTCAGCTTGACTTTGCCGCAATATCGGTCTGCTTCTGAGCAATCACATCGTACCGGCAGGTACGAGCGTAGTTGATGTTTGACGTTAGTTGCTCCAACACACCTGACTCACATGAATGGGTCGTTATCAAACTCTGTAGAAGCCTGATAATGACCCATTCATGTGAGTCAGGTGTGTTGGAGCAGGGCGACATCTCCAACATGCAGGGCAGGGGGTCCCCAGGACCAGGGTTGGAGCAGGGCGACATCTCCAACATGCAGGGCAGGGGGTCCCCAGGACCAGGGTTGGAGCAGGGAGACATCTACAACATGCAGGGCAAGGGGTCTCCAGGACCAGGGTTGGAGCAGGGACACATCTACAACATGCAGGGCAGGGGGTCCCCAGGATCAGGGTTGGGAAATGTTGTGTTCCAGACAACTCGGAAGTCAAGAATTTCCGACCTCCTGATATATATTTTTTTATCCAAAACAGAACGCCGCTCACTTGCGAACTCGGTGCAGATCCGACTACCCAGACTTCCCAGTTTGACAATGGCGGCCCCATGGAGGTACATTATGTAGGCAGTACAGTACCATCGACTACAAGGCAAGGTAAAGTATATTTGCCTGTGTTTAATTAAAATAACACATGCCAACATACAGTAAAACCTGTGTGTAAATTAATGTCAACATAGCCAACGTTGGCAATTTTATTTGGTAGTTTTTACGGTCAGACAAGTTTTTTTGTTTACGTTTAGCAAAAATCTGATATTTCAACTGGGAAATAACGGACCTCCGAGTTGTCTGGAACGCTGCATAAGACAGAGCAAAGGACACAGGCCAGTGAGGACTCACTGGTGACCCAGTTGTGGTCCAGCCTGCCCTGGACGTCCTCCTCCAGCTGCCCCAGCGCCCGCAGTGCCAGCTGGAGCTTCTTCCTGTGGAGGTGATGTCTGACGCCCAGCTCCTGGTGGCGGCCACGTCCATGCACGCACGCACACGTACATACACACACATACACAAAGTAAAGTTGTTCATTACAAAGTAATTAAACACAGACTTGCTTCACAGTATGTGCCATTACACAGACTGACCACCAGGTGGTGCTTTAGACCACCAGTTAACCTATGTATCACATATGAACATAATATAGAAACAAAGATGAATAAAGACTAGGGGTCCATTTTATGCAAATACTGGAGGCAGTATATGTTGCTGAAACAAATGATGAAACCAACACGTAGCCACACAAGCCAGAAGCGCCAGTAAGTGACACATTTTTAGCTAGGCTAGTTCCTCACAGCCTCACCAGAGATACTGGAACAAGAACAAGATGGAGCGCTGTAATGCGTTTCAATGGAAGTAAAAATGGAAGGCTTCTGGTCTCTTAAGTGGGCGTGTCACCAACAGCCTTACGTAGGCAACGCCCAGACAGATACATCTACCATGCATGGCCTGGAACAAAATCAATTTACCCCCAAAACACTTGCTGCAGAAACACCGTTTGCCTCAGTACCTCAGTACCTCAGTACTCAGGCAGCCTCACCTTCTCCAGGTCGTGCTGGGAGGCCTGCAACAGGGTCTGCCCAGAGCGGAGCCAGCCCCGGCCCTGGGCAGCGTACAGCCCCAGCCCCTGCTCCTGGAGCCAGTCGCAAACCTGCTCTGGGCCCCACTGGGCGAACGGAACGTCACATCTGAGGGAAGGAGCGAGGGAGAGAGATTGAGAGAAAGAAAGATAGAGGGAGGACGAAGAGAGATATTTTTATATTCACATTTATTTATTTTAAATGTGTCCAATATCTATATATTTTTTTCTCTTTTTTTCCTTTTTGTTGCAGAGTAAGAAAGGAAAAGAAATGGAGTGGAGTGTATTTTACTGTATTTTAAATTGAGTGTATTTTAAACCGGCCAAGACTGGTAAAATAGAGATACACAACAACCCCTCATAATCATCAACTAAGGCGAGGCGTAGCGCGCTCGAGAACGTACTTGGCGGCGTGCGTCGGTTCACGTGACCAGCCGAGGCGGGGCCCGGCCGTGGCTCTGACTCCGCCCCTCTTGAACTCCACATCTGGCTCGTGGTCCTGGGTCAACGACGTCGAGTGACTCTGCTTCAGCCTGAGGAGCCGGAGAACACACCGTGGATCACACCGCTTCACGGGCCTCTGGCCACCCTGAACACACTGCACAGACCCCCCTCTATATCCCCTCAGTAGGGGCGCCATTATTATTTACCCCCTTTTCCAGCCAGAGATACTGTAGTTGTTATCCATTCATTTCATGTTCTTGAGTTTCTCTCACTTCATGCTGTATAATACCTAGGTCAGAGGTCTTCAACAAGGGGTCCGGGACCCCTAGGGGGTCCTCAGAGGTACTGCAGGGGGTCATCAAAATGATTTGATCTCAAATGTATTTTCTTCCAAAAATGTAAATGTCAGAAAACATACATGAACATTAATACAACTTATGTTGTAATTATAGAAATCCGTCTAATTATTTTAATGGCTTAGTTTGTGGCTTACATGATTTAAATCGAATACATACCCAACGAACGAATACCCGAATAATCAAATATTTGGGGCCAGCCCTAATATACAGCATTGAGTTGGCAGCATGTGGGCGTGTCAGCAATTTACAGCTACAAGACTGCCGAAAATAACGATTATTAAACTATAACAGTTTCATAAGCATAACATTGTGTAATAGTTCCTGGTCGTTATGTCTCACTATATTTGTAATCCACTTACAGCTAACCGATCGCTCTTCAAAAAAGAAAACATACTGTCAGATTACAAATTATGTTATTTTATTTGATATGCTTTTCTTATTCCATTTACTTTATACGACGCATGTACAAGCCACACCCCACTTCTAAATGTATGTATGTTATTACTACTCCTGGCCAATAGAGGGCGATGTAAGTAGAAAGGCAGAGAGTAACGTTACATCCTGTTCAGGGACTAGTAGGAGTGGCTAGGTGTAAGCTATATAAGAGGGAGAGACTGATTACCGGGGATCTGACGCCATTCTCAAGCGACCTTACCTGACTGGGAATGCGCTTCAGACCACGGCCGTGACGACTTGGACTCATTTTGTTAATACAAGTTATATTATTATTAGTCCTCATTCCTGCCGGCTAATTTAGATCACGACAATACCTAATTAAAGAGAACTGCTGAAAATAGGTATAATATTGAGTTTCCCTGTCTGCCCCGCTAGGATTGCATTCATGCAATGACGACGAAGCCCGTAGCGTCTCGGCGGCTCACCCCATACCTGCCGAAGAACCCCCTGAAGCCTCTGGCCTTCTTCTTCTTGGCCTCAGGTGAGCAGGACGCGGCAGCGTCCCTGCCCGACGTCACCCCCGCCAGATCCAGGTGGTCGGTGCGACGCTGCGGCTGCGAGGCTGCGAGGGGTGCAAAGGACAAACCCACCCGTCTCCATGACAACTGGCACAATGCAACTGCTACGACACCACCGGGCTTTGGGTGACGGCGGCTCACGGATGGGAGGCGATCCCCCCCCTCTCCCCTTTAGATCACTAGAGGCCCCGCCCACTTAAGTCAAGAGCAACTGGAGGACCTACTGGATCTGTCCAATGGCCACATGAAAGAAAAAATATAAAACAAAAACAAAGACCACCATGAAATAAATACATAAAACAAATAAACATAATAAAATAGAAAACAGAAATGGGTTTCCTCAGGAGGGTGGCTGGCTTCTCCCTTAGAGATAGGGTGAGAAGCTCAGCTATCCGAGACGAACTCTGAGTAGAGCCGCTGCTCCTTTGCGTCGAAAGGAGCCAGTTGAGGTGGTACGGGCATCTGGTAAGGATGCCTCCTGGG
>JAODUH010000016.1:1558326-1574752 GCA_027564835.1 Typhlichthys subterraneus
GGTTAATATGTTAATGATGGTTTAATAAACTGTACATGATTCCATCTGTTTTCAGCAACAACAAAAAAATTATTAAAATATTAATATATAAAAAGAACCGCAGCAGTTCGTTTTTTTCTATTTAAACTAGTTATATTTACATTTGATAAATATATGTAGTATATTTACTTTGTATTTAAATAATTATATATTTTGTTAAATATTTTTTAAATTTTCAGTATATTTATATTCTATATATTTTAAACGTGTAGTGCTCTCAATATTTTCCTCATGTATGTATGTATGTATGTATGTATGTATATACTGTATTTTCCGGCGTATAAGACGACTTACACCGGGAAGGTGTAAGTGGGCGGAGCAAGCTGCAGGCGTCCGGGACGCCCGGGGTATGGAGAAAAGAGAGAGAGCAGCGCTGTGCCCAGAAAAACGGCGAGTATATCCCAAACTCTATATTTTAACTGGAAAAGTTGGGGGTCGTCTTATACGGAGGAAAATACTGTGTATATATATATAATAAAAATAGTATCTCTCCCTCAAGCGCTTCCAGCAGCCGTAATGATGTCATTACAGCTGCATTATTACGGACAGCGCTGCCTTGCCCAAAGGCTCCACGGCACAGGCTCTCACCTTGCGGTAGAGGTCGGTGAGCTTGAAGTAGAACAGACGGCAGGACAGACAGCCGAAGCGCAGGTAGGGGCTGAGGCCCGTGGGGCTGGCCAGCAGAGAGTTGGCGTTCATCCGCGGACGCTCAAAGTTGGCCACCCACGCCTGGGCACACACAAACACACACACACACACACATCAGCACACCGAGCAGAGCGATGACGGGGAATACGTCATCTCTCTGCTGACAGATAATAAAATACTATTGATGTATTATTAGGGAACTGTATATGTAGCCAGTATGTTTCTGTTTGCGTTATCTGACAGTTTGTGTTTATAACATGATGCATCACATCAGCACACCCAGCAGAGTGATGACATCATCTACACTACTGACTAGGGATGGGACATTATTGCTTATCGCGTTAAAAATACTGACGATTATCGTATCGTGGTGAATGTCAATTATCGTGATAAACATGAATATCCATAAGTATGAATATTTTCACAAGTGACTTAAAACAAGCTGTGTTGCTCACTTGTACAGTCCAGTTGTATTGATTTAGTAATTTATTTATTAGCCTGCATCTTTCCAGTCAATCACCACAAACAAATCAAATTTGTTGAAATACAGGTTTTAAAACAAAAATAATCACACACAAAATATACGATACATATGTGTCATGTTAAAAAAAATTATGGTTTCTTAACAACATTTAAGATTAAGTGATTCCAGTATGTTTAGTGCCATTTTAAGAGTTTAATAATAAAATAATAAATAATCATGATAATATAATCTATCGCAATTATTTTGGCCAGGATAATCGTGATATCATTTTTTCATATCATCCCATGCCTACTACTGACTGATAATACTATTGATGGATTATTAGGTAAATAGGTTGACATGATTGTTTCTGTACAGGTCAACACTTTACATCACTACATCACTACACTTGTACTAGTGACGTACCCATCATCTAAACTACTGAATGATCAAGCTATTGATGGATTATTAGGCAGTTAGATTTGTAGCTAATACAGGCTTGTTTATCAGTGTGGTAATTCTCACCTTGCACCACTAGGTGGAGTGCTAACATGTTTACAACACAAGTGCGCAGGATGTTTAATGGTTGTTTTATCATATCAGATCAATACACAAGCTACCCAAACGAGTGTGATATAGTATAGCATAGTGGCAGGAAGCAGTGGTATGGGTGTTTTGACTTCCAGCTGAAAGGTCATGGGTTCAAAGGTCACGGATCCTAAGAAGATATGCCAGCCACTGACCTTCCTCTCCAGGTGCCTCTCCAGGCGCGTGAGGGCTTCGGTCTCCCCGCCCGGCCACACGGCAGACGACAGGCCCTCGGTATCAAAACCTGTCATAACCAACATGGGTAGAGTTAAATGTGGGCTCCTCGATTCATATTAAAAGCCCCCTGGACCCCCCCAACCCCCAGTGAGTCTCACCCAGCTCCTCCAGAGAGGGGACCCCGAATGTGTTGTCGTGTTCGTCGGAGAGGGGCGTGGTGCAGCCGCCCATGAGCAGGGCAGTGATGGCGTCCGCGGGCAGCCCCACCGGCCCCATGCGGCTGATCAGGGTCTGGAAGCGCTTGTAGGTGAGGGGGGGCTGGCCTCCATTCAACTCTATGATCCTGAGGGTGGGGGAAGGGTGGGGGGTGATGCGCGCACACACACACACAAAATCAATACTAGAGGCTTGAAATGTAAAATAAATACAAAAATAATGCGATACTGAGCTGCCCAGAGGCCTTACCAAGATGGCTGCCGAGCGGCCAGACCTGCCTATAAGGACTCTGACCTTACCAAGATGGCTGCCGAGCGGCCAGACCTGCCTATAAGGACTCTGACCTTACCAAGATGGCTGCCGAGCGGCCAGACCTGCCTAAATAATGCACAAAAAAGGACTGTGTCCAGACTCACTTGTCCAGGTCGTAGAGGGTGTGGGAGATGCAGACCGTCACCTCCACCCCAGCCTCGGTGGCCAGCTTCCTGATGGCGGCATCGCGCTCCTTGCCAAAGGGCTCGGAGTCGTACTCGTAAGACAAACGGCTGATGTTCCACTCCTACCGGGAGGAAGGGGGGGGGTTCACCTTTTATACAGACCAGAACCACACAGCATTCCATGCAAGTCAATAGGGGGGGGGGTCTATAGATTTCACCATACTATTGCCATTTGTTTATTACATTAATGGCACAGCGGCTCCCAGGCTATGGGATGCTCTCCCTCTCGCCTTAAGAGCTATGGATAACCGTGGACACTTTTAAATCACCTTAAGACGCATCTTTTTAGGCCAGCTTTTCATTAGCATTTGATTTGATGATATATGCTGCTGGCCAACAAAATCTCTGAATGCACCTCTTGGAGCTCAACGCAGTGTGTGTGTGTGTGTGTGTGTGTGTGTGTGTGTGTGTGTGTGTGTGTGTGTGTGCGTGTGTGTGTGTGTGTGTCAGTAGTGAGTGAAGTAGCAAACAGAAGAGTGAGCTCCCTCTGGTGGCGAGCATTTTCACTGTACCTTGAAGAGTCTGGGAAAGACATCGGTGGGCTGGCCGCGGATCACGAACAGACGGGAGTTGAGCTTGCGGAGGCTGGCGTCCAAGTCCTCGAGGCTCTGCAGAAGGAACCTGGAGAGAGGGGGAGAGAGAGAGAGAGAGAGGGGGGGGGGCGGGGGCAGAGAGGGAGAGATCACGTTTTCCACTACGTCACACGGACAGCATGGCTTAGCGACAGTGAACGCTATCGTTTGTAAAAAGGTCAATACGTGAATCATGAAGAGGAAAATGTACCATGCAAATTAACTAAACACACACACACACACAGATGTTCTCTCCAGAACGGGGGCAATGCATATTAAAAGGGTACAGAAGGTAATTTCCAGTACTACTAAATACACCCCTTGTTATCCGGGAGTGATGACTAGTGATGGCCAAATGAAGCGCTCTGAAGCATTATTGCTTTCCTACACAACTGTGTCGAAAATGGTTCAGTACTTAAAGCATCATTCAGCAAATATACAGCACCATCTAGTGGTGAAGTAAATGTAATGCAGCAAAGCCGACAACCACAAGATGCAAATGAGCTAATATGGCCAATTACGTGTTTACTGTGGCGTGGAATGATCAGGGCTTTGACAGTGTGTGTGGGTTCAAACCCATATCAGTAGGATAATTTAACAGCCTACTAATGGATTTCATTTCTTCACCTTGATAATCAAAATTGAGCTTGAAATGTCTGAACATTTTGATTAGACAAAGACAGAAGAATAAAAATATAGGAAGGTACCATGTGTGAAAGCTCTTGTTTAGCTGATGGCCCTGATGTGTTGGACATATGTTTCAAAATGGGCTTGTGCTTGGATAACTGGTTGGGCTTGGACAATATGGACGAGAGTATTTATGAAACGTTTTTATTCAAGAACATAATTCCCTCTACAGTCTTTGGTGACAGGCGATATCTTTTTCTTTTGAATTAAGCTTTGGAGAATATTCTCTCTCTCATAGAACAGAGTATGCTGTAGTACACAAAAGCTGGTATACGTTGGGGAATACTGCTTTATGGGTGGACCAAGATTGGCTGGGAATTCTCCACAATCATGTCCACTAGAGCTTCATAGAGCTCTCGTTTGCGGCTCACTGGTCAGAAAATGTGCAAATACATGGTCGATATGAATGTGTACTCATAACAGAAGAACAATAGGGAGGGCTATTCCATAAATTAAATACTTTAGATGGGAGTTTTCCCCCCAGACTGCTCATAATAAGTAAGACACAAACACCAAACATGCAAAAATAAATTGATATTTTTGAGACTCTATGCAATTCAATGTTCTGTGCAGACGTTCACCACAGAGTTGCTTATGTGATATACAGCAGTGCTGATGGGCAGAAGAGGCTGAGACTAGTGCAACCCTGACCCAGATTGACAAGGCTCCTGCATGCAGAAATCATTTAAAATGTATTACTTAGATGCTACAGGGCTTTTATATTGGACGGTATTTATGTGGCTAGATTATGGTTCCTACAGAAACAGGCAGCTCTTTATAAAGGAGTCTCTGTAAAAGGACCCAATGAACACCCAATGAGAGAAAGGTAATAGGGTGTTGTTCACTACATATTCATAGCCTTATGAGAATATGTCAAACGCGGCCTGTTTCTGCTGGCTATCTTCTTCAAGGCTTTTTAGGCCAGCATGCATGTGCTCAGACACGCGCACACACACACACACACACACGCGCACATGCGCCTGAACCGTGATGTTACTCTAAAAGATTATTCTCTACTTTCTGAAGGGATCATACAATTACTGCATCTCTCCTACCGTTTATCTAGGCTACTATACAGTATATACTAGTCCTAGGACCTAGGTACTCTCCAGGCCAACTGGCCCACTTGACCTGCTATCCAACTCAGTAATAGATAGACAAGCCCAGCTCAGCTCAATATTCAGAGAGATTGAAGAAAAGGCTCCCCACCCTATTGGCCGAGATGACCTCCTTGAGAATGCGAGTAACAAACATTATGTATGAGCGTATTTTTCCAAGTAGGACATTTTCTTGGATCAACATACCACACTGCGTTCCTGGACCAACATTGCTATTAACCAACTACAGGCCTTATTGGCTAAGTTGTAGGCTAAGGTAACATAGAATACATTAGCAAGCTAACTTGCTAACCTGGCAGCAACACACCTGCACCCACTGGTCGATACAGCAGCTCTAGCTACTCTGTAGGTACTAACCAGACTATAAAGATGTAATAGTAATGACTTGACTGGAGATGTCAGAGGGCTGTGATGAGTATTTGAGTAGTAGAAAGCCCGTAAGGCACGTAAAAGCTGGTCAGATGTTCCGATCACGTGATTGGCTGGGAGTTATGGCTTGAGGATAACGTAGTAGATGTAAGCCTATATCCACAGTAGATACAGCCCACCTGTAGCTTCCATAAGAATGATGTGGGGTGTGGTGCTGCTTGTAAATTTACAGTAGGCACAGAAGCTTGCCTTTCATTCAAATCGACTTACAATCAGTAGCTGAACAGGTCAAACACCATTAGTCGTAAGCAAATATTCTCATCAGGGCTAAAATAGATTTGGCCTACCAATATATCTTATCATTCAGTCCTTGAAACATTGCAACAGACAAATTAATAAAGTGCAGAATTTCTTAGAGCAGGGAAGAGTTGTTAATGTATTTATTTAAAGAGAGAGAGAGAGAGAGAGAGAGAGAGAGAAGATAAATTATGATAAAAAACTTTAGTTAGTGAGTGACTGTAATATGTAATAAGAATTAATGTGCAAAATGAGGTGGACAGGTCATAATATTGGAGGTGGCAATGAGGTAGATTTCTGTAGAGATGGGAGTTAACATGAGATCACCACGGCAACAAGGTGGATCCTAAATAGACGGGGGCCAATGTGAGATCACCACGGCATCGAGGCAGGCCTGCTGCTCTCCGGATTTCATAACCACGCGGTCGCTTCACAGCACTCGGTCGGCGTAACCTTATGCAACGCTACTGCACGTGTAGGTCTACGGCGTGCTCGGTGTCACCGACGGAAACATAAAGCTGGGGTCGGCAGCAGTGTTCAGTTTGAGCGTATGCTATAATCAGCGGCCTGTGTTTCAGTAGAGAGAACGCCACCTTTGCTGTAATGTAACTGTTGAAAACGGAATTATTGGGGCGATTTTACAGACATCGCCAAAACACAACATAAACCAACAACAATCTCTTTCCTGGCTGCATGTCAAGATCAGCACTTATAGGAGATTAAACACCTTGCTGGGATTTGTTCTGTTAGCAATTATTTGAATGGCAAGTTAATAAATAACGCACAATTGTGAGTCTGTAGCCACAGGTAAATGTATACCCTTAATGACATAATGCTGTCATTATTATATCTGAATGCTGTTTGCTTACCATGACTGGTTAATTCATCTTTAATGAACTATTCAGCTATTGAGAATTGTACTGATGTCAAGTGGCTCTGTGCAATGTAAATGTAATGCAAGACTAGCCTACTAACTTAACTTCAAGTGGTTCTAAATGTATCTGTGAAATGCGTCACCGTTGCATAAGTGCGTGTGTGTGAGCTAACATGGATGCTCTTACTACTATGTTCCACATGGGAACGCACACAGCGAGCACACCAGCACACACACAACAGCACACGCACACACACACACACACACCTGCCGTACAAAGAAGCCATGTGCACACACTCGTACATAATTGCTTGGTTATGTATGAGCACACGAGGATCGATAGAGATAGGAGGAATATTACTGTCCTTCACAGACATCTGACACTTCTCCAGGGGAACACGTTATATATATCAATGTATTCTTCATACTTGTTAATATAGACAATATTGAAGAATTTTATGAATATATAAAAAACTAAAATAAAAAAATAAAAAATAATATATATATTTTAAAAAATATCAAATACCAGTGTTTGGAACCACCACATAATAAAGACATGGAGGCAATTGTGTTTGCTTTGAATAGGCTAGAGGATCATGGTACCAAGAACGAGATTGAAGAAAACACACATAATAACTAGAATTCTAGAAGGACCCTGTCACGAAAATCTGTTGGGGGTCCAGTTCAGATGTGTGACCACCAGGTTCTGGTTCTGTTTCTCTCTACATATATTTTTCTCTCTCTCTCTCTCTCTCTCTCTCTCTCTCTCTCTCTCTCTGATAAAAAACAGAATAACGGCATGGCATCAACCAAACACCCCCTTAACTCTCTAACAATAATATCCATTAAACTCGAACTCACCTCCACCGGCTGATGCCGACGTTAGACGATCCCGCAAACCAAGGGTCGAGGATGTAAACACACCGAACCGTGTCCGCTCCCTCGATGGATTTCTTGAGAGAGGGGTTGTCGTGGAGCCGCAAGCCCTTCCTGAACCAGTGGATTGCATTCACGACCATTACTCAACTGTGCGAGTCCTTAAGGTTTGATCGTCTCTTCGCTCCGTGTAATTTAGTATCCGCGACCTTTATTATGTTCAGAGAAAGCCAGTGACACTGTGTAGTAATCGGTAAAAAAACTGTAAAGTGTAATTCAGTGCAATTCCTTTGTTTAATTGAAAATTACGCTCTTTACTTAACCTTGTTCTAACAAAATCGTTTCCATAATGTCTAATAACTTAGAAACCGGTGTCAGCTGAACCATTTGGCCACGGCAACGCACTCTCCCCGGCAGAGCGGACTGATACGCGACGGTCTTTAAGACCGTGCTGGTTGACGATCACCAGCCTGTTGTATAACTTCCATTTCTGAATGGTGGACAGGGATATAATAAATCAGTTTATATGCCCAATATATATTAACTGTAGTAAAGCAATTATCAATACAGAAAAAAAAAAAAATATACAACTGGACAAAAGGAATTAACTGGCCTGTAATTTTGCGCAGTTCGCACACTGGTCCTCCGTGGCAAGGCGGATAATGTAAATATAATTCACCTCGATTTCAAGACCTCTCCGTGAACGCAATGTGATCAGACACTTTGTTAGACGGGACGACCTTTAACTCCCTTATCCTTATAGCCTACTTCTTCTCTGACAAGTGACAATGTACCGTGACAGTCTGTTCGGAAAATAACTGAGTTTTGTAGCGAGCGCAATAATCTAGGTAGCCTACTACTCGCCACAGTTTCATCCATAACACCGCCCACACGAATACGCACACAGCCCGAAGCCCCCAAGATTGGTTGAATAACCTGTCTGTCAGCAGTCAGTTTGTGCAGTGTGCTCGTTCTCTCGTTTGTTACGTGACAGCCATGAATGAACACAACGAGACACTTGGATACTATTACAAATAATAAATATTTAGAATATGAATCGCCGCGTGGAGTGTTTGTGTCGATGCTATAACGACGAGGATGAGCTCCAAAACATGTTCCTCTCTCTAATAGTCGTGCCAGTAGTACCCGGATGAGCACATGAACGCAGGCATGATACTGCGGCGCACGGAGCGTATTTATCGTGTGGCTGAGGACATGCGTACGGTGCGTGCTTGAGCATGTGAGAGGTTGCAGACGATCTTTTGTTAGCCGACTTAAAATGCACAATTAGTTCGTATTGATTTGAGTCAACTGATAGCACAGGTTGTTTATTTGTATATTTGTGGTCTATTATGGGCTTGAAAAATCTCTTGACCTTAAGCTTACTTGTACGAGCACAGTGCAGTTCAGCTAGTGGAGACTGGGGCTCCAATAGGTAGACCTAGCCGTGACAATTTTGCATATTATTTGTCATGATGACTTCAGGCATGGAAGGAGAAGGAAGGAGAAGTTGAGAGGCACAGGCATGCAAATAGCAATTAGTGAAGACCCTTTTGGAGAAGGGTGCACGACACACCTACTTTACTACACACACACCTACTTTACATTATGACACACCCTCTTTACTACACAACACACCTACTTTACATTATGACACACCCTCTTTACTACACAACACACCCTCTTTACTACACGACACACCCACTTTACTACACAACACACCCTCTTTACTATGTGTAATGTAACGTGTGTTAGCGTTGATAACATTATGTCTTTATTCTAACAGAATGTTGTTTGCTTACAATTACTGGTGTGTACAGTAAGTCACTTTGTATAAAAGCATTTCCTAAATACTGCAAATGCAAGTCTGCAAGAACTATAATATGCTTTTATTTTGTATGCGATAATCATCCTGAACCAGGCTGGCCCAGCAATGCCTATGTTCTGCTTAGTATCTTCTGGTATCTTAGTCTTCAAATTCTAGGATGTTTATCCATTGGTCAAATTATCTGACAGGATTCAACTCCACCCACTGTAGTAAAGTGGGTGTGCCATGTAGTAAAATAGGTGTCATGTTGTAAAGTGGGTGTGTCGTGTAGTAAAGAGGGTGTGTCCTGTAAATAGGGTGTGTCTGTAGTACAGAGGATGTGTCATGTTGTAAAGTGGGTGTGTCGTGTAGTAAAGAGGGTCTGTCACATTAGCAAAATATACTATAATTCAATCTTCAAATATAAATATTAAATAATGCATTTTAAGGGCATTTTAATAGTTTTTGTTGCGGTCTAAAACCTGACAGAGCAGCACCACGCTTATTTTAAAAACATGGTCCGCTCAACAGGGTTATAAGGTAGAAATAGAAGCCGCCAGCTTCCAAAAAGAAGTTACGTCTGAACGCGGCATTCATCTCAGGACTGTGTTCCCCGACCGCTGTGTCAGTTAAAGTTGTAGTCAGCGATTGTATTCTAATACACCTTTTGTCAAATTCAGCGTATATCTCCTCGCAGTCTGTTAGCTGCCCGCTCTGTGTGCGCTGAAAAAATAACCCCGTGTTTCCCTGACTCTGTAAATGGGAACACAAACAAAGTGGTGCAGACCGCACATGGCCATCCCGGGCTTCATAATGTGTTTCCAATGTATGGGGTGGAGCTTCTGAGGCAGGACTATGGGATTTAAGGGAGACGGTTTTGGCACAGTTGAAGTAATCATAAAGTTTTCTCCAGAATTATTGACTATATACCTTTGATGATCAAGCCAGTCAGTTCTCTACCCAGAGCTGCGTTGGTTGTTATAAACCTAACAGCAGGCAGCGATACCAATACACTGGTGTAGATTAACAGGCCCAGAGATCAACTGGCAGTTGATACCAGTTAAAATATCAAGATTCAATAATAATTATGGGAATAGCAAAGAAACATCTTGAATAAATAAACAAATGAATTTCCCAATTGTTTTACTGATGTGTGGTGGTCTGGTAGACGTCGCAACACAAAGAGCAGCATTACATAAACAGACTGCAAGAAATGCAATCTTGCGTGATAGCTGTAGTGTCAACGTTTAGCCACTTAGTGGTAGTATAGCACCATTTTTCGACCGCACAAGCTTATCACGTTACATGATGACAGCCAGGCAGGCATACAATTTTACAATAGGCAAAGAAACTGGAAGCAAAATAATGTTTAATGTTAATGTTTTAATGAATAATTAAACAGAGCATTGTCTATGGCTAAATAATAAGACATTTAAGTGTATGTCAATGTGTTATTCTATTCCTGATGTGTGTTTAATACAGTAGACCTACTGTAGTATTCAGTCTTATTAATTAGAAGGTTTGAATGTGGTGTTAAGTTTACTACAAAAACATCATCACTGTTTCAGTTGCCAAGCAACCAAGACAAGTGGGTAGTCTACAGGGTTTCCACTCACAGTCAGATATAGGCTAGCCCACCTCCACTTGTATGACGTGTTGCATCAGCGGGTCACATAGAAAAACTGTTCTATATGGTAAGTTCACAACCATAAAACACAAACAGCCAACACAATAGCCCGCAATGCCTCACCAGGTGGATTGAATAAGTAGGCCACATTTGTTTGTGTGCGTGCGTCTGCGAGCGTGTGCGTGTTTGTATGTCTCAGTTGTGATTGGCAGTTCCTTTTGTGGGCTTGCTGTCACATCTCGGTGGAGATGGAACATCCTTCTGGAACAAACCTTCAAGTGCGCGTCGAGATGACAATGGGAACTGGTTGAATAGCTAGAGGCTATATATTGTAAATACAACCGGTTGTGGGAATAATAGCCTATGTGCTTTTGTTTATTTACACAATTTAGCAAAGCATAATGGTGTAATGCCAAGCAACATAATATCTAAATTTTTCACAACTTAAAGATCAGAGGGCTCTGTCCTCAGACCGGTATCTTGAGCAAGTTGACTTCTCTTGAATACCTGCATGTGCCCATCCAATAACCTTCCCCCTTCCATTACATCTGCTAAACATATTGGGCCTAGACAAATCCTTGGCATAATTATACAAATGTTCATTGATCAGATGCTATTCTGGCTGTTCCATTCTTATATTTTAGATAATCTTATTCTAAAATGTATTTTTAATGTAGACAATTTATTTTTAATTTAAACGATGTACTGTCAGGAGTCCCCGTACAAAATTGCCTCTAACCTATGTATTGTGTGCCCCCAAATACTGAATTAAACAACGCCCTTGTTTATATAATCTATACCCTTTAGGAAAAGCATAATACAAATACCCACTTAATTACGAAATCTTAGTAACAAACAGTGGTCAACCTACAACTGTTCTATGGTATACTGTATATAGGGCCTATACACATCTTACGTAAAATATCTGCACAAACCCAGTGGGCCCAAAATAAATTTTTAGGTTACGTAGGCTACAAAAGCACCCGTGAAATAAAAACGAAAAACTGATCTGAGTATGATATGAGTTCTTACTGGAAGCCTGATCTACAAATGTAACTGAAATCTAGATGTACAGATGTACATCTTCGCCAGAAAGTGTTGAAATCGGAGAGGTAGCCTACTGTATTATGGAGATCGAGTAGCGTAGGCGTCCCGTCATTGGATAGTTAGTGTGTGTGTGTGGTTGGCACGCACTCCCGGTTCAGTTGCTCTCTTAAAAAACATTAAAAAAAATAGCAAACAGCAGTTAACAAACATAGCAAAGAATGCACAGCAAAATACATAAAAGTCTGAAGATTATTCGTGCTGTGCATTTTTTATTACCATGTTTTGTAAATAAAGTGGCCAATTAAAGACAGGCCTAGAACAACTGCTTTCCCGGCTCCTTACTACCGCATATACAGTACACCCACCTCCAGTTAAGGCAGGTACAGTTTGGTTACCGTGCCAGTCAAATCTGGCGGAGATAACGATTGGCTTATTTCAGTTCGCTCCCACCGTGGCCCATCCCCCCTCCGCGGCCGTTCTGCGCCTGCTGCTGCAGCAGTTGAACAGTGGCTCACAGAGAGCTGAAGTTGTGTGGGCAAGAAGAAGAGCAGTTCCTTCGCAGCCGCGTCTCGTCACCACTTGACAAAGAAAAAAAGTTCCTACGGAGGATTTCTCCCGTCTTTTCTTCAGCAGAGAGATAACGCGCCGTTCCCGTGGGGGGGGAAAAAACTACATCGCCCGACGAGTTCGCCGTGGTCAAGTGAACAGGCATATATATAACAGTATGTGGTGCAGCTATGGCGGGCAAGGGTAAGACAGCCTTGAGGACGCTGGAGGATCTCACGCTTGACTCGGGCTATGGTGGAGCCGCAGACTCGGTCAGGTCGTCCAGCGTGTCCCTGTGTTGCTCCGAGGCGCATCTGTCCCAGTCGCATGGGGGCAACTGCTGGTATCTGACGGAATCCATGCACAGCAGACACAACAGCCTGGACACGGTGAACACCGTGCTGGCGGAGGACACGGAAGTGCCGGAGTGCTCGGGCCAGTGCGCCAAGTTGCCCGAGCTGGAGGACCTGCCGTGGAGCCTCGCCGAGGTGGAGTGCGCCCTGCTGCGCAAGGAGGAGAGCTGCGCGATGACTGCGGCGGCGGGGACCCCGCGTCCCCCGCGGGAGATCGTGGCGCGCCTCTCGCTCCTCGTCGGCCGGACTCTGGTGCGCGTAGCGCGGGAGGCGCAGCGGCTAAGCCTCCGCTACGCAAAGTGCACCAAGCACGAGATCCAGAGCGCCGTGAAGGTGGTGTTCTCGTGGACCGTGTCGGTGAACTGCCTCGCAGCGGCCCTCGGCGCCCTGTCCCTCTACAACATGAGCACGGGAGACAGGTTCAGCCGCGGCAAGTCTGCGCGCTGCGGCCTGGCGTTCTCCGTGGGCAAGTTCTTCAGGTGGATGGTGGACAGCCGCGTGGCCATCCGCGTGCACGAGCACGCCGCCATCTACCTGGCCGCGTGCATGGAGAGCCTGTTCCGCGAGGTGCTGGCCCGGGCGCGGCGCGGCGCACTCGTGGAGAGGGACAACGGCGTGCCCGAGTTCACGCCCGAGTCTCTGGAGCGAGTCCTCGGCAACGACCCGGAGATCTGGGGGGTTCTGCAGCCGCATCAACACCTAATTTGTGGCAAGAATGCAAGCGGTAAGGAAAGAATACAATGCAAATGACAACCGTAAATCAATATGCAAGTGACAGCCATAACCTGCTGTCACGTGGGTCTGTTATGACCTGCATGCTGGCTGGATAGCCCAACCTGCAAAACGACGCGGCTGTAATTGGCTAATTAGGCTGAAGATCAGAGCCGCGTAATTACGCACTGAAATGACAAGCGGTGTCTTGAATATTTATTGCCCTACGAACCTCAAGGCCCAAGTTCTTAATCCAAACGGCCTGCTTTGGTTATCATGCCCCAGATGTAATAAACTGTCCAAAATAGGTATATTTATGGCGGGACAGATCAAACGAGTGCCAGCGTCTATTTCATTGAAGCTTCACCGTGGGCTAGATTAGTGTGTCTGCAATGTTAACTTCGTGTTTTGATATAATCAGAAGCCTGGCCAACCCCTCGAGTGTACAGGGGAAAGAAGAATGCATGTAACAGGGTAGAAATAGAGAATGAACATAGTTGCAGTCTTCTCAGTCTAAGCAACACATAGGCCTACTGTGTGTGTGAGTGCTTGTTTTTGAACAAGAGCATACTTTTGGTTTACTTAGGCGGTTTTGCCTCACCGCTAATGTTATATCACTCTGGAAGACAAGCTGGTCAGACCTAAAGGTCTGGTTGCTTATGGTGTGCCACTAATTTTCTGTGATAAAACAGATAGGTGCTCATATGGGATACAATTCAGTGGATAGGCATGCGCTATAAGCACATTCCTGTATTTGGAGCTTGTGGTTGAGTTCATGAGTTAATTGTGCTTTATTGTGTGTGATGTTTTACACACAATAAACCACAATAAACTGTAAAGAGGGACTAATGCCATTAATGAAACACCTTCACAGTATTGATCAGGGACCTTATTGATTTGTATTCAGTAAGGTACATTTTATTGATTGTGGTTTATTGCACATCATCACATGGCCAATAAAGATTTACATATTTTGTCCTGTATTTAAATGAAAGGTTAGTAAAATATACAAATTAATGTTGCAGAGGAGATCACATTTGAATCGTTTTTTAAACAATTGTTTTGTAATTCAGCAAACATAGCAGCTGTGTTCCTGAGCTTTGCCGGCCATTAAATGTAAATATCTACATATTCTGACGTCTTTCCCGTTCCGTCATAAAACATTACATTTAAACGTCACAGTTAGCCCTAGCATAATAATGCTGCATTTAAACGTCACAGTTAGCCCTGGCATAATAATGCTGCATTTAAACGTCAGTTAGCCCTAGCATAATAATGCTGCATCCTCTTTGCATAATCATGTTGTGCTCTCTTTGTATTTGCCTTGCCTCATTGTCTATGAGGAGGCAGATAGTAACGCAAAGTGAAAGAGAAATTGTCGTTATTTTCTAAAGACAGAGAGGATACATTACACTCGGAATACTTAATTTCTATCTCCGAAACCCCGCCCACTAGACAGAAATGCACATGACTGGCTGTGTGTTGTGTTGTACATATTTCCTTTTTACTGCAACAGTACACCTACTGTACCTACAGTTTGCATCCAGTTTCTACAGCATTTCTCTTTTGCTAACATTGTTCCTGGGGGTTTGAGGACACATCTCACTAGCATTGTTCCTGGGGGTTTGAGGACACATCTCACTAACATTGTTCCTGGGGTTTGAGGACACATTGCATCTCTCCTAGATAATCAGAAAGGGTTTTCATTCAGTTTCCACTTGTCCGCTCCCTCAGCCAGGCTGTTGGCACCGTACTGCGACCAGCGGGCTGTAGGCACTGCCAGCACAGCACCGCAGCCCGGCAACCAAGAGAGAGGCCTGGGAATGCCCCCGCAGCCCATTCACGGCCATGTAGCAAGACGGTGTGTGTGCTAATAGAATCAGCCTTGATGTCACAGGACCAGCAGCCCGGTCATCAGCTCAGAAACACGCCCGCAAAGAGGGTGAGGGTGAGGGGGGAGGCAGTGTTTAATTCTGGCTCCCCAAATGACTGGATTGCATGTGATTATGCCTGTAATGTGGCGTGACCTAGCCAGGCATTGCGATCCACGCCACAGGAGATGATGCAGCCTAATGGATGAATGCCCGCCGAAGTGTCTGGTGATCACATTAGTGCTCGGATATGTCCCCCACCCTCCCCTCCCCCCCTTCCAACACACACACACACACGTGCACACACACATTCACACGCTGTTTCCGGTGTGCCTTAAAGATGCAGTCAGAGATTCTGCAGGAAGCTTGTTGATATTTGAACTGGATCACAACAGAAACACTCCTCCCTTCAGCGCCATACGGCGGGCGCTCCCTCAGAGGCTCCGCCCAGGCTGGTATAGTGTTGTGTGGTGCGGTCTGCACCGCCGTGTTCTCGTTTTACAGAGCCAGAGCTGTGTAGAAACACCAGATTATTTTCTCAGCCCGCCCACAGCTAAAGTGAATAGAGTGTATTAGCTTACAATGGCTGGTCCGACCTTTACACCCAATGACACACACTCACCCTGACCTATGACCCCTTGCTCCGCTCCCCGCGGGCTGGGCGACCCACGTGTCGGGTCGGCAGACCGCTGTGCGTCCTGGCCGTGCGCTCGTGGCCGGTTCCGGTGCCACCTTTAGGTGGAGCTCACGGGCGGAAAAGCTCATCCTGCTGCCTGCGGCCGCACTGGAGGAGATGGTGTGTGTGTGTGTGTGTGTGTGTGGGGAGGGAGGGGGCGTGGGTACTGATCTCTCTGGATCGGCCTGTTTGCTATCTGTGGGCCAGCCATCTGTGCCACCTCGAGCTGTGCCCAGTATAGCTGTCTCTGCCAGGCACCTGGGAGAGAGAGGGGGAGAGAGAGAGAGAGAGAGAGAGAGAGAGGGAGGGAGAGAGAGAGAGGGAGAGAGAGAGAGAGTGAGAGAGAGAGAGAGAGAGAGTGAGAGAG
>JAODUH010000016.1:1574852-1620038 GCA_027564835.1 Typhlichthys subterraneus
TAAGTACTGTATATATCAGCAGGTAGGGTTACAGTAAGTACTGTATATAACAGGTAGGGTTACAGTAAGTACTGTATATAACAGGCAGGGTTACAGTAAGTACTGTATATAACAGCAGGTAGGGTTACAGTATTTAGGTATATAGGAGTCTTGACCTCAGAGTGATATTCATGGTCCTCCATCTTTGTGCCCCCCCCCCCCTCCCACGTGTCTCGTCCTCCAGGAACGTGTTCCGGAGGCTGCTGTCCCATGCGGAGAAGGAGAAAGGCGACGTGCTCTCGCTGGAGGAGATCCTGGCGGAGGGCTCGGCCCCGGGGGAGCTGCGGTCGGCCCTGCAGGCCAACGGAGGAGGAGGCGTTGGAGGAGGCGTTGGAGGAGGCGGAGGAACCCTACGAACAGGAAAGGCCAGGCTGCGGGCCCTGAGAGAGGCCATGTACCATAGCGCAGAGCACGGGCATGTGGACATCACCATAGACATCCGCAGCTTAGGTCAGACTTACTAACACATGGCCCGCCACCGCCACTCTCTGGCGCCACCTGCTGCTGTGGAGCTGCACTCTCGCTGTGTCTGTCCTGTGCTATGACACACACACACACATGTATGCATGCACACACACACACATGCACGTAGGCCTGTCATGATATTTACAACATCGACTTATCTTGTGATATATGTATATATATATATATATATATATATACATATATATATATATATATATATATACATATATATTCCATATATATATATATATAATTTGTTCCTGATATTACAATTTAAAGATATAAAGCTATTTAAACTGTATTGAAATAATACTTCAGTAGAGTACTTCCAGCTTTAGTCATGCATTGCAGAACCTAGTCTATATAATGAGAAAATGCATTGCAATCAAATATGAATTGCAGTTATAAGTTATACCTGCTGCGTATGCCAATACAACCTGGGGTCCCTCCCTGAGGTCCCTGGGGTCCCTCAGTGCTCTGATCAAGTCAATATCTTTGTCTAATACAAGGTGCATACCAATGCCACCATTCTCATGTGTTGTATTTCATTTTGGGGAGGGACTTGGCATCATAACACCTCCTCTCCTTAATGCACATTCTGGCTTTGGGACACAGGTGCATGCTTCAGTGATACGGACCAAAGTTACAGTGTGGGAAAGCACTAAATGTATACTTAAACCTGCATAAAATATAAAGTCAGATCTATTTGGAAAACTATGAAAAAAATGACCACTTGATTGTCTTATCTAATCAATAATTTACACATATAGGCTTTTTAGACAGATTGAGTTATCACTGATGTCATATGCCCTTTGCCCTTGGATACTATTGATCACGTGCTGAGGGTTACAGCATGCATGTGCATGCATTCCAATATCTCTGTGAACCCAAGTCCCCATTATATGCACATGCAGGCACACAACCAGTCAAAGAACACAACACAGACACACATGCACATGCACATGCCAGTTGTCAGCAGACATAACATAAAACAGTACAGCCAGTATACAGTATATTGAGCTAGAAAGTCAGTTATACCAAAGTAATAATAACAGTAATATGTTACATAAAACAAAAGAAAGAATTGATTATATTTGTTGCCAGTAGGGGGTACAGTGAGTAGAGGAACTTGACGACAAAAAACTATAAATTCAGCAGAACACCGTAGAACCAAAAAACTCTTTCAGAAAATGTAATATGAACAAATATTTGATTTTATACATATAATTTACTTTATATGCTACTGCTGCTACGCAGACATAGCAGTTCCATTAAGTTAGGCTACTCTTACAGCAACACATGACCTTGTCCAGACAGAGAAGAAATATAAATATGCAGTGTTCCTTCCCTTTTCTATGAAACAAACCAGGAGACAAATGGCGTAATGCACAAACAACAATAACAAAAGAGGGTTACATTTATATCAGTGTTTTCCACCAGTTTCATTGAAATGGGATAAAGAAAAAGATCAGGCCAGTTGTCTCTGTAAAATCGCTTATTGTAAACTAAAGGCCGCATGTCAGCTTGTATTTGACAAGTAGCTTAATATACTGTATAGCCTACATCAAACATGCAGAAGTGTTGCAATGCCAGTGGCCTATTATACAATTAAAAACCTAGCCCACGTCGTATTCGTTTTACAGTGGCAGCCAATCCCCTCCTCGTGTGTACGTGCAGCGCTCGCTACAGAGGCATCATGCCGCAATATGTATTCACAATAATTGGGCCCTATGATAATAGTTCATTCAAACCGGTCAGCGCGAGGTGGTGGCAGCTTTGACCTAACTACCGAGTCAGGGCTAAACACCTAGTCTACTGTATCTGAACGGAAAACAACCTAGAAGGAGAGTGCGTGAAATTGCTGGAGTGTGTGTGTGCGTGTGTTTGCGTGTGTGTGTGTGTGTGTGTGTGTGAGAGAGAGAGAGAGAGAGAGGGGGAGGGAGAGAGAGAGAGAGAGGGGGAGAGGGAGAGAGAGTAGGGGAAAGGAAAATTCGTGCTGTGTTAGCATACCCCCAGCAACTCCATCAATAACCTACTGCAGCTGGGAAACTGGCAAGGTTCTTTGGTGCTGCTGCATTCGCAGGCTCGGTCACTAAAAGTGAGCAACTCCCACGCGAAGTACGTTTCATCTGTTGTAGGGGGGCCATCCGGGGGGGGCTGCTCATCATCATCATCATCATCATCATCACCACAGCCGCTGCTGCATCAATAGAGAGAGGAACAGAGCGGAGGAGAGCAACCGTGGCTAAAACAAGGCAAAGCAGAGGGGAATACTCGAGCAGAGGGAGCCAATTCCACAGGGGGACGGGACTGTTACGGGACTATCGTGTGCTAGTATGCTGCCGTGCTCCGCAGGGTAAGATGAGCATCGGGGAGTTTGAAACGAACTAATCTACTACACCTGCTCCATGCACCGTGGCGTTGGTGAGCCGTTTTATTCATTTACAATCTGTTCGTTTTTGCTTGAGGTTAATCATGCACCTGATAAGTACATTGTTGTTATAATTCACAGATGAGAGGTGGGAATTAGATGTAATCCTGTCACATAGTTCTATATAAGTTTCTTGCTCTGTGGTCATGGAAAAGAGTGTATTGTTGCAGTAGGCTACATGTATTACAGGCCTATTAACATGTATAAAATAGTCTATACTGTATGCTTAACAATATAGCCAAATGGCACCTGATAACAGGATTACAGACAATAGCATGAAAAATAATTGATTAAAAAAATACTGATTATTAGCATAACAGGCGCTGCCCAATTGTACAAAACACATACACATATATTTAAAAGTAGTTATATATATATATATATATATATATAAGTTCCAATAAATATAGGTATTTTAAAAAGAAAGTGACAATGTGAATTCATAAATTCTGCATTCAGATCACCCTCAACTTGTGTGTGTGTGTGTGTGTGTGTGTGTGTGTGTGTGTGCGTGTGTGCGTGTGTGTTTGCGCGCGTGTACGTGTTCAGGCATGCTGAGAAACTGGTCAATACAAGAGTTGTTTATGCATATGGAGGCACTGCCTCCCCTGTAAGAGTGACACCCCTCCTAACATGTATTTCTGCTTTTCCATGACATCATGGATATAGGCTATTAGGCATCAACACAATTACCTGCCTATAAAATATTGCTGTTCACCAGCTTTAGCTCCACAACACCTACTGTACATATAGTGTTATTCGATCTCGTCATGCTATGTACCACTTTTAATCTACTTTTAATAAGCATCAACATACACAATCACCATGTCACATTCCCACAGCAAGTGTATGATGCTTTAAATTTCAAGTTGAAATATCATGTGTGAAGAAGTTATTAGCTAACTTTTAATTACTGTCCACCATTCAACAGCCACAGGGCAGATTGGCTCTCTCCGCCTGGCTTATAGTGCCTGAATGTTGGGAAGGGGGAGGGAGGGGAGGAGGTCAGATATTTAGAAGTGTAAGTCTCTGTCTTAAAATGATTGTTTTTAAAAGAAAGTTATTGTTTCGTTATATACATATATTCTGTATAGTTACGTATCTTGTGGGTCTTATGAATATGACTAGCTGTAATCCAGTATTCTTGTTTACCATTCAAACAAAAATCTTTATTGACAAATCATTTAATAGGCCTAAACACTATAGATGATACAGATGTTTTAATGTAAGCAACATGAACGATCTTGATTTGATTTGATTCTTGATTTGATTATCATCAACTGATAAGGATTATATATTATCAACCTGCACTCTAAGACAAATATAATGTATTATATATAATAAATTACATCTGTCTTACAGGAGTCTTAATAATCAAATGGATAATAAATATGTCCTGAAGTCAAACATCAAGAGTGCTAGTTGATGTAATATTCTCATCCTTATCAGTTAATGATGATCAAATCAAGAATCCTAATTGTTATCTACATACAAAGTGGCTAAAGACACCAGTCATGTTGGCTAAAATAGTCAATAAACTACAGTAACACTTATTTTCAGCTACAGTGTTTGTCATTACTCAATGTTTTGTTCAACGAGAGCTGCTGTTCGGAATGCATCTGGTTTACTCTGGAATTGGTGTAAAATAATAAGTTGTGGAGTGATCGAGTGACTCACTGCTGCCTGTGCATTTAACTGAACATGATAACACAGAAAATCAACTTTAGTGATGTTTACTTATGAGTGATGGATATAGGTGTGTTCAACACTCCAATATTTCCAGCCCTATAGATTGGCTTCTTTATCCCAGACTAGCTGCAACTGCTAATTCCCTGTTACATTCCAGTAACAGGTATTACATTTGTGGAGAAGTGAGTGAAACTGACAGCTTGTTTGTGAAAGACAGGCCCAGCAGTGAAAGACTGAGATCTGCATCATATGTTGTTGGGTCCAAATCTGCTTAACCTATTTTAGATTTGCACAAAATATCTTGGGGTTCCTGAACGGCCAAGATGGCAGCTTCTGTGATACACCTTTCAGTTTGTTGTTGATTTCTGTCTCTTGAGGAAAGGTTACAACATGTTTCATATTGAAAACACTTTTTGTGGTCAATGAGGACACTGCTTTATGTTAAAATATTGAATTTTAAGTAACTTTAAGATAGTCTAGATGTGAAATGTGTGTAGGAAAGGATTCAAGGTTGCCATGGAGATTTGGCTAAGTTGTGTAGGCATCCACACTCTACATCTCACCCCCCCCCCATCCTTCCCATCATCCATCCCCAGGAGAACTAAATGAATGACAATATATTACATTTAGTGTAGAAAGCATCTTCATCTTATACAGTAGTTAGATTTAAATAATAATTTACTGTATTTTAATTTTAGTTTAGTGTAACCAAAGCCTTATCAACTTTCTTACGAAATTATCAAATCTGTTTCATTTCCATAAATATGTTTACATATAATGAATCAGTTTAATATAAAACCTCCAGGTATAAATATTTCTCAGATCTTTCCATTTCATGTTTGTCCTCTGGAACTTTGCTAAGTGCTGCTTCGTTCAACACTGCAGTTTTCTCTGAACTTCAAGGTCATTAAGATGTGCTCAGAATATCAAGTAGACCCTCTGATTGTACCTCAAACGAAAGCTTGGTGACCAGCCACACTGTGTTGAGATGATTCCATCTATTTCATGTCTGTTGAAATTCATATCAACAGCTGTATTGTGAATCTACCAGCAATGTGTGGATGACATACCAGGAGGGCTGGTGGAAATGTGTGGGCAGCATTGCAACATAACAAGAGTGACTTTGAAACTCAAGGGGCCCTGCTTGCCTTAACAGTGTGACAAGAAAGTGAATGGGTTTCAGAGCGCTGTTAATGTTTAACTGTTTCCTTTGCAATATCCCTTAACTAAGTTAGTGATATGTGTGGAAATGTTCATAATTAACATTTAGCTAATTACTTCCTTTTTCACACACGCACACGCACGTGTGCTTTCACGCGCACACACACACACACACACACACACACACACACACACACACACAAAAAAACTATTCAGGAATTACCCTCCTCTGACTTATTCTTACCTTTTAAAAACAAAGACAGTTGAGATAATCCACTACGAAGACACTCCTATGATTCCACTGAGGATTAAAGGATTCACACAAATGAATTGACAGCTCTATTGAATTTGCTGAAGCTAGTGAGGTGAATGCTAATGTATTCCTAAAAAAGACTTCAACACCCTCAAAAGCATATTTTGTGCCAATGCGAATTACAATGCATGTGTTCACCACTTGTGTAAACACAATTCTGTCATTATCGTACAGCATTCATGTAGTTCTACCCGTGTGAAGGCGGTGGAGGTGTTGGCCAGGGGGCTGGCTGTGACTGTTGTCCTTCCTCATGCAGGGTATGTGGAGAAGCTGAGGTGTGCGATGGCCAGCCTGGACCTGCTCATACCCCCCCTCCAGTGTCATTGTTTTCTCCCGACCAAGCAGCCCCACCCAAGGATCTGACCCCTCCCCCTCTCCCTGGGTGTCCCTCTCTCCCGGGCCCACCATGGGAGGATGCTTCTCCAAGCCCAAACCAGGTGACGATGAGCCCTTCTCCATCCAGCCCTGTGCCTAGTCTCTCAGCACACACAGCCCACCATTGTTGTATTCTCTGGGTAATAGCACCTCTTCTGTTGTTGGCCGGGGGAGAAATTTACATTCCTTCTGAAGAGGATTATATACAGTGAATATGAAGAATGTGCCTCAATGTATTGACGGCCCCGGTGTTAGCAGTGTGCTGTGACTGTGGGAGATTAGCATTGTTTACAAGATAACGTAGTGTGTAGTAGGTGCACAGGATAACATAGAGTACAGTATGTGTAATTATGTACAGGATAACAGAGTACAGTAGATTTAATTATTTACAGGATAGAGTACAGTATGTGTCATTATGTACAGGATAACATAGAGTACAGTAGATTTAATTATTTACAGGATAGAGTACAGTATGTGTCATTATGTACAGGATAACAGAGTACAGTAGATTTAATTATTTACAGGATAGAGTACAGTAGGTGTCATTATTTACAGGATAACATAGAGTACAGTATGTGTCATTATGTACAGGATAACAGAGTACAGTAGATTTAATTATTTACAGGATAGAGTACAGTAGGTGTCATTATTTATAGGATAACATAGTGTACAGTAGGTGTATTTTGCTATTTGGGAAAGCGAGGGCCCACAAATGTATTGAAAACATCATGTGCTGTGGAATGGTCAGGGGTATAAAGGGCCAATCTCCTGCATGGCATATGAACCATAGTACCTTTCAGACATTTCAAATATTTACTGCATATGGCACAACACATATTGGAAACACAATATGCAACGAATCAGAAAATAACTATAGTATTTAGGATACACTACAAGCAGTACGGTAAATGATTGCTAACAGACAAATGCTATATTATTATTATTATTATATTAAATAATCATGTGCTTCATTTCGCTATGACCTGCGCAAATCTCTTTAAAGCAAAAATTCTGTTATGTATTAGCTATACTTTCAAACTGTATGTATTAGTGTAATGTATGCCATAGTTCTGTAGTTCTGCATTCAGGGATCCCCCATTGGTCATGGAATGTCTGGAAAATCAATTTTAAAAGGTAGATTCCAGATATGGAAAGTCATGGAACTGTATTATTTTTTGTGTCAAATCATGGAATTAAAACATGTAACAGTGTGCTTTTCTAAGCAATAATTGTGCTCAACAAATTACTGTACATGTATGTAAAGGTTTTAGTGAAATGGTCATCTGTCATCAGTATACAAATAAGACTGCATTTCTTACCGCAAAAGTCAAGTCTGGTCTACAAATAATGGATTTCTCACATTCCCAGATCTCCCATTTATTTAATGAAATAAATACATTTCATATTCATATAAGTAATGAAATGGGAGATGTAACATAAACAGGAATATAATGCAAACAGGAGCATTCTCCTGACTGCAATTGCAGTCAGTCCTATGATTTTCCATTGATTTTAATTAAGACTTGCTCAGCAGGACCAAATTCCTGCCAGATTACTCTGTAAGAACTGGACGATCAGCACATTTTTCCAGGCAAAGAGATAAAGCTGGCTACAGTGAGAAAGAGTTACACAACAAGGTTTTAATGTTTAGAAATATAAACGCAAATTTGGGACATCCCATTTTATTTAAATTATGTTTACAATACCTTAAGTCAACCTAAAAGTTTATTTTATTTGATATATTTTTATATTTTAAATCATATATAATTAGTCATTAGTCACATTATGATTCAAATATACAGAATGCAACAATTGTACTGGGTTGATATGTAAATGTAAATGAATCTACATTGGTCACTATATACATTAATAATTTGTGTTTAAACAAATGCTAATATGACACAGAACAGAATGGATGTAGAATTTAATGTTGCCTAGAAGAACACTGTGCTGAATGCGTTCCTTTATATGGGGATGTGTATTGTCTAAAAGCCAGTGTCTGTTTCACAGTCGAAGTTAAAGTGGAACTGTCCCTTCTGGAGAAAGACAAGGAAGTGGACAGCCTGTCACCTAATGGCAAGGCAAGCCCCTTCGCTGACTGCAGACCCAATGGAGCGCTGGGGCATGGTTCTGATGAGGACGCTGTCCCCCTCCTGCTCTACAAGCCTCGGGACTATGTAGAGGCCTCCGTCTGCCACGTGAAGGACCTGGAGAATGGACAGTAAGACACATTTGTAGGAGGACATATACACATAAAGAGCACACAGGGGAGTCCACAGCTCTTTTACTTCACCCCAGGTCACACTTTTCGCCCCTTGCTTTTGATAGAATGAGAGAGGTTGACCTGGGCAGTGGCAGAGCTTTGTTGATCAAAGAGCATGGGGAGTTCTCCGCCATTGCCCACAAGTGTCCACACTATGGAGCGCCTCTGGTCAAAGGTGAGGCAGATCATCCTAACTGTATTTTTATAGAACAGACGCTTCTTTCTTTATAATTATTTATGTAAGTGCAATCATCTGCTCAATTTAAATGTCTAATTTCTGTCATTCTAGGTGTGTTGTCAAAGGGACATGTGCGTTGTCCGTGGCATGGTGCATGTTTTAACATTGCAACAGGAGACATCGAGGACTTCCCTGGGCTGGACAGCCTGTCCACCTTCCAGGTGATACTCCCTCCATGTACCTATCTTTACATTGCCAATGACACGCCAACATATAGATCACTAATGTCTTTTCTGTAGGTCAGAGTTGAAAAGGACAAGGTTATCATTCGTGCCAACAAGCAGGTAACAAGAGGCAACATCCTGTAGCAAAGTGGAGAACTGCTTGGCAGTAAAGACGCACTGTGCTAACTGATCAGGGCTCTTGTAAATGTCCACAGGCGCTTCAGTCGCAGAAGCGGACGAAGCCAATGGCGAGGTGCTCAGCCGTGATTAACTCCAGCACTGGCTTCAGCCACATTCTCATCCTTGGCTCAGGTCATTTAACATTCATTGTTTGTTCCATTTTGTTCAGGCTCACATAGCTGACCTCTGACCTGATATTAGCTGCAAAAGCACCCTTCTGTTTGGTGATAAACTGGTAAACGTGTTGTCAGGTCCAGCAGGCCTGGTGTGTGCAGAGACACTAAGACAAGAGGGATTCACGGATCGTATTGTAATGTGCACCATGGACAAACATCCACCATATGACAGGCCTAAACTGAGTAAGGTTTGTACAGAGATCAGGAGTACACCACTAAAACAATGATGACTTTAGCAAAAATACTACATTAATTATGGTAGATCATGGTAATTAAGGTAAATAGTGCATACAGTAATGCTACACATGCATAATAACAATGTGAAGAAATATAGTATTACTTGTATTACATTAATTATTATTTTAGTTTAAAATGTTACTATAGCATAGCTGGTAAGTGCTTATTTTGTGAGGATGAGTCTTGTATTCTGCTCTACGACTATGACTCTCTGCCCCGCAGTCCCTGGAAAGTACAGCAGAGCAGTTGAGATTACGCTCCAGTGACTTCCTCCAGAGCCATGACATTGAGTTGCTCACAGAAAAAGAGGTGTGCGATTTTACCAAATAGCAATGTGGTTATTGTGACTTTACTGGCAAAGGAGTATCTGTCATGTCAACCTTTTCTATATTTTCTTTAAAGAAATTCCATACTTCTAAAATGTATTCAGAAGATTAGTCCGATGGCAGAAATTAAACACTCACACTGTAGAGTGAACATTTTTACACTATATTACAGTGTATATGTATTTACATATACAGTATATTAATGTAGTGCAGTTTAAAGTTAGTAGTGAATTCGCCTGGTTGTGGTTTGACGTGCTTGGAGTGCATGGCCCTTGTGCACCGTGAGTAGCACGCAATCCTGTACTCCTCCCCCTACAGCCGTGAGCAATGCTGTTGTGTTTGAAATAACATGAGCTACATTTTCCTAGAAAAACACAAAATATGTAATTCCTTCCTGCTGTTAAGCACTTCATTATTTAGGCTATTAATACTATTATACATAGTAATGTGTGTTATATGATGTGGATGAAGTCATTATTCTGACAGATTTATGTCTTCTTACTGGTGCTGATGTATGACCTGGTCATCTATTGACAAATTTATAAATTGTAAGTGGCTTTGGATAAACGTTTCTGCTATACTATAAGTGTATGTGTAGATTGCGTCTTAAAAGACTTATTCTGATTGTTGGGAAATGTTAATTCACTTACACTGACAAATCCATCACAATTAAATGACGTTGCATGACCCTTGCCATATGTAATCTATCTGTAAATGTGGCAATGTATTTCAGGCAGTGGTGGTAGACGTCAAAATGCGAGCTGTGACCTTTCAAGATGGCTTGAGGATGGAGTACAGAAAACTCTTCATTGCTACAGGAAGCAAGTGAGGAAAATTTTGTAAATATGTGGTCAATATTGAGAAGGTATATTAACATACCATGCCATTTGATAACATCTGTCTTTCACTCAAAAGACCAACATCAATGAACTACAAAGGCAAAGACATTGGGAATGTTTTTCATCTGAGGACACCTGAAGATGCTAACAGCATAGCTCGATTAGCCAACAGCAAGAATGCAGTAATCGTAGGAACATCATTTATTGGTAAGGAAAATACACAACTCACTTGTTGTGTTGCTATAGAGAACTGTGTGCAGAGCCGATGGATGTGTGTTGGTCATCTCCTGCTCGGTGGAGGAGTGTTGTCACGAGGAGATGCTGACATGGTCCCGGACTATGTGTGGATGGCGGTGGCTATTGCTGCAGAAGCCAAGTCTCCAAGTGAGGCAGGCGCTATAGTTGTTGAGTGGTCCTGGTAGTGTCTAGTGCTATTGGACATTTCCTCGGACCTGGGACTCACGTGGCGTCTGTCAGTGTAACTTACTCTGACCTGGGACTCCTGTGGTGTCTGTTAATGCTACAATTGACAGACCACTCTTAATTAACTGACTTACAAAACGCTTTAAATCTTTCTGATGTGTTAGTTCTTATGTACGGCACAATGTGTAAATTATTATACATAGTAATATTGCTAAATTTTGTTTGCCTACCATCACCCATTGCATCTTAACCGTCCTGGAGGGGTGGATTCCTCCCTCTGTGGTTCCTTCCCAAGGTTTCATCCCTTTTTTTCCCCCCATGTGGTTTTAATGGATGTTTTTCCTTGCCCAGGTTAAACGGGTGTTGTTTGTTATCATGTGAAATGTAGGCTGTACAGCCCTTTGAGACTGTGATTAAGGACTATATAAATAAAATTGTCTTTACTTGACTTGGCTATAAGGTACTTCAGTTTATAACACAAAGGCGACATTCACATCCATAATATTTGTTCCTTGTATTGTCAGGTATGGAGGTTGCTGCAGCACTCACTGATAAGGCTCACTCGGTCTCCATCATTGGGATAGAAACTGTGCCCTTTAAGAAGGCTTTTGGGGAGAAAGTGGGGAAAGCCATAATGAAGGTATGGTGTCATATCCGGGAAATGTTATGCACTAGCCTACAATTCACAATAATTCACTGCAAGAAACAAAAACATACAAACAAAATAAATAATAATGAGATAAATATTAAATGTTAATCATCATGTAGTCTATCTACATGTGTGCTTTAGGTGGGAAAACCCAATGCCCTGGAAACATGTGTTTTGTTTTCCAGCTGTTTGAAGCAAACAGGGTGAAGTTCTACATGTTGAACGAGGTGTCAGAGATGATAGGCCATCATGGACAGGTATTCAGAAAGTGAGAGAAAAAGCACAATGCTCAGTAGGACCATATAAATAGTTGTTTAATTGGCATCTCATTTTACCCATGACATGAATGGCATGTCAGGAAATATAACAAGGCAAACAAAATAAACAGTTTAACCAAAAAGAACATATGACAATCTACAGTTTCGACAGCTGTGATAATTGTCAATCCTGCTTCTGGAATAATTCCATTCATGATGTTGTGGTTTTCTGTTACTCAGCTGAAAGAGGTGGTACTCAAGAGTGGCAAAGTTCTAAGGGCAGATGTGTGTGTCATTGGAGCAGGTGAGGTTCCGTCCAAATTACATCATTTAATGGATGTAGGCTAAATATGTGAATGTTAAGATTACCGTATTCCTACTGTGCGTATTATTCAGGATGTGTTCCAGCCACTGGCTTCTTGAAACAGAGTGGCGTTCACATGGACACCAAGGGCTTCATCGCTGTCAACAAGGTATCACTGAAAGCCTGTGATTTATTCAGAAAGTATAGGAGCTTCTTCAGTCTAGATCAGCACTCACAGTGGTCACAATATTACTTTCAGATGATGCAAACGAATGTAGATGGTGTCTTTGCCGGGGGAGACGTAGTCGTGTTTCCTTTCTCACAGCGCGGCAATAAGAAGGTGAACATACCTCACTGGCAGATGGCCCACGTACACGGTGAGCGTGACATATTCCTCTGTTTATTGTATCTGTGTTGTTAAAACTGCACGTTGATCAATGTGTGAAAATCGCGTTTCTCTATTTCGTCAAATTGACAGGGAAGGTCGCTGCTCTCAATATGATGGGTAGAGCCACAGAGATCAAAACGGTGCCTTTTTTTTGGTCAGCCATGTTTGGGAAAAGCTTACGCTACGCAGGTATTATAATAAGTGCTCAGTTTGTCAATGTGCAATAAAACAACATGGTTTACTTTGGAACTTTACCTTTAGCACAGTTAGTTCTATCCCATTGAAATTACTATCCCATTGAAATTATTGAAATTACTGCACTGTCATCTAGCGGTTAAACAATAGTGTTACTACAGTTGAAAGTGCTGTCATTTTTTCTTATTGAAAAGGTTATGGAGATGGATTCGATGATGTAATTATACAAGGAGACGTGGATGAATTGAAATTTGTGGCATTTTATACCAGGTAAGTGGTTATACAAGATTCTTGTTTTATTTCATACTACTAAATAAGGCTGTTTATTAAATTATTGATGCATACACTTGTACCATCTTAATTTGAGAATATTTCAGTTTATAGTTGTTAATCAGAGTTGACCTTTTTCTCTAATCAGTGTTTGTCGTTTACTGTGCTAACCTGCCCCTGCTACAGAAGTGAGGAGGTGGTTGCTGTGGCCAGCATGAACTATGATCCTATTGTATCCAGAGTGGCAGAGGTCTTGGGCTCTGGAAAGACGATTAGAAAGCGAGATGTGGAGTATGTGCATTTACAAGTCTTAATCCGTTACAGTGGATATTATGTTCTTAAATTACTCTGGTTAGTCAGAAAACATAAATATTATCCATAGAACTATACTGTATATATGCATTATCACCCTGAAAAAAGGGCCCAGCCCCTACGATTTCAGTAGTTATGTGATAATTATGCAGTCAAATATAGTTTCAAATATATCTTGATTATTGTTATCCAGCATGAACAGTTATTTCAGAAAGTATGTTTAGTATGTTTCATATACATTGGTTGATTCAATAAAGGATCATATTAGTCTATTTTACACGTAAAATAACCTTAAAGGTGCACCATACACAGAAATGTCATCGGTGTGTTCTACTGTATTGTTTCCATTATCTCTTATGTCTGTCTCTCATTTCTAATTATGCACACAAAAATGTGAAGGATGCTTGCACGACTTGGCAAGTACGGAAATTTGAGATTCTCTCATTTCTACCATGTGATCATGTACAGTGGCCAATCTATCTTTGGTGTCAATACTCAATAGTTTGAGTGTCTTGATGATATTCCCATGTCTGTCTTTATGTTTGCAGGACAGGAGACATTTCTTGGTTGATTGACAAAGGCTCTCAATGAGTGCCCTTTGATGTTCTCTTTCCACCCCCGCTGTTCACTGGACATGTATCTACTGGACACTTATGGTGCTGAGACACAAAGCAGCTATTCATATCCAACACAGACACACATAAACAGGAGACCTTGTGCTGGAACTGTGTAAGTTAAGCTCCTTTGTGGATAACTTCCGGTTGTGTTCGTTCCTAAGAGACACTTCCTATTATCCATGTGGTTTTAAAGGACAGTCATTTGCGACTACTAAGCAATGCTGGATTTATCCTACGAACTCCCGCATGATATATCTACTGTACCTGTAGAATTTGTTTATAACAAGCTCGGGTTGGGCATTTCTTTTTGTACAAGCATTGTTGTATTGTAAATAGATTCAATCCTGAATTTACTGTAACAAAGCAGGATTGTATAATTTAATTGAACCTTTTAATGTTTTAATTTACAGAATGTGTTGTATGCTCATGTAAGTAAAACAGATATTTTTAGATCTGCATGGTATGACTTGCAACAATAGGGCTAGTGATAATTTGGTACTGTAAGCACCAAAAATAGTTATAGAACCTAGAAGCGCAAAACTTGTATTTTAAACATTAGTTTCTTCTGCAGGGAAATCCTGAATACCCCGTTACATGCTCACCTTTTCCATGGTCACACAGCTTTAAATAAAACACATGTAACAGCAGCATATTAAACATACAGTATATATTTATGGTGACATACAATATGTTGCCTTAGATACAAATCGATATCACAGTTGAACTATGCTTTGATCATATGCTAGTCCTGTAGCACGCTACTGCGTATGTATACTCTAACAGATGTTGCTCCTTTTGATTAACACAATAGTTGCTGAAGGTTATTTTGGAAAGCTCTCACCTCCATTGGGATGTTCTTTGTTACTAACTCAGGGAACTATTGTTTGTTGCCTGGGGATGTTGTTTTTCATTTATGTGTATTTTTTGTTTTAGTGTGTGGGGGGGGGGGGGGTAGTCTATATGAAACCATTGATACCACTTGTATCAATGGTTTCATATGGGAATTGCTTGTAATGTGTTAAGAGGTCATGGAGAAACTCAATTTCATGTTATTGGTATGTTGAATATTCCCCAAAATATATCAACCCTTTGGTTGAACATAACATTTTATTATTATCCAAAACACAGACGTCTGGAATGGTATTTTTTATAACTAAAACTTTAAAATAAAAGTCTTCAACAATCTACTGCTGTTCATGCTTGCATTAAGCTGTATATACTGTATATTTTGAATGGCAAAATATTAACTTTTAATTGTTATTAATATTGCAATAGCTCCAAAGCCCAAGTGAAACCAACAGAATAACATTCCAATTTCTGAATGCTATGTTTAATTAAGAGAGATACCGGGACATAATAGTGCCGTTTATAGTCTCACACAGAGGTAACACCTTAAGTGATTTCTGTTCTACAGGGCATCCAGAAAGTATTCACAGTGCTTAACTTTTTACAAAAGTTATTCCAAAAAGTTATATAAACATGTATTCCAAAATGGATTAAACAAAAATGTTTCCTCACAATTCTACACACAATACCCCATAAAGCCAAAGTGAAAAAGTTTGTTTGAAAGTTAAGCAAATGTATTAAAAATAAAAAATGACAGAAATCACATGTACATAAGTATTCACAGCCTTTGCCTTGACACTCAGAATGGAGCATACTTTATGCACATCCTCTTACCACTGATCATCCTTGAGATGTTTCTACAACTTGATTGTGGTCCATCTGTGGAAAATTCAGGTGATTGGACATTATTTGGAAAGGATAGGATTGTATCGAGGCACAAATCTGGGGAAGGCTACAGACAGATTTCTTCAGCATTGAAGGTCCCAATGAGCACAGTGGCCTCCATCATCTGTAAATGGAAGAAGTTTGGAACCACCAGGACTCTTCCTAGAGCTGGCTGCCCAGCCAAACTGAGCGAAATGAGGAGATGGGCTTTAGTCAGGGAGGTGACCAAGAACCATATGTCACTTTGACAGAGCTCCAGCATTGCTCTGTGGAGAAGGAGAACCTTTCAGAAGGACAACCATTTCTGCAGCACTCCACCAATCAGGTATGGTAGTGGCCAGACTGAAGCCACTCCTCAGTAAAAGGCACGACAGCCTGCCTGGAGTTTGCCAAAAGGCACACGAAGGGCTCTCAGACCATGAGAAAGAAAATTCTATGGTCTGATGAAACAAAGACTGAACTCTTTGGCTTGAATGCCAAGCATCATGTCTGGAGGAAACCAGGCACCGCTCATCACCTGGTCAATGCCAACCCTACGTTGAAGCATGGTGGTGGCAGCATCATTCTGTGGGGATGTTTTTCAGCGGCAGGAACTGGGAGACTAGTCAGGATCGAGGGAAAGATGAATGCAGCAATGTACAGAGACATCCTTGATCAAAACTGGACCACATGGGTTCATCTTCCAACAGGACAACTACCTTAGGAACACAGCCAATAACAAAGGAGTTGGTTCGGTTCGGGACAACTCTGTATGTACAGTATGTATGTATGTGTGTGTGTGTGTGTCTATATATATATATATATATATAGTTAGAAAATAAAATAACTGCTTATGTCTGTATGTCAGCTTTCATCAACAGATTTCATGTCCAGGTGGTGCTGCTAATATGTCATAATATAATAACCTTTCTAAAATAATTGTCTAAGTCATTTATCTACAAAGATTTTTTTTTTCCTTACATCCCATGATGCTGGTCACCTCTGGTAAAATAAACTACATCCTCAAAAGATTCTGCGATTCTATCCCTGCAAAATATTGGCACAGCAAATATTGACAGGCCATTATAATAATGGCCTGTCAATATTTGGTTTAGTTTTTTGTGTTTTATGAAAAACCTGGGAAATAAACAAACAAAAACCCATATACAATACACAGACTACAATGAATACAGTATATATGTATGGTAATGAAATAAATACCAGCCACTAGAAAAGGTTTAATCATCTCAATTGATGTGATACATATTTTATGAAGATCTGAGTAAGAAAGAGTTTGAGGTATTGAGTCAAGTTTACTGGGTGTGCAGATGACAGTTTGGGGGGAGGGGGGCAGACAGCTACACATCATATTCACACAGATGTCAGACAAACATCGTAATGTAGCAGATGTAAGAGTAAGATAGACAACTCCTGCATCAGTGACATGTAGCAGATGCTACAACAGACAGTTTCACAGTCTTCTCTACATTACGTGGATATGATGTACCTAAAAATATATCTCAAGACCAATAAATATATCTACAAACACTGGAGTGAAGGCATTGATGGCATTAAGTGGTAGTATATCTATAATCACAAGAAATTGGACAAAATTTTAAAATGGGATAAAACAGTGCATTAGATGACACACAGGTGCCATGTGGCATATCACATTAAAATTGTTTTGAAAAATAACATGACAGCAGACTGTAAAACACAAACCAATATACAAAAACAGTGAAAACATTGCTGTCAGTAGGCTGTTTCAAATTCGATATAAGTCATTTCCAGCATTTCTAGAATATTTACAAACACTGAAACATCAATTCACATTATAAAATTGGCTTTTGTCAAATATCTTCAATCACAACTTCCTTATAATTAATGTACACTAAAGGCACTTCAATATATTGCTTGCTTATAATGACTATAATAACTGTTGACAATATTGTATCATTTGGCCTTCAGTGAATCACATGAGGAGATACAGTATTTGTTTGAATGAGACAAACGATTACTGTGCTTATATACCAAAAATGCACGTTAGAATCGAATATTTAGTTTCTACAATAGAATCTGTAGTTTGCCCAACATTATAAGTCATACTCAGATGCACATTCCTGGAGAACCCATTCATATAATTTCCCCTGTAGGATTAAATAGATCATACAAGATTAACAATTATACTGTTAAAAATAAAGAAAATAAAAACATAGTTCTAAGTGTATCCGCTATCAGATATTAACCAAAAATACAATATGCAAAATAAGTATTGCGTGCAAATGTAAACTGAAAAGACAAACAAAAGGGATTCTGACCTTCTTAGATTTGACATCTTGAATATAATCACTGTACTCTGTCAGACTCCTCTTCTCTTTCTTTGTTAGGGTTGTATTTCCTTGGCTGGGAATTCAAATAAAATGAAATCAATTTGAATCTGAATGTCTTATGGCATCCAAATATACCAAAGTGTATATGTATTAAGATATTTGATTTGTTTTCAGAATGGCATCTGTGCTTGTGACCAGCATTACAATACATTTTTTGTCTCCCCCCCCCACACACACACACGCACATACACCTCTGCCTCTCTGCTACCTCCCCTTTCATTACAGCTGTGCAGTTCTGTTTCAAAACATAAACAGTTAGCTTGGGCAGGCCTTTGAGGTGCCGTGGCGTGCACTACAACAGGATTGAAGAGTACACCTTTAAGACTGTGGCTAAAACAGAGCATGACTGTGTGTGTATGCTTGTAATGCTTACCGCGCAAAATACTTTGCAAGAACTAGGAATATGTAGCAAAAAAAACCCAACATGATCACAGCCAATACTTGTCCATCTTCGGGGATCCATTCCCAAAGATACATAACAATTCCCTGGTGAGAGAACAAATGGAAGTCTAATGATTATGGTGTAAATGTGTAAAACAATGCCCCAAACCACTATTGGAAAAAAATAATTATATTTATTACAATATTATTAATATGATAATTATATAAATACATATACAGTATAAAAACACACTATACATACACTCATACTACCGTTCAAAAGCTTGGGGTCACTATAATTACTATTTTTATATATTTAACATATATAATAAATAATAATAATAATGATAGAATATAATTTTTTGCTAATATGACAAGATAGCAGTACTGGATGGTTTAATTTCTAAACATAGTAAGTGTACTGAAGGCAGCTGACTTCATTCTGCTGAGCACATGGAAACAGAACACCGTGCGAATAAGATATGTAGCTTGGAGGTCAGACACAAACTGTGGCAAGAGAGACAGTCCCGGCCAGCCCCTCTCCCAGCACTTTGTCCAGCTCCTCTCTGGAGAAGGTGTTCAGAATAAAGCTCAGGACAAACAGGACAGGAATGAACCCTCCCAGAAAACCACACAGGAAAGAATGAAGATGGACACTCTTATTGTAATTCACATCTGCCCTGCATGGATACACAGAGTGGGCAGAAAGGTAACAACTAAGGCATTAACTTCAGTCACATGATGATTCTAGATGCTACAATTCACATGGTCTACCTGTCCTGGGCGATTCTACTGCTGATGCTGGAACATATGAGGTCACAGTCTTTCTCCAGCTGATTCAGGGTCTTCTGAACTGCTTGGTTGATGGTCTTTTCAATGGTCTGACATACATCATCTATTTGGTTTACACACCGACTTGGCTGCACAAGACACATTCAAGTCATTGCTGAGAAATAAATACAGTATGTAATATATAAATATATGTATTTATATATAGAGTATATACCAACCAAGAACATTAAATGCATACACATTGTATTACAGATAATAAATCTGAACCTGTGATCTATTGACAAACCACACCCACAGGTGGAAAACCACTGGTCTTGTTTGAATACTTGTCAAATGTCAAGCAGTTGGGTTGCTTGTGGACAGGACAGATTAGAAAGGTCTACAACAGATACTGGGGATGTATCGATTGACAGCCATGCCATGCACACTTAGCAGGAAGTAACATTGCAATAGCGCAGCAACAATAAACTGGAGCGGGAGGCATTGACAAATCTACCATGCGGAGCACATCCTCACAGCCATTGATCACAGGACGATGGAGCAATTACTCAGGACTGGGCCTGCCTTTGTCAAATATGGACGATCAAAGGCCCCGGTTTATAACCCCTGTTCATTCATCCTGTTGCTAGCCATATATCGGGAGACATGAAGAAGTACGTGCTGGGACGTTAATAGCTGCGATGGCCAATGATGACAGAAACCCTTCTTCATTATAAAGATTACACAGCATTTGATAATAGCCTGCACTTGTTTTGTACCCACCTTCTGTGGGTTGGGGATGTATATGGTAGGCATTTCAAAACCACATTTATTGAGGCCTGGGCGACGACACAGCTCCTGGACGATCTGCATCATCACTCGCTTCAAAGAGCAACACAAAGACAATAAACCACGCTCAACATTATAGGTTACATTTTTACTTCAATTTGCAATTTCCAGCTAAATGTACCATTTAAAATAAATTGAAGAACAAGCCTACCTGTCTGTCAGTTTCCCTCCCAGCATCATCTGCTTTGCTAAGGTAGAAACGTAGCTTGTCTCCACATTTCTCACTCAGCTTCTCCACAATGCTGAGAGTGCGTTTGCACAGTGCCTGGCCCATGGGATCGAAGAAGACAAAGATAAGGTCCGCCTTTTCCCCTGTGGAGAGTCACCTGGTTGTTCATCATTCTGTTATTTTTATGCTTTATGTTACGGATCATAGTGATTTACATCTGTCAATTATGTTAGCTAAAAAGGTTTTTAAATCACTGTATGTATAATCATGGCTGGATTACTATAGCCTAACAGATCTTTATGAAGACATACCGAGCCGGATTATGGCACTGTTGACATCAAATGGGTAGATCATGTCCCCGTCGACCAAACCCGGCGTGTCCACAAACGTCACCAAGCTGAACTTCTTCTGCTTGGAGGTGGAGATCTCAGACGACAGGTAATCTGTAAGACCTAGCAAACAGAGATGAGTGGAGTTGAGCGGCTGCAGAATATGTCACCTCCAAAGGCGGTTTTAGTTGTTACTGGAAACCGCAGTGCGGTCAATACTTAAGGAGGGCTTAAGGAAACCAGTAATACATTACTGTCAGCTTTTTGTCTTGTCAGGTAAAACTTTTGCCTTGTATTGGGAAATGCAAAGAAGAAGATCTATATTGTGATGGTCTGTGAACATATAAACCTTAGATCAATCAGACTGGAAAAAGTGACAATATCTAGACAAATGCATTAATACATTTATGTCTAATTAAGTTGGATCCCTAGAGGCAATGTCACTCTTGCATCATAAATTAACTCCATAGTCAAATGTGACTTATTGGTGTCAATTCTGCCACTCTGCGGAGAGGTATGTTGTCATGGTTACACACAACAGCTCTTCAACTGGCAGCTTTAGCGTGTGGCACAGGACATAAAGCTAGCCAGTGAAGAACGACTGTGAAGCAACGCACATTGTTCTACACAGCACCCTGCATACACACCCAAGCCCCTCCCACCTTGAGCACAACATGATTACTGTTGATAACCCCCAACCCAACTTCCCTGACCGCACGCACACGCCTAGGATGACACTGAGGCTATTTCATAGGAGGAGGCAGGTAGTACAAATCAGAGCATTGTGCACTACAGCGACCACAGCCACTATTATTAGTATTACACTAGTACTAGCATTTCCTTATGGAGTGCTCACATCTAACAGTACGCCTGCCCAGTCCCACACAGACCTTTATGTAAAAGAGTTTATTCAACAGGTCAGCCCCATTACTGAATGACTTAATGGCAGCTTTCTCTCTCTGACATTTAGGCAGCGCACTAGCAGCTTTTAGTTTAGATCTATTGGAGTTTTCAGGAGCGGTGTCAGCCACCAGGCAGACACATGAAATGTATCAGATAGGCACGCGATAGGTCAGACATTCTAGACATGGAATTTCCCTCTGGGATTAATAATAATGCCATTTTATGTACAATCCATCCATATAAGATAGTATTTTTTAGGCCAATCCAACGTGGCCATCAAATGAGGACTGGGCGGATATCTAGTCAGCAGAAAATAGGTTTATAAATGTAACTTATTATTCCTTTTACATAGAAATTATGGAATATATTTCCGCCTACCGCACATTAATTATTCATGCATGCAGGAAAGCCCTGTCATTGGCATGCATTGTATGTAACAATAATATTGTAAAATATCATATTTATATAATAATCGTTGCCTTACTATGCTCAAAAAAAAGGTGGACATGGCTGAAAGGTGACATGCTAACGCCCCAGCATGCTAGGTTCCCCACGCTACAGTAACTGAGAAGATCTTGTGCACATGGAAAAGGGCAAAAGGCTATAGAAATGCTGCATCAACCAAGAATAAAAGAAACCCTACAAAGCCGCAGTAACACCAATTTAGTCAGAGAATACACGAAGGAAACCGGGCACTAAAGATATGCCAAAAAATTCTTTAAAACCTAATTTGAATAAACACAAAAAGAAATCAACCATCTGACCTTGACCTAACAACAGTCAACAGCCAATGCAAAAAGAGAATACAGTCTAAACTCCTCACAACAAGTTGATAAGTGCAAATGTAAACAATAAAATACTGATGCACAATTGTTACTCCTGTGTGAAACGCGAAGAATCGTCTCACAACTAACCATATCCAACAAGCGGCAAACTGTACAATCAGCAGCTATTCCCACATAAACATATGGGGTGTTATTTTCCTGATGAGTCATCCTCGGCCACTGTGTCAGGCAAACAAACATTCTATGCATTTCCAATGGAGCGGTGACGCTGAGCTAAGCATACGAGCCGTAATCCCTGGACAGATGCTTGCTGAGGAGAGGTGCAGGCCCGTTGCGGGGCTCCTCCGCGGGGCTGTGGCTACGCAGGCTTTGCCGTCTCTAATGGCTGTGACATTTCTCCTCAGCAGCTCCTCCTGACTCCGCTGCACTGCTGTCAATGGGGCGTGTGACTCACGCTCCATGCTGTGTGCGCTGCGCACCCAGTGAACCCTCGCTGTCTCCATGCTGTCAAACAGACCTACCGCACTGCCCCAGCCGCGCCGGGCACACCCAGAACCTACTGCACTGCACGACCATTACTCATGTCCGACATCCTCCTGACACATCGCCACGCCGCCGTTCGTGCCTCGTTATCTCACACATCCATCCCATATATTAGCAACCTTGCCGGCGTTGAGCCACCGGTGGCACGGTGTGGTTATGTGATAGAGAGGAAACGTGGTTTACATTTAATTGATAAGCCTGATGCACTCCCAGGCAATGACTCAGCATTGAGCGTTAGTCATCAAGGTGAAGCTCCCAAAACGCTACCTCAAAACACAAGCACACACAGGAGGTCTATGACAACACAATACCTTTTATAAATAGATCATAGATTTATTATGCACCACAAGGTATCAAGTAGCCCAGAGGATATTGTTTTCATTATGACTAATACTAACAGAGCAGATTTTCCATGTCTGCATATGTAGACAAGTAGCTTGATTTCTAACCTGAATTAAAATAGAAATCTGTACGTTTTTCAGCTTCTCTGATAGCAATACATTCTCTATATTATTGGGGGGAAAATCTTCACTGTAGCTTTTAGCAGGCTAATAATTTTTTGCCTATAGCCTACCTGTTTTGTCCTTTGTTAGAAACACATTGCCTTCTAAAATCACGAAATAACTCAAATGTAACCTCCAAAGGAATATTACATTTGTTTTGTGTAAGAGATTGCATTTTGGGTGCTGTTCACATAAATTGGGTCGGCAAGACAGTCATTGGAAAGGAGGAGAGGAAACAACGAAAACACCACCACAGCCCATGTCACACCTAGGAAAGACCACTGCAGCAGTGTCCAAGGCAGAGAGTAGTCCCACCAGGACCGCAGCACATTTGCATGGTTCCAGGAGGATTATGTACTATCACACTGATTCATGAAGGAAGGTCTGGATTTAGGAAACGGTGCACGCCAGCCTAGCTAACCAGTTTCATTTACAAGGTTCCCACTCTAAGTTAAATATCAAATTCCCTGACTTTCACTGACCAAATATCTGAATTGCCATGACCTTTTTTTGAATGGAAAAACAGACCACCTGTATATGTTGTGTGTATAAGGGCAGCATTCATTTTGAGCATGAAACACTTTCACACCGATTTGTTCCTTTTCTCCATAAAATGATGGTGGAAATGTCTTCATATAAAGAAAAACATAAAATGCAAGCACCAAAACACTGTATAATCCTGAAAGGCTCTCAGGAATTGTTTCAAATTTTCCTGCATCAACGTTTCTCACATAATATTATTCCTGCTGAGTCAAATACCATTAATTCAAACATCATTCAACTCTTGTCCTATTTTGTGTCTTTTGTTTGGGACAGTAACATGCATATGGCTCTTATCACTGACAATGCGGCACTTATTCACATTAGCGTGACTTGTTGAGACCGCTCAGTGTAATTAAGAATGAATGGCAACAACAATGTAAACATGCTGCAAATTAAATTCCCTGATATTCCATGATTCAACTGAAAAAATGATCTAATTCCCTGACTTTGCATGTTGGGAATAGACTTAGTTAAAAAATGATATTCCAGAAATTCCATGACCCGTGTAAACCCTGCATTTAGATGTCACAACCCCTGACGCTCCTGAGAGGACAAGTGAGAGGAAGGACCTCTTACCTTTGCACTCCAGGAGGGGTCGAAAGTGTGGGTAGAGATGGAGTGTAGCATTGCCCTGTGGAAGAAAAGAGCCAATGGTGAGAGTAAAAGCCCATTAATGCTTCTGCGTCAAAGGTTTGGCGTCACCTACGGATAGGGCGTAACACACGCATCAGGCTGTGACTTAGCTACGGCGTAGGCTAACGTGCACCTCTTCAAAAATTTAACTACCCGTCCCTTTGTCGATATGACACTGTAGTCTTGTGGATACAAGCCCATATGCCAGAGTAGTGCTTTGGCATCATTTGGAATGTTTCATTACGTTTTAGCCTTCATGCATGCAGACTGTCTCCCTTTGGCAATCCTGTTACAATTATTAGGTTGTTTGGAAAGAAACGTTTTATAGGTCTTCCTTGAGCATTATTAACCAAGACTAGCCTACAACTGCACATGACAAGACTGGGATTTTCCTGGGACTTCTATGTATTATGGACAGAGAAAAGTGGTCTTTTATAAATACTATTTTGTGTAGGCAGATTGTTTCCTGTGATGCATGATGGTGTAACTAAGAGAATGGCTGGAAATCCATTTTTGCTTGAAATGGCTTATTTCAAAACATTCACACTTAATTTGTGTTCGGATTCACAAGGCGCAAGACATGGCATTTCCGCATGTTGCCGCTTTGCATCTATCGTATGCGCAGTCACGCACACAGGTCTCTGTGGCCGACGCATAAGTATGATATACTGAAGCTCCGCCATAGCCGACGCCGTAGGCTAGACGTAAGCTCGACGCAGAAGCAGAAACTGGCCTTAAAGCGGTGAAACATTATGAGGAGAGTGAGTACATGACATGGTTCAACAGGGAGCAGAATCCTCTCTCCTCCTCCGCCAACACGACACACACAGCCTCCATGCAAGCTGCTCAGAATTCAGCAGAATATCACTCCAAACTGGTGCATTGCAATAATTTGATTATTCATCTCTAACTCCTTAGTAGAAGGAGAGAGAAGCAGAGCAAGAATTTAGGCATCGCTGCCTTATGCGCTGCAGTGATGTATGTGTGAGCCGTGAGTGTAGGCCGTGTGTGTGAATGTATGCCTATTCCCCCACTAAAAGGGAGTGCCATCGAATAGCAGTGCTCAACCATCATTTGTTAACTGTTTTAATACTGATAGTTTTACAAAGCTATTGTTTTATTATTATATAAAAAATAGCCTATAATTAAACTATATGACTGTAAACTATACAGCATATGAGCATCTTATAGCAGTAGGTACAGGTTTCTTCAAATAAGTGTTATTTTGGGTTTTAATAGTAGAGCTTCAGGTCAAACTTGACAGTGAATACTAATTACTGTGCTACAGTAATAAGCAGTGGTTCTCTGCAAGACAAGCTCTTCTTACCGTCAGAGATTCCCTTTTGCGGCCGCTTGTGATGAAGGTAAAGCCTTGTGTTTCAATGGCAACACCAGTTTTCTGTATATGCTCTTCTACATACCTGAGATGGCAGGAATGCAATATCATTTTAAATGTTTTCTGTATTGTTTACCATACTGTTTGTTGTAAAGGGGACATTGTGTGTGTTCCCCAAAAATAGTTTTTTAAGATTAAAAATACTCTTAAATGTGTTACTTGTACACCCACATGTGTAGAAATAAGCTAACAGAAAAACCTAATTGTCTAGTGTATGTGAATCTGAAAGATTCGTATTAATATCTTTGAATCTTCCAGCGGGAGCCCCAACCACTATTCAAGGTACAGTAAGACCATGGGCCCAACAATTAGATTTATGTAATGTTGATAGATCTAACAAGACCATGTGTTTGTAGTATGGAGTCTACAGGGGTGTTGGCGGCCTCCCTTGCCAATGGTTAAGAGAAAACTAAATCTATGTATCAGTAAAATCAAAATAACAATTGTTCTTCTAGTTTGTCTTCACCTGTAGTTATTGCAGAACACCCTGATCTCAACAAGAAGCAACTAACTAGATTCAAAATGGAAATCAACATATTGTATGAAATATAATAGCATTAACATTTGCACAATTTCTGCTATTGTATAATGTGTATGTGTTCACTCAAATAAAGGAAAACCAAATCACATATGCTAATAGTTAATAATAAAAAGTAAAAAATACCATTACCAGTTAATGAAGGAACTCTTTCCAGCAGAATGATTCCCCATTATCATGACTATTATTTTCTTTCTTGGAGGTAAGAGAAGCACACCCAAGCTGTTGGCAATCTTCACCAGGCCTAAAAATAAATACACACCATAGATACACGCACGTTCAGACACACACACACGTTATTTTTTCTTTAGCACATAAATGTAATGTGAGGTGCTTTAAGTTACTAATAACTAGGCTATAAATAAAATATAACTCCACCCTGAAACACCTGCAACAATACAGCATACAGTTGGGGATGCTTTAAGTATACATAAGCAGACAGTTACAGAAGTCTAACCTATACAAGATTTACCAGTCAAACAGCATAACATAACATGTACGTCTATAGCCTACAGCCTAGTGAAATATATACTATTTTAATATATGTGTATTTGGGTTAATACACCACCCAGCTAATAACCGGTTAATATCCGGCTTTACCGGGTATAGCCTATAGTTTGTGTAGTTTTAACAGACTACGGTACACAAGCACAGCGGGACGGTACGGTAACCTCCTGACAGATGTGATTTGGCGACAGACAGAGGGAACTTGATTATTTTATTATTGATGCTGTTGGTATAAGCTTCCATAAACACAATGTGTTTTTTATCACTTTTGCGGTCCTGCAAACTGTACGCCCGGCTGCATTGACGTCACATACGGTACTTACTTGTACCGTACCGGTTAACTTAGGCTACTCGGCACCGTACAGCCGCCGGTAATATATATCAGTGGATTGAACAGCAGACGCTTACAATAAGCATACCGTATCTATATATATTTACCGTTTTCGTTGTCGACATACAAACTGTGGCATTCTTTCAGAATTCGTTCACTGGGTGTGGTGATCGCAGATTCAAGAGAGTTTGCTACGGATCGGGGCTTCTTAACCGACATTATGCAGCATAAATACAATACGCTTCACAGAAATGTATACACGACCCGGGGAAGATATTTAGTGTAACACCAAGCTTCTCCTGTGATGACATAGCGCCTCCCTGAGGCTAAAATGTCAACTTTCAACATTTTTAAGTTACCTGCGATAACCGGAAGCCTGTAAGTTTTTGTACAACTAACCAAAATATCCTTATGAAAATATAAAACATAAAAATGATTAACTAGCTCGTGAAGCAGGCGTTAGGCAAATGTTTATGCAAATTATATGCAATACATTATTATCATTATTATTATTATTATTATTATTATTATTATATATTTATTTATTAATTAATTTAATTAGCATTTTGGCCTTGCCATTTTGTGATATGGACCATATATGTATAAGAAAATTAGGCCTAAAACTTTACATTAGACTTACCGCCCAGAAATTAGGGTGGGTTAGTACGGAATATACCTACTCTTTCTATTCAGCTTCGCTATACTGCCATCTATAGGGTCCAGGGAACATAATTAAATTACGGTACGTACTGTATTGAAAAATGGGAAAATCACAGCGAACCGAAAATAATGTCATGTTCCTGTTTGTAAATTACCCACAAATAATAACAAATTACCACTTGGTATGCATATACTAGGCTATACTCATAAATATATATTGTTATTATTATAATAATAAATAATAATACATTTCAAAATATCCACGTCATTTAGGGTGTTAGCAGTTTAGGTTCAGGTTGTATAATAACAATTCAATAGCAACCCCCAAATTTTCAGGCCCCTAGCTTAGTCATATGATCAGGAAAACCAATATAGTCTATAAGGTCATCTGAGTGAGAGAAACAACATATCTCATAAGAAAGCCAAAAAGCCAAAAAGGGACATTTTTTGAAAATCTGCATCCATTTGGATGAATTCCTTCCAGTAGACTGCTAATACATTTGTTTATGGTTTAATTCCATGTGTTGGCATATTTGGCATATAGGCTAATAAAATAAAAATACATGTATAAAAATGGAGTGGATAAAAATGAATGGAAACTGAAAAATAATGGTAAATTAAGTAATTTGATATTTGATAGCCTATTTATAATTTAAAACAAGCAATTTATCATTTGTGTACAGTAGCCTCATTTTTGTTAGCCATACTTCCACTCCATGAATGAATAGGGGACACAGCCAAATGGGACATCTAAGCTTACATGTAGGTCTTCTTAAAATAAATAAAAGGCAATAAAACTGGTTCAGCAAAGCTTTGATGTCATGTGATACAGTATTAATCATATAACATTACCATTCAACTGTCTAATCATAGATTAGGGTGACACAATTTTCAACTGGAAGCACCTCGTGAAGACCACCCCAAATGTCAGTGACAGATTTCAAAAGCAAATGTTATGGGTACATTTTAAGAAATGTACCATATAACAAACATATAACAATGTCATAAAACAATAAAACTATTATAATACTGTGTTTACTATATGTATAGGCTAATATTTGTTATTTATATCAGAATTTCTATTGTCCCACTTTTTTATTTTATATTATGGAATTATGGTTTCACAGTATCATTTGCCTATAATGTGGGAAAGTACAAATATATCTGGATAGGCATGCAATAACAGGGTTCCAGTCTAAAGCATGAATTTATTTGCCTACATTATTTGTGGTCCAGTTTATTTATGGTGAAGGGCAAATTATATATCTTATTCAATAATTGGCCATGGCTGCCTATGTTAAATAGTTTATTTCTTTATTTTGTATTTCTGCATGAAGGGAGTAGCCTATATAAAGTCATGGATAATGTTTGGGTTACATATCTGAGTTTAGAAAATGGCAATGAATAATAAAAATTAAAATTAAATAATATTACGAAATACTTTGTATTATTGTTTTTTTTTTTTCAATGTAAATATAAACTATTTGACACCTGTCATCCCCAGCTTCGCCAGCAGCAACAAACATTAGCCCTATTTATTTTGATACAACTCACCTGGTGCTGTTTAATAACCCCTATTTATACTCCTGTGTTTATTCCCTTGTTGTCTTGAGTTGAACTTACATGTCGAAGGCGAGACGCCTTTGTCCTGATACAGGTTTCATGTTTAAGTCTAGACACGTGAGTGTGTTGTTAGTAGCTTAAGTTTTTCATTAAATGATAATTCCTTTGAACTCGTCCAGCGAGTGTGTTCCTACATCGATGTGACAACACCGCATTGACAACGGGGATAAGACAGGGAGAGAATGCCACAGAGAAAGTGAGAGGCATGCAAATAATTAGGGAAGGAAACTACAGGGAAACGGGGAAGTATGAGAAAAAGCCATAAAACTGACCTGAGAAGTGTCTTTTAACATTAGACTTTTCAGTGTACCACATTATAGGAAATGCAAATTGAGACAATTTTACATTAAAAGTAGGCTATGTATTTTATGGGTTATATATATTTTCTCTTTTGGTTTGATGCGGATTTCAGAGTTGAAGACATACCGTTTATGGATTAATATGGTCTTGTATTAAAATTCCCAAGTCAGAAAGGCAAATTCACCTTACTTGCCCTCCAACAGTGGGTCCATATAGCCTATTGAAAAACACAATACAAAGAAGTATTTTATTTAATTAAAAGAATGTTTGTCATGACTCTCAATAGCTTACTAAATAGTAATTTATACAAAAATCACAATTAGGCCTACATTTGTTGCATATTGTTTACAGGATGCTTTTACATTTATGTTGGCATTATGTTTACTTCAGATTGACACAATTCCTTAAATATATAATGAAGAAATCAATACTGGAGAAATGTTTTTAATATAGCCTCATCAAAGCATTTAATGCCATAGAGTGTTCCCTCAGAAGCTTGCCCCACAAACTGGACATACATGGCTGCCATTTTTTAACCTAATATTTTGGTACAACATTTTAAATTCCAAGATTTGTGTGTGTAGACGATTGAGGATAAATTCCTTCAAGTTAGTCTTGTGTTTGTTTTATTTTCAGGTGTACAATTGAAACAAACCAGTGAAAAAGCCACACTGAGAATTATACTTTATTTATTCAAGTGTTGTGTATGTTTCTTTATTTTGATGACAGTAAAAATAAATCTGTTATAAGCAAAATGGGAAAGTTGATGTATCCTAATAATTAGGTTTAAATTTCACTAACTTTTCACTATCAGTCACTAACGTTGGTAGATGGGCACTGCAAGATTTTGATTAACTTCAGTCTTTCAAAACTGAATTCATAAAACTGGAATAAGAACATTTTATTTTATCATAGAACTGTAGAGCTGACATAACTAGGCCCACTTTTGAACCATACCCCTCTTATAATTGTCCTGGGGTCATACAGGCTACAATAAATACATTTAAAACATTCAAGAATTATATAAAACATGAATCTAAATACATGGCCTCTTATGTAGCTTCATTAAATTACAGCAGAAAAAAATCAGTCTAGCTGCTACAAAAATCTATGGTGTAACGGCCATATGTATCTCAGCTACATAAATTGAGCCGATAGCATAGTCGGGCAGAGTCAGGCTAACAGAAAAATAAATAACTACTTGCCTAGGGTCAATATGACCCAAGATTAGGCTGCTTTTTATAATATAAGCAGCTCTGTCTAACAAAGTGTGTCACAAACTCACCAAGTATTTCCTCCTACTCCTAATAGGTATACTGTATTATAGGAAATTGATACATTTGTAGGCATAGAAAAGTGGGCCTATTCCAAAAGATACTAGCATGAATGCTAGTTTATAGGTATAGGTATAAAAATGCTTATAGCCTACGTTTTTCCAATTGGCCAAGGTTTTTCCATATTTATTCCATAATGTATCAGAACAACTAATGCCCCCTGATTTCTGACATTTTATACCTGTGTGTGTAAATATTCTACAAAACAATACATATATTTTTATTTAAGTCTAAATGATACATTTAGGGGCCCTAGAGAGTTAACAAAACAGCTGATGCTGTTTATGACTAGTTGGTTGTATTCTACACTTATAGCTGCAGCATTGTGCCAACTTTCACATTTGTATTCAAAGACTTAAATGAGTCATGACATAAATTAGATGTAATAAGTGTTAGTATTTCTTAAGACAATAGGAGGGTTATAATACCTATAAATAAATCATGCAGTGCTCACCCAGCCTGACAATTGGGCTAAAAATCAAACCTCATAAAGTCAAAACATGTCCTGTATATTTCACAAACAGTAGCCTACACTGGACATGTCTCAAGCACCAATTAAACATTACAACTTCAGACATGTAAAATACAAAATTAATACTGTCGATTAACATTGCAATTCTGTTCTCAATATTGAACAAAAACAAAAACAAAACTTTCTAAATCATGCCCCACTATATCAGCCAGTCAAACTCACACATCCTTTTTTCAAACTGTGAAAGTGGAATTTGGTATTTTGCTCATCTGTCAAATCACCAATTAATGATATCTCTGACATGGCCCCACAACTTGGTGATCCACAGGTTAACTCCAAGCTCTGTCAAGTACTGAAGCTCTGGCGTCAACATCTTGCGGCACAATTTGCGGTGTGCCTTGTCAATATTCTTCTTCATATTGTAGCCCATGATGGATTTCTCTCCAATGGGCTGCCAGGGCTGCATAGCAGTCTCCTGAATGCTGCCAGCCTCTACTGCTTGGCCACCCTCGATACAGATGGCTGCCATTTTTGCATTCCTTCTTCGCAGTTCTGCTACATCTTCTGACATCCTTTGCCATCCGTACGCATCCACTTTCTTCCAGAAAGTATTGTTGAAATGTTGGTACAATTTCCAGTCAACTGAGTTCCATTCAACGGCCTTGGCTCTCAGCTGAGGGCTCATCTTAGAGACTTTAGATTCGTTTCGAGCATTGAGCTTAAAGAAGAGCAGATCATCCATTTCCCAGCAGAGGGCATGCTTGAGCAGGATAAGAGATTCCTCAAAGTATTCCACCAGCATGACCAGCTGAAAGCGATCAGAAATGGATCTAATGCCCTGCTCTACTCGTGGGTCCTCCAGATTCAGAGTGTTGTCCTGGCCAAAGTCAAAGAACAGCAGATTCTTGAGGTAGAAAGAGTTAAATCCCTCCGGGTCAAAGTAGTAATGCGGATCACGTAGAAACTCACTCAGCTTGTCATTACCTGGAATCGTCCAGGTCATGGGTGCGAGACGTCCAAAGTAGTGGAAAGATGATTCAAAGAGCTCTGCCGGGTCTCTCAGAATAGTAATATAAGAAGTGTCTGCAGGAAGCAGCTTCGCTACCTCTGGTCCATTAAAGCGCATGTGATTACAGATGATATTAAAGCACATTCCAGGTTTGTAGTCCTTCACCTGGGAACGCTGAAAAGGGGAGGGGTAGAAGAAGTCATTTCTACTGTCAGGGAAGGCAAACTTCAGCTTGTGCTTCTCTCCAAAGCGGAAGAAGATGTTGAGAAGTGTGCTGCTGGCCGTCTTGTGGGTTTTCATGAACATGATATCAGCCTTTGGGGTACAGAGGTAATTTTGGGTAGCAGATTGCTCAGAGATGTTTGCGGCTGGTGGAATGTGGAGTTGGGCTGGCCGGTGAGCACAAGAGTAAGGCACTGGGACCCTGTACAAGCACAGAATAGCAGTAAAATCATAATGAGTATGGTATAACATGGAATAATATTGTATTTGTTCAAATCTTAATGTCACCATTGTATTATAACATTTACAAACACCGCTTTGTATTATAATTGCATTACATAGCATTGCAGTGCCCTCTCCGGGAACCATCACCTTATCGTGATGGAGGGGTTTGGATGCCCCTATTAACCTGAGGGCTGTGTTGTCTGGAGCCTTGTGCTCCTGGTAGGGTTTCCCTCTCCCTTCTCAGGAGAGGGGCCAGACTAAGAATGGTTCAGAAGACCCCCATGAACAACTTAAAAAGAGAAGGCGTTACCCTGCCCGGAGGAAGCCTGGGGCCCCCGTCTGGAGCCAGACCAAAATGGAGGGCTTGCAGGCAAGTGCCTGGCTGTGTCCGGCTGGGCTCTGTGGCAAACCCAGCCGGACACAGCCAGAAAAAGCAACATGGCACCTCCCTCTCCATCCTATGGGCCCACCACTCGTGGGAGGAACCGTGGGGGCCGGGTGCGCTTTCACATGGGTGGCGGTGAAAGTCAGGGGCCTCGACGGACCAGACCGGGCAGCAGAAGCTGTCTCTGGGGAAGTGGAACGTCACCTCGCTGTGGGGGAAGGAGCCAGAACTTGTGCGGGAGGTGGAGGGCTACCATTTATATCTGGCGGGGCTTACCTCTACGCACAGTCTTGGTTCTGGAACCGTACTCCTGGATAGGGGATGGACTGTATTATACTCTGGAGTTGCCCAGGGTGTGAGGCGCAGGGCGGGTGTGGGGATACTCACAAGTCTGCGGCTGAGCGCCGCTACGTTGGAGTTTACCCTGGTAAATGAGAGGGTTGCCTCCCTGTGCCTATGGGTGGGGGGGGGGTGGAATTCTTACTGTTGTCTGTGCATATGCACCGAACAGCAGTTCGGAGTATTCGGCCTTCTTGGAGACCCTGAATGGAGTGCTGTATGGGGCTCCAGTAGGGGACTCCATAGTTCTACTGGGAGACCTCTATCACTCCTCATGGAGAGGAGTGATTGGGAGGAAGGGCCTCCCTGATCTAAACCTGAGCAAGCGTTTGTTGTTAGACTTCTGTGCTAGTCATGGATTGTCTATAACAAACAACATGTTCGAACATAAGGATGCTCATAAGTGTATGTGGTACCAGAGCACCCTAGGCGAAGGTCGATGATTGATATTGTGATCGTATCATTGTGGATCTGGAGAAGGCGTATGACCGGGTCCCCAGCTGGATCGGCTCGCAGCCGAGTGTGAAGCAGCTGGGATGAGGATTAGCACTGCATAATCTGAGGCCATGGAACTCATCAGGAAACCGATGGAGTGCCTACTCCGGGTAGGGAGTCCTTACCCCAATTGAAGGAGTTCAAGTACCTCAGGGTCTTGTTCGTGAGTGAGGGGACATTGGAGCGGGAGATTGGCCAGAGAATTGGAGCAGCGGGAGAAGTATTGCAATCAATTTACTGCACTGTTGTGACGAAAAGAGAACTGAGCCAGAAGGCAAAGCTCTCAATCTACCGGGCAATTTTCATTCCTACCCTCAACTATGGTCATGAAGCGTGGGTCATGACCGAAAGAACAAGATCACGGGCACAAGCGCCGGAATGGGTTTTCTCAGAAGGGTGGCTGGTGTCTTCCTTAGAGATATGGTGAGAAGCTCAGCTATCTGTGAGGAAATCGTAGTAGAGACGCTGCTCTTTTGCATCGAAAGAAGCCAGTTGAGGTGGTACGGGCATCTAGTAAGGTGTTCCAGGCACGTCCGGCTGGGAGGAGGCCTCGGGGAAGACCCAGGACTAGGTGGAAATTATATCTCCACACTGGCCTGGGAACGTTTCGGGATCCCCCAGTCAGAGCTTGCTAAAGTGGCTCGGGAAAGGGAAGTTTGCAGTCCCTTGCTGGAGCTGCTGACCTCGTGACCCAACTTCAGATAAGCGGGAGTAGATGGATGATGCATTGCATGCAATACATATTTATTTACATTCTGTATGCTGATAAAATACTTTCTAAGGCCTACAGTACAGTACATTACCTGTAGTAAAAGGACTTTTTGCATCAAAACATATACATGTCTAATGTTATTCTTTGTGAGTCTTACTCTGGCAAGTTGATCTGGACCCGTGTACTAGAAATGCAGTAAAGCAGGATCGTACAGCTGGTAAGAAAGGTACCCAAGACCAAGCCTTTGCACATGGATCTCCCTTGTTTGCCTTGCTTGCTAATCATGGTCCACAAAATCTTTACCTAGAAAACAACAAACAAAATATTATAAACATAAAATAATGTTAGCTTTCTTCAACTTCAACACCAGATTAATGTTTATTTGCAAGAAAAGCTGACATCCACTGGCATGCCAACCATATTTCCAAATGACATGAAATGCGTATATTAATACATGTAAGACATTAATATGCAGAATACATCTTAATAGTGCATTATATGTTCCATTGACATGGATGGACAGATAGTTGGTGGTGTCTCACATCCTCATTTACAGTTCTCTAAAAGAGCTATAAATTAAATGTGTCATATTTGTTGACCATATAAAATATTTATATATTTCAATATCTGATAGTAAAGTTCCACCAGACTATTTAAATCACAAAGGTCAGTGACAATTGTACACACTTGAGCCTAAATACGGTTTATCCATTACCGTATATCACATGTCCCTGCGTTAAATAATACATTCCTGTGGAAAATGATCCTGTCCAATGCTGCATTACTCCTGCAGTGCAGTCTGTAATAAGATGACCCACCACCTGACTCGGCAGTGTAACCATAGAGTGTAACATGGCCACATGCCACCTGTATCTCAATATAATGTATGGACACCAAATGATGAGTTATATGATACTTTTGACACCAGATGATGGGTTCTATAATACTGAATTAGCGTGAATTTACATCGACACTCTAGTGCCTTATAATACCAAAGAAAAAAAAGAATGATTGGATGAACACGTGTCTTTTAAAAAGCTTAGGCTGAGAGAGCTCAATTGACAACTTGCCTGAAAACAAAACAACCATTATGGCACATCTCTGGACCCAATAAAGTATACTATGGTATGAGCTGGACCGGTATGAGCCCATTACATTGCTCCAGATGGGAGCTATCTGGAGCCATCAAAAGTTAGCCACAAAACAAACCACATTCAAATTATATAGCATTGTGAGAGGATAAAATACTTGTTTCAGTAGCATTTAGGCTTCAGTGGAAACAACAAACTAAATGTTTTGTTAGTATAACATTTGCAGTTAGTTGCAGTTAGTTTATATGAAGTGTCTCAAACCCATGTAAACATACATTGTTCTTGGCCACTCTCTAAGCACCAATGAGAAGGACCACCTCCACTTTAACTCAGGGGAAACAGAAAGTGGTTAACTACAGGTAACTCCATTAGTTTGACTTAATAGCATCATATAGCCTATAACTATAGCATAGGCTTAGTAGGATCAAATATAAACCACCAAACACTTTGATTTCCATTAAGTCTGAAATATAATGCATATCTTATTAACAATTCAATGCTGTTATGAATACATGTTAGATATTAACAAATACGATTACAGGAACGAGAAATAAATATTGTGTTCAACATATTTTTGTCTAAATGATCTATTAAATAATTTTCAGCAGTGCCATGGTTTAATAATGCATTTGTGACATTATTAAGTTAGAACACCTACCTTTACGCATAAATCAAAGAGAAGTCCTGCGGCAGGTATTTTTCCAACAGCTGCATTGTCGTATGTGGCCAGTTCTCAGACTCCACCTCAACCAAATGCAAAGGCCATGTTTACTCTGTTATGGACTTCTGTCTGACGCTGACGTACTGTACGCATGCTGTCACTAACACTGTACAGCCCGGCATTGTCCGTATCGAGTGTCCACTGCGCCCGCAGGCAGCTCTCACCTACTGTAGAGGGCTGCCTCTCCTGTCCTCTCTTCCCTCTATATGCACGCCTGATGCTCCTGCCTCGCCTCCCACACCTTCTCCAATTTGAATTTCTGAAGCGATCCTGCTGAATAAGGCGATGCAGGAAGACTCATCTAGCCACATGTGACGTCAGACACACTGTCAGGGGACTTGCACTTGTCAGTGGGTGTTAGAAATGGAGGGAGGGAGGTAGAAGAGGGAACAGAGACACGCTATACTGTTCTGCATCTACCACAGTAAACCACACAAAGGGGGTTTTGACAGACACTGAAGTCCGAGCTGCAATCTGATAGGGGGGTTGGACAACATAAAAGGAACAAATCCAACTAGCAAGTGGCACAAAGGCCTCATTTGTGCCACTTGCTAAAGACTGCTCATTTTCTATAGTGCCTAAATGTTTACCAAGCTGTAGATTTCAGGGAAGGTTCCCGACTCAAGCTCAAAATTGAGCAAATATACCCGAGTCATGCTATATTGCCAGTTTGCAAGTGGTGGCCATTTTTGTTTTATATTTCACAATGTATTGACAAATATATTCCCCCATTTAAAGATTGGGTCAGTATATGCTTTACCAGTTGGTTTTTAATTTCTTAAACAAAAATAATACAATATATGCACATTTATTATTGTGAATTCTGAATTTGTCTGAATGAAATGGAATACAATTATGAATGTACAATTTAATGATTTAAAGTGGACTTTTGATTGCTGGAATATGATACCTTGTTTTGGTCCCAAAGCAAGGAGGCTATTTGACCAGGGTGTAGCAATATGTGGTCACAAGGCCTCATCCATTACAGTATGTGCAAGCTTCATCTCCCTCTCTTCACATGCCTTTCCTTCAGCGAACAGGAAGGCAGCAAACGACACATGCCGTTCATCCCACGCTCGTGTCCAATCTCACAACACTAGCGCTTTGTTGCGCTGTGGGCCCGTTGTGTGGATGAACCCAGAGTGCCAGGCTCACCCCAGGACTGGGCGGGCATGTTTGGAATGCAGATCGGCCATGCTGGCATCATGTGAGGCGGGTAAGCTGGTGAATGAAGAAATTGAAATGGACAGCGTATATGGCAGGCCAGGCCCTCAGCCCACTAAGAGCGGACCGCCTCCCAAATCACAGGGCCCTGGCATGTTAACTCTCATCCGTCGTCATCACCACCCACTGGCAAAGCAAGGGCCGAGCACTCAGACCCTCGCCACTTGACGCCATGGTGACCTCAGCCAGTGTCCACTGTAAGGACTCAAGATACAATGCTCGGGCAACATAATTCTGTCCATTGAGTGTCTTCACTTATTTGATTTCAAATGTGGGATGTGAGTCATGCGACACCCACAAGGCAGCACGTCAAGCTGTGGTTATAGAACTGTTTAATGTACAGTCAACAGAGGAGTTGAAGGGCAGGATCTGGGTCTGGTCTAGCATGTCATAGGTTCAAGCCTCATTGGAACCTGTAAACATCCAATTATACTTCTGTAAGTCACTTTGGATAACATGGCCTATTGTGTTGTGGTTTAAACAATAAAGCAATCTTTTGTGCTTTGCTACCTGCTGCGTTTCTACTCAACTATAGATGCACAAAATGATACAGCTACATCTGTGTAGGCCAGGGGTATTCAACTCCTGTCCTGGAGGGCCGCTGCCCTGCATGTTTTAGATGTCTCCCTCCTCCAACACACCTGATTCTAATGAATGGGTCGTTAGAAGACTGACAACAACCCACTCATTTGAATTTGGCTGAAATTTCAGGATATGTCAAAGGCCCATTTTAAGTTGAAATAAGATGTGTAATAGCTACCACCATTAAACTGATGACAAATACTGTCACACATTTAAGATAACAGAGTAGCCTTAAAGTAAAATACTTTTCATATAGGCTAGGCTACATCTCAAACTACATAAAGATGCAACAATAAATACATTCCCATTAAGTTTAGCAATGTGTGTACAGTATATCATGTTCCATGCTTCTGTATCTGCTTTTTGTTTAAAAAGCAGATACAGATACAGATACAGCTGCCATTCCAATGAAATGCAGCAAACCTATTTGAAAGTAGTTCAACATTGCAACAATTGTTTTTAAAATAACGTGCCATTGTTGTCTACTCAAAATGAAAGCGCTTGAGCATCCATTCTGCCAAAAGTACAAAATGATACCCATTAATGTTAACAAATAAAAAAGAAACGTGTAAACCATTACTAGCACATAAGATTTAACAATATGCCATAAGTTGGTTTAATGTATTATACAAGTCACAATTTCAAGTATACAACATTCAAAATAAAAAGGTAAATGACATTTCTTGATTAATATATAAACATTCACACTAACGAGAAATGCTGACAATATCATAAACAATAGTCACATGAATATTGCAATCATTTTTTTAGTTTCTTGCCCAGCTATTCAGTTTCAGTCAATCACTAACATGCAACCAGTTAAGGTTACAAACAGTCAGTGGAAAAGACGATCGGGTGATCATTGTTTCTTAGCTTTCTTTTTCTTCTTCTCTGCTTTACTGGCATCGTCATGGGCCTTCCTCTTAGCAGCAAGCTTGTTTGCCTGTGTAAATTAAAGCAAATTAAGTTAATGTACAGTGCAAAGCAAACACCCTGCTAATGTTTAACACTGGAGCGCCAGTTATTTCATTTGGTAACCAATGTCAGTCAAGTATGCAGCTACACAAATATTGACACCTCCCTTCTACACTTATTAACAAAGTGGATCTCACCTCTCGAACCTTCCTCTTCTTTCCAAACATAATTTTGTCATAAAGGTACTTCTCCCTTTTCTTCATCATCATGATGGCTAGGCGCTTCTCTTCTGCCTTCTCCTCCTGATCCAAACGCTCCCGGTTTTCCACCTTCACCTTACCAGGAGTTACTTTCACTGGGAGTGACTGTTAAAAAGGTGTTATACAAACAAGTGGTGAACATCCATTTCTCTTTTTGTCTACCGTTCATATTTCACACTGCTCAAATTAATTGGCAGAAATTAAATCTGGTTAGTTATAATGCTCTTTATCCCTTAAAGTGTGACTTCACCCCAGGTCCTCTGGCGATTTATAACAGATGTAGAAGTAATTTTCAAACCATAAAATACAGATTTTTATAAAAACAATAATTTGGTCAATATTAACACCAGCGCTGATGTTTCTACACAAAGCATGGTTATAATTTAGGTTACAGCTCAAAGAAACACAATTTAAGGTGCAATTACACTTTAGTTACATAGTTAGAGGCAAAACAACAGATTTAAAATAATAGTGGTTAATCTTGCATACTACCACCATCATGTAAACCATTTTAAACATAAAAGCAGTATTGCCAGATGGTCAGTAGAGATGATGTTGCTCACCTTGCCCTGGGAGCGTTGCTCTTCAATCTTCTTCAGATTCTTCTCTTCCAATGCTTCTTCCTCGTCTTCTTCCTCCTCCTCCTCCTCATCAGCCTCATCGTCATCTTCTTCTTCCTCCTCTTCTTCCTCCTCCTCCTCCTCTTGTGCTAAGAGAAGCAAATATGAGTCTCTACACCGGGACCTTCATTTACAAAACCCTCCACATGCAAGCTGAGACATACCATTGCTTGTGCCAGAGCTTTCCCCTCGCTGCAAGGCCATGATCTTCAGCTTCTCTGGGGGTACGTAGTCTCCCTCCTTCTCCTCCACGAAGGGCGACAGGTGGGGGGGGAGGGTCACTCCTAGGAAGTAGTCCTCTACAGGCAGCCGTATTTTAGCATTGATGGAGTCGTACACCCACTGGGGCTGGATGTAGTACCTTCACGACAACACGGTAAACAACCATTAGGACTTCTACCAGCCACAGGGTGTTAACACATGGGTCTTGTATTGACTATGGCTGAACCAATACACCAGTGATGGAACTTCACCGGCTTACTCATTGATAGCAGCCAGAGACAGGAAGCTCAATTTCAAAGGTCATGAGCCTTTGACCAGATGAAAGGAAGACTAAATAAACAGGACAGGGTGTCAACATAACAATGCGGGATTCTTTTGGGATATGGGTGAAAGGATGCATTGTGCGGATGAACACAAAAGGAAGATGCATTACATTAGCATTGCATTCGCCTCCCATGCTTTGGGATGGGGGGGCATTAAGATGTCACTACCTGTTAATGTACTGCTTGCCCAAGTTGGGTCTGTCAACAATCTGATGTGTGATAGTCTCATCCGTCACATCATATGTGGCACCAATGCAAAGGGACTTGTCCCAGGACACCTGTCCACCAAAACACCTAAAAGAAAGAAATGAAAATCATGCAGACAGATGTTATTCCCACATGCACATTGTGTTGGTGTAGGATAAATCTGTCACAAAAAGCATGTACCTATACACAACTAAGACAAAACATGGCAATACAGAATTCTTATTGTTACTCACAAGGAAGGATGTGTAATTAGACAGTTGCTAACTCGGTACTAATCAGAAGGCCATGCGTTTTCTGTTACATAGACCACATTTGATTTCCTATGGGAAAATCACTATGGGGAATTATAAGTTGGAACCTGCATGAAGAAAACGTTAACGCAGCAATTGCTCAGTGATGACACCACTTTGCCCGTTATTAACAATGTAGCAGGTAGAGCTTGACGTACATGGTTTCTATGGTTCATTACAGCAGCACTCACCTGATCACAAATGCTAGCGATTCTCTTGGCACTTCTCTGTTAAGGAAGAATTTCAGTCCTTCAAAGAGCTTCTTCTCAACCTCCTGCTGTTTCTGCTCTCTTTCTCTTGATTCCATCTTTTCCAGATCCTCCTGAAACATAAGACACCACGTAAAAACATGCAATAAATGAAGTATAACTGTTGTTCCACTAAAAAGATAGGCATTATACCAAGGAGTAAAGCAAATTAGGAACATAAAAACATACACTAACCCACCCTCAAACATTAGTTCATTTTAGGCAGACCCATTTCTTGCATCAGTAATGCCAACTCACACTTAACATAGGTGTGTAATCCCATGTCTCACACCTCTAATCACACAAGTCATTTGATATCTGTTCTCCCAATTTTGTCTTGTGAGACCAATTAGTTGTCAGCCACTTTTACTGTTCTTATCAGTAGAATGTGTAATCAACAATAGAATATATATTTATACAAAAAATTAAAAGCAATATATTTCCTGGAAATAAGTAGTAGCATTTTTAAGACATATTTTGTATTTATAAAAGTACAAAGTACAATGTTAAGATAGAACTACACCTCAGAGAATTAGCCGCTCTTATCAACCGAAACCCGACGCTCTATCAACTTTTTCAAGCGATTCAAATTTTGAATCGGCAGCGAGAGGTGAAGGAAATGGCTAGTGTTTCCACCAATCAGAATCTAGGTAAAGGCTTTTCAGGTTTTCTTGCAGAGTAATATCAATATAATAAACACAAAAACATAATAGTGAGCACATTTATTTTTATTCAGCAGCCCAAAAACAAGTAAACGGTTTACTGCATTTCAACATGATACCTCCAAATCATGGCAAATGGATGGATATGCGTTGTGTTGCTCTCCTGTTCATGTTTCCTATGACTCCTTTGTCTTCTCTTCATTTAATTTTGAATTAACAAAATTCATAAAAAGGCCTACATTTGATAACACAAGCACTAACTAGTCTACTAGATTTTGGTGTCAGTGTTGTGGTTCGCTCTTTACTAGCTGTCAGCAATAGTCCCGCAAATTCCTTGTTGACGTTTTCTGCGTTGTCCGCTCAGGCTCAGAAGGTAGCTGAAAGAGCGTCGAACACGCACAATCGCGATGACAGAAATGGTAATTAGGCTGTCGCTATAAGACGCCCAGTCGCTAGTCCACGCCTTGGTGTAGTTCTAGCTTTATACACTTCAGTAAAACAGGTAAATGGTCAGTACGGCACCAAGGCTGGACAGTAAAACAGAAACAAACACCAGCTTCTTGCGTCTGCCGACAAACAGCACAACATAACAAATGATCCACTGTAAAACGAGGCACATGCACTTCCTATTGAAGTCCATTATGCAACACCATACACTATATCTGCAACTAGATATAATTAAAATATAACAAACAGCACAAAGACATCTTGTATGTCTTGTCAAGGAACCTCTGGTGCTGAGAAATTAATCCATCATGCCACTACCAAAATCTGCAGCTCCTTATATGGCCACTTGAGGCTGGCTCCAAAATGGAGTAAATCCCATATCCCTTCTTCCCCCCCCACACCAAGCCTCACAGTACGGAAATTATGCCTGGTTAAATTGACTGTAAACTATGTGAAATAAGCATATAAAAATAATTTTCTTCCCAGCAAATCTGTAGTTAGTTACACCACAATTGACCATGGGACACTAACGATAGAAAACAGTAGTCTAGTTATAAAAGGCAGCTGTTTGTATTTTTGTTGGCCAAACATCAGGGAGGTCCCCTAGTCGAGTGGCTGAGTTAAACTGTAGTCTCAGTTAATGTTCAGTGCATATACAAACATGTCTTTCCAGCGAGTCTCAGAATTATACCATGATAGTCAAAGGGAAATAGTCTGTGCATGTAGGCTAGAGGACGTTGTTATAACAATGATGGCTGCTAATTACAAAGCACAAGCAAGACAATTGTTGCTGGCTGTGTATCTAAACACCTCCCATTTCGCCATCCAACCAATCATCGTTTATGCGGCTCTGTGGTTGATCTACACGTAGCTACGAGCTTTAAGATTTTGGAGCCGGTGCAAGCAGCATATGCGGCCTGGGTAGATTAATGTCAAGTTTTCATTCCAACTCAAAGTTAGCAAATACAATTAATGACATCAGTGTATATTGTCAGCTGGTGAGGCTGATAGTGATTTTAACATCCCAAGGAGTGTAGCAGATTGCTTATGTGCAAGTGTACACATCTATATACCTGCTGAAACACACAAAAAAGGATTTGCTGTTTGTTTGTCTTGTGTTTTTAAAGGAGGAGGGGAGGTTGACTGTACACACTTACCCCATCCACAGGGAAGTGGTCCAGTTGTGCCTCCTCATCCTCTGCTGAGGAAACCACCCGAGCCAGACTTGTGCTTAAGGCTGAGAGTTTCTGCACAGCACAAATAGAAGGCCATGGAATGTGTCCTGCATGTTGAAAGGCACCTTCTTCATACCTTTTTCCTAAAAATGAGAATGAGCCTCACCTCCAAGTAGCTTTCTGAGGTCAAAGCATAGTCCTCATCATCCTCATCCTTCTTCCCTGACTGGGCTGGGCTGTCCAGCTAGAATACAAAGTTACGGTTAACAGGTGCACAGAGCAACCACATGAAAACATGCAGTGTGCCATCGTGACATTCACGGGAAAACTACCTTTGGCGGGTAAACCAGATTGAGGGAATGGTAAAGACGAAAGTTGATGAAGCCGAGCAGAGTAGTGTAGAACTCTGTGAATGTCGCCATTACTCTGTAGTCCACATCAGTCGGGTGCTGCAAGTGAAAACGTTAACGAAAAACCAATCGTCGTTTGAACATTCAAAACATCTTCACTGTTTACATAACGGTGTGACAATATCTTTTTCATTGTACTAGATTCTGCTAAAAATTATTTTTCCATTAATTATTAGCATTGCAAAAAGACTGCTTCTGATCTTTAAAAAGGCAGACCCTCTACAGATATAAAACGATATATCACAAAAAAAAAAAAAAACATTTGTAGATATAGCATCTCAACTACAAGAAAAGTAAATGAGCCATTAGTGTCATATGTACATATACTCGTAAAAATGTATTTAGAGCAACAACATATCTTAATTGCGGCCATTAAAAATGATGTCATACTGCACTAAAAAATAATTGTTTTTATATATAT
>JAODUH010000016.1:1620138-1639894 GCA_027564835.1 Typhlichthys subterraneus
GGTTTGAGACAGGCGCGCGTCAACGTATGCTGTGCTTCCAGACAGAAGAAGAAGTGTCCTAGAGGACGTGCGTACACAGTTCAGGAGAGGGAAGGCCTTTGTTTTCGTTTGGGTCCAGACCCAGGTGTCTGAACAAGGCTTAAACAATGTTTACATACCAGACGCACATTCAACCCAAACTGGGTTTCTAACCCGGCTGCTGAGTAAATACAGGGCCCAGCACATGTTGGGTTAGATGGTCAGCCCACCTTGCTGGGTTGATCAGAATGGTGCTGTGGCATTGGTAGTTCGCCTCAAATGACGGTTGCCACGGTAAAAAAATAAAAAATAAAAAAAATAAAAAAATAAAATAAATATATATATATATATAATAATAATTATTATTATTATTATTATTATTCTGCTAGTTATTCTGCCTGTGGACGTACAATACTTGCCCTGGCCCAAAAAGGAAGCCATGTTTGTATACGTGTGTGAACAACACACGAACGCACACACACACGTGCGCCTGCGGACACACATGCACGCACACACACAAACACAGACGCACCCAGACACATGTGTGCTAGCACTAGCTGAGGTGAGCTAGCAACAGCGTGTTGGCACTAGCTGAGGTGGTTAGTGGATAAGCCCAGGGCCCTGCTAGGTCGTCCCTTCCAAGCCAGAGAGGTTCTGGATGAGGGGGGTTGAAAGGTGTCCAGAGACCCTCTGTGACCCCGTATTTAGTCCGCGTATAGAGCCCGGCTCCCGTGGGTCGCCCGGTGCATGACCCCCGCTGACCCCAGGCCATGTTCAGGCGTTACGGGGCCCCCCTCTAGCGCCCCCTACAGTTCTCCCTGCGATGGGGGAGGCAAAGCTTCACATGAACCTTCACCCCCCCACCCCCCATCCCTCTGCCTGGCCTGGTCTCTCTGCATGTTAAAGGTGGAGTCAGTGATTGACGCTAACACACATTTTTGTCAAGGTCAGCTGGATATCTCCCCACTGTCTGTAAGATGCCCGTTCTGTGTGCACGCTGAAAGGAATGCTACGGTGCCTTGTGGCACTGAAGGCTTTGCTTGAGTATCACATATCCACCGTCTTTCTCCAGCATCGCTGACTCTAACTTTAACGTGCGTCTGGTATGTAAACATTGTTTAAACCGCACTTGTTCAAACATCTGGACCTGAATCCGAACGAAAACAAAGGCCTCCCCTCTCCGGAATGGATCCCTGCTCGTTGAGTCCTCTGCCTAAGCCCAACTTTACGTCCCGACGTCCCAAACAAAGGCTCAACAGAGGAGGCAGAGTTAACAAAGCTAGCAATGAGTCAAGCACATGCATGTTCTCAACCACATACAGGCTAGTATTAGGTGTAATGTTATTTATATCTATGTATTTACATACCTTAAATAGGCCAACATTTCTACTCTTGCCTTGGAGAGAGAGAGAGAGTGAGAGAGAGTGAGAGAGAGAGCGAGCGAGAGAGAGAGAGAGAGAGGGGGAGAGAGATGTCCATTGTATAACAATGCATTATTAATGTTCAGTTCAATTCTGCTTTATTGACATGAAAGTTCAAAGACAATGTTGCCAAAGCATAACAAATAAAACAAAGAAACACACTAAAATGCACAGTCTGTCCAACAATTAGGACATCATTAACACAAATGTTACCGTACATACAATTTGGACAGTATGCAAAACATAACATGAACATCAGTGTAACGTAACTTTTTTTCAACATTAACATTAACATTACTGTTAGTTTGTGTACTGTCCAAGTTGATGAACAGACTGTAAGGCAGGCTATTTGTCTTTTTAATTAGTTTGATGCCATTGGCGACATTGTCATTTGAACGTTAATGCCAATAACACTAGGAGGGAGGGAGGGTGATAGATAGGGGGGAGAGAGACAGAGCGAGAGAGAGTTAGAGAGTAAGAGATAGAGAGATAGAGAGAGAAGACAGCTTTTAGCAGGAGACAAAGCTTGGCGACGAGGCTTTACTGACACTCAATACATCTTTAGTTCAAGTCCGGGCTACGTGCGTTGGGAGTGAGTCAATGTTGGCCAGAGACAGTGTGACTAACAGCGGTCGGTAACACGGAGACCTCTGGCTTCTTTTCACAGGAGAGTCTGGAGAAGCAGACTGTCCGAATCCATCATCAGCTCAGCGTTCTCCCTCTCCCTGCAAGAGAACGGCCGGGGGGGAGGGATTGTAAAACAGTCAGCGGGGACATGCTTTTACACTGTCATCGCCATCGGGGCAGCCAGACTGGGTTACCAAAACATTCACCAAGAAATGCCCGAGTGCTGCTTTATCAGAAAGCCTTCACAGAGAACAAAAGATGTGGACCAAAATATAATCCCTTGGAGAAAAGAAAAAAATCCTTTTTTTTTTTTTAAATCAATCAGCATTTTCCATCCTCAAAACAAAATACTAAAAGAGTAGAAATGCATTTAATGGAACCAGAATAAACATAAAAGGAGTAGTGTTATATTAAGGCCACTAGGGGCAGTGCCTTGATAAGGTGGGTATTACACACACACACACATTAGAGGGGCTTGCACGTGTGTGCTGCAGCAAATGGTGTGCATTCATGAAACACACTAGAAACATCTCCATGGTCACGGGGAGGGGTAGAGATCAGTGTGAGCCTATGACTAAAACAACACAACAACGTGTTTTTTAACGTGTGGGTAATACTGGCTAGAACCACAACGGCTATTCAAGAGCGTCAGTGTTGAACTGAGTGTTTATCTTACAGCACTGGGAGAGCTAAGCTGCCTTCACGTGGGACACAGCAGACGACAAACCGGACATCATGCTATAGTGGACGAGAGCAGGACAGCAACATTTTAACTCTTTGCCGTCCTCTGCAACGGCATTGACAACTGGCTCGTAACTCCCTCACGGAGAAAACAAATAGTCTTCCGTGTGCACGCAGAATTAGCCAAAGTGGGACGAACGTGGTCGCCTGTCTGCTTGTCTTGGCGGGCAGGGGTGTGTTTTGCAGCTGGTTAACCAGCTACAGAAGTAAAATATGTGTTCATAGCTATAACCTGACATGTTAGGCCTTCAGTTAACATGTGGAACGTTTAAACGGGTTCGACATTCCAGCGTTCCTTAAATAATGTGACAATGTGTATAAATAACATCTCCCGCCAACAATTCTCCCCTTTTGTTATCGATGTCCATGGGAGAGGTAAACTACGCTGTCATTTATTTCTGGCTAGCTTAAGTTTTTGTGGAGTTTGCTCACTTGTTTTTGTCATTTTATATAGGAACTGGATGAAGACTGTATTGTATTTTGTTTTACTACTTTTCAGAATTAAATGGAGTGTTTTGATGTGGGTGTCCATTCAACGCAAGACTAGCCGGTTACACTAATTTATTTTGATAACGGAGCTAAAGTGTCGCTGCGTTGTCAAAAACATTTTTTTCTCCCACCCGTGTAAATATGTACCTGTTTTGTGGATGTGGTCTGAAGCAGGGCTTCCAAAACGTTTCAGCTCGCGACCCCTAAAATAATAGTGCCAGAGACTCACGACCCCGCTATCACCTGGGTAATATATATATTTTTATTTTTATTTATTTATTATTATTAATTTAATTTCTGAAAATCATCTTGTGACCCTCTTCCTCTGTGTCTCCCGACCCCCCGGGGAACCCTGACCCCTACTTTGAGAAGCATTGGCCTAGCCTAAGGGACACAGAGTTCACCCCCTCCCCTGCAGAGCAGACAAGCAGCTAAGCGGTCATTATCAGTCCTGCTTGGATGATCTACATTTCCTGTGCAGCGAAGCGACCATTTGTGGCTCAGAGCTACTGTTCTCTGGTCTCACCCCCTGCCCCCCCCCCCCCTTCCCTTTCACTCCCACCCTTAAGCTACCACGGCAACAGGAGAGGAAGAGGAGGGTTGGGAAGTATATATGCTGATGCAGTGCATAAAGCTTTAGTCAGGTATTGCATGCTAATTGTAAGATAATACTATTTATGTCAATTTTACCAAAAATTGCCTCGCAAAATGATCTGGTACTTCTACACAGCCTGGCTCCGTAAGTAGGAACATAAACAAGGTGGTGAACACCGCTCACTGCTTCACAATGCATTTCAGTGTGTGTGTGTGTGTGTGTGTGTGTGTGTGGGCGGGGGGCTGTGGAGGGATATTGTTTTTATTTGAGCTCAAGGTTAGCAAGCGTTCTCAAGAATCGCTGACCCTGCAGTCTGCCTTTAACACTCAAAATGCTTTGTTGAATGGTTCATTTGGTTGATGCTTTTATGGATTACAGTATAGTTTTACTTGTTAGTTGGGGCATAATGGGTAAATACATGTAATAACTGCTGTATTATTATATTTCCCAAATCATTTAAGTATAATTTTAAATTGTTTCTAACTTGTATTTTCCTGCCAATACTATAGTATATATCCTAACCAAATGTTTTATATACATATATTTGCCTATGTGCAATGTAAGATGTCCTTGAGTGTTTTGAAAGGTGTCCTGACATAAAATGTATTGCTATTATTATTATTTATTATTATTATTATTATTATTATTAATAATAATAATAAACCCACTAAAGATAACTTAAGTCACTCTGTATGCACATGTGGGTGGGTGCACAAATATGTCAACAGTATACAGTGTGTAGACGTGTGTGTGTGTGTGTGTGACTCTACTGATGACAAAGCACATCCTGCTCTGGCACCTTGTGACCGTGTGAGGTGGAAGAGCTGCGAACAGAGGAAAGCTACCTGCTTCTTACATTTCTTTACCCTGGCTGTTGAAGGGTGGGGGGGGGTGGGGGGGGGGGGGCAGCCATAAAGGAATAAACCCCACACACTAAATGACACTGTCACCGACACACAGAAAGGGTTGGATTATGACTAGGTGGTAAAGTTGGCTCAGTGTCGCACCATTTGTTTGATTAAATGTTTTAATCCCTTGTTTTATTATGTTTTATAATATAGGGCAGACCTCCTGCAAAGTTACGCTATAGCTTGACCTCAGATGGTACGACCAGATTGAGAGGTTGTGTATCATAGTGGAATGGTATTCAAAACATGAAAAACTCACTGTAAACTCTGCTCTCTAAAATGCATTTTGGATCTTACTGTGTCTGAATGAAAATATACATATACATATATATATATATAAATAATATCAAATATAGAGTAAGATGTCAGTTTAAAGTACAGTATAATTTATAAATCTAATATATACAGATACAATACGATAACATTAAGAAATACAATCTATATACGAACATTAATATGACAGTAGCCTACAGCATGAAGTAAAATTAGCCAAGGAGCGTCCCCTTTTAAAGGTGGAGTCCCCCCCCCCCGACACACACACACACACACATTTGACACACATTGCCACGGCTGGGATAGTGTTGTGGGGTGTGGTCTGCACCACTTCGGTTGTGTTCCCATGTACAGAGCCAGGGCTGTGTAGAAACACCAGATGCTAACGGACCGTGAGATTATATAAAAGTGTATTAGCTTACAATCGCTGACTAGAACTTTAAGAGGAGAGATGTTGCCGAAGCATTTTGATTGGCTGCGGAGGAGGCCTCCCGTGTCATACCTACAGCACAGTATGTGGAGGAGGCTTCAGTGGTCAGGTGGTAGGCAGGGAACACAAAGCAAGCAGTTGTAAACAACAACATCATCATCATCATCATCATCATCATTAAGAAAGCCAGCAGGGAGCTGTGCCCCCTGCTGGGCGAGTTGATTATTGGAGGCCCGGCACTCCAGAGACCTGCTGGAAGACAAACAGCTACTGGCTGCTGCTGCTCTCCCCCCCGCAGACATGGGGGGGGGGGGGGGGGGGGGGGGGGAGAAAGAGTGAGAGAGAGCTTTATACGCACACACACACACACACATACACTAACACACATACACTAACAGAGATAGGAAGGAGAGAGAGAGAGAGAGAGAGAGAGACCTTTACGAGCACACACACACTCAGACAGACAGACAGACAGACAGACAGACAGACATATAGATAGATAGATAGATAGATAGAGAGATAGATAGATAGAGAGATAGAGAGATAGCTTGAGTCTTCTCCGCCAGAAAGAGAGAGAGAGAAATAATATACAATGTTTGAGTAATCTGAGGTGAGAATGCTGCAGTTTTACAGTGTACCATGGTTACGTGAGCTACCGTGTTGTTAGGGCACTGTGCCTTGACCTGGACCAGCTGTTTCCACAAAGATGGGATAGATTTTTGTACAGCAAAGAGCGATGATATAACAGTATGGCGACAGCTAGCACCATTAAAACATTTTCACTATGGTTAATAATACTGATACACATACTCATTTACACTGGCAGTATGTAGGTTTGGGAAGTAACTGATTACATGTAATCAGTTACATGTAACTGATTGTAAAAAAAAAAAAGTAACTGTAATCCATTAGTTACCAGCTAATATAGTGGTACATTACAGGTATTTTTTTATTTGATGATTACATCTAGGATACTTTTCAAATTTAATTAGTTAAGTTTGCAGAAGTAAAAGGCATAAAACTATCAGCTGTTCTCTTAGTAACCTTTAATTAACGTCAATAAATACCTGTCCTACTTTAATCTGATCTCCTGAGCAACATCAACATTCACAAAAATACAACGATTGAGCGCCACCAACAAAGTAAATCATCTAAAAAAATTAATGGACAGCATTCAGAATATGTTACTAAATTTAGGTAATACAAAAATAATAATACTGATTATTATTTTTGTCTGGCAACTAGTAACTGTAATGGATTACATTTAAAAAGTAACCTACCCAACTCAATAAGGTATCTGAACTAGGGGTGCTGATGAATTTATCACTACCCACTGTGTTATACTGCCCTCTGCTGGGGAGGTAGCATAACTCACACTGGATAAGTCTTTTAGGTGTTATTAAGATGTGTAAGATATTTAGTGAGCTGGCTTCCCAATCCTTGATATAGTACTTTTTATATCTTTGGGGCACAATTAATTAATTATTATACACAGTAGAACATTTGAAGATTATACTAATTTGCATATCTGAATGTATTGATTTAATTTAGCCTATAGGGTTATGCAATAGACTACACGTGGTCGTGGGATTTCCCTACTATCAACATTTTTACTATAAAAAACTATAATCTCACAAGAGCAACTTTTTGCAAAAGCCGCTTTGTCCCGTCGGTTCCCCGTGTTGCAGAACATCTGCAGTAATTAAACCATTTAGTTGATAATTGATTGTTCATGTTGGTTATTGGATCGCTAAATATCAGCTCATCCACTCGTTTGGGGTCCTCCTGTCCCCGGAGCATAGCGTGTTAAAAATCGGACGCACACTATACTACATCCAACTTTAAAATTATATGGGCTCTGTCATTTCCTTACCAGTTTTTCTACATTACATAGCTTGCAATCTTGTTATAAAATCTGGTTACACAAATTAATTTAGTTGAACTTATAATATATGTAAATGTTCGCCTGATTCACTGCACAAGCTGGCTGGACAGAGGGCGGGGCGGCTCAAAACAGGAATACATTGGAGATGTAACGGAACCGGATAGAGAAATGCTGTAGATAAACACGTTTTAATTATTTGTCTCACCAATGTTTGTTTTTTGTTTTCGTTCTAGCATTCGAGGCAGTAGTGGCGGTATACAAATAACCAATATTCTGTCTACTGTTTTAACCATGGAGAAAACATGCGCTCCGCGGTAGTACTAGCTGCATCCGTCTGCGCAGACCCAGCGCGACGATCAAGCCACCCTTGCTCTCCGTCAACTTGCACAACAGGACCGGGCGGGTGTCGACTCTCGCTGGGCGGCTACAACTAAAACCGAACGCACCTGTTCGTTACAAGGCTGATATTGCAGATCACCATGGAGGAGCCGCACTCTGAGGAAATCGGTAAGGAGACGCGGGTAGGAAAATCAACACACAGCGTCGGCGGTTGTCAAGTTTCTGTTAGGATTGTGTGCGCATGATTTTCAACATGGCGTACCCCGCTCTGACATGGAGGGACCGCGATCGCACGGCGCCAAACAGCTGCTAGCTGTTTAGCCGACCTGCTACTCGATACCCGGTAGCTACTGACGCTTTAGTTTATTCGTGCAAATGCATTACCAGCAGGTAAACAACAACAGCCGTACACTGTGCACATGTTGATGCAACACTTTATAAATGCACGTCGGGTGAGTTGACATACATGTTTTCTTCTTATTGGAATCAAGCCTTCTTTAACGCAGGAGAGCGACCCCAAAGTCTACTTAGTCTACAATCGTGTTGTTTATTAATTTGGGCCAAAAATAATGTGTGAAGCGGTCTACAATACATACCTAGTCACTTGATAGGCTAATCTTTACAATGTATACTGTTATCAGTCCAAACATGATTCAAGATTCATATAGTTATAGTATATTATCATATTAAATTTTTTGAAAAAAAAACAAAAAACAATGTTTTGGGTGAAATAACTTGACAGACCCCCTGCTGTGCTGAACGTCTCTGTGCTAATGTGTACTTCTCAGAGTCACCCCTCCTTCTACCATCACTACGGCTGTTCATCCCGCCGCTGAGGCTGGTGTCTGCCGCCATGTGGCAGGTGATCCAGAGAGGAGACCTACATGATTATGGGATGTTGGAGGAGTTCATCAATACAGTGACAGAAATTGTGCCGGAACTTTTGAATCCCGATCAGAAAGCCCAGCTCCTGCTGGGACTTCGAGCAAAGGTGAGAAGAATACACACCGATCAGCCATAACATTATGACCACCTGCCTAATATTGTCTAGGTCGCTCTTTTGCTGCCAAAACAGCCATGGCATGGAGGCATGGACTCCACTAGACCTCTGAAGGTGTGCTGTGGTATCTGGCACCAAGACTGTAGCAGCAGATCCTTTTAACTGCTGTAAGTTGCTAGGTGGGGCCTCCATGGATCGGACATGTTTGTCCAGCACATCCAATAGATGCTAGATTGGATTGTGATCTGTGGAATTTGGAGGCCAAGTCAACATCTTGAATTTGTTGTTGTGTTCCTCAAACCATTCCTGAACCATTTTTGCTTTGTGGCAAGGTCCTTAATAACGTTTTGAGTCACCGGCCAAGGTGTCCCGTAGACCAAAAAATCTACCCGCCAAGCGTGAACTTTTTCACCAATTCTAGCTACAGTAGCTCGTCTGTTGGATCGGACCACATGGGCCAGCTTTCGCTCTCCACGTGCATCAATGAGCCTTGGCTGCCCATGACCCTGTCGCCGGATCACAGTTTTTCCTTCCCTGGACCACTTTTGAAAAATGTTCCTGCTTCTAACAAATCACCTTTTGAGGACAAATTGTTATTTTGCTGCCTAATATATTCCACCCACTGACAGATGCCATGATAATAACATTGTCAGTGTTATTCACTTTGAAATAAAAATATTTTTATTTCATTTATATATCAACTCATTTATAGAGGTCTATAGGGGCAATTTTGTTAATCGTTTGTAAACAAATAGTAATTTGATAAAATCAAAAGCTATAGGGTCTAGAAAGCAATTACATTGTTTTTATTATTATTATTATTATTATTATGAAACTAATGCTTTGCTAACTATCTTACAGGTTGTCCTTGACTTGTGTCGGGCAGAGCAGGTCACAGAACTGGAGACCATTAAGATGCACCTGGATAGAATTAAGACCCTAATATCTACTTGGGCAGCACAGGTTGGTCTAGTTAAAGTCCACTTGTCAAAAGCACAGTCACACTACGCAGATGGCAGCCATCTCTATATAACTGATGCTCCGACCACTTTGTTTGAACATTGAACTGACCCAAGCTCTACATCGATACATTCATTATATAAATTGCACATGAGAATTTATCTTGGTGTATACAATATTTATGACATGTTCATGTCAGTTAGTCGGCTTAACGATCAAATTTTGCAGCAATACAATTTATTTGACATGAACAAACCAATGTTGAGAAAGTTAAGTAATACTTTTAAAATATCACAAAATGTTTAAAATCACCATAATATCGTATCACGATAATATCGTATCACTATAATATTGAATCATGATAATATCGTATCAGCGGGCCTCTGGTGATTCCCACCCCTACTGTGTTCTTGCTATTGTTAGATTACTCGAGTTGTTGATCATTTTGACTGTTGTGTATTTTGTCGGGAGTCCGGCCCCCTCACTCTGCAGCCACTGTGTGCTGATTGGGTCATATTGCTGACTTTCAGGATGGTGGGTGGAGTTTGGGGGCCTTTTCTTTATAAGTGTTTGCCCCCCCGCCTGCTTTTTTAAAAGTGAAAAGCAGCTATTGTGTTTGCAGTCTGTAGAGACGGTGCCAAACACCTGGGAGACAAGTTTGTTGTATCTCTCCAACAGACCTGTTTTTTTTTTTTATTTATAAATTATTTCTTTCCAGCCTTGTTTTGCAGAGGTTGAGTTTCCAGAATCCAACTTTGTGGATCAGGTCAACACACTGCTGAAAGACCCCGCAGAGAAGGAGAGGTTCTTCCAGGTTTGTGAGTTCTATCGCCTGTTTCCAGATCTATGTTATGTAATGGACCGAGCCACACCGAAACATTCCACAGTCTGTTTCTAAGATGGCGTGATGTTGAACACATGGGTTGCAGTGGCAGGAGTCCTGAGCGTTGCCTGTCATTCCCAGGATATATTCCCGGTGGCTTTCGGGACCGACTATGACAGCGCTCTGCAGATGCTCATGTTGGATTTCTTGTCCAGATTAGAGAAGCTCATCCCTGTACCAGACCTTCAAGAGGTACTGCAACCACACAGTGGACATCATGTTGTTCATAGCAGCAGCAGCGCTCATGGAGAAAGTGCTCCACACCTAGCCATGAACCACGGGTTCCTACTGGTCGTGGATAAAATAAAAAGTCTATTTCAGACATGGAATACCAGGGAATTATATTTGCAGAATATTAACATTTTAATTTTATTTTGAGAGGTCTCAAAAAAACCACGCTAATGCGCATTCTATATAATGTATATACAACACAAAATAATGTAGAAAAGGCACAAACAAGCTTTAAAATGGACCAGAATGCAGTAAAATGAAGTGTTTGATGCAAAAGTCATTTTTTAGTCAGGTAATTAGACATTTGACCTGCAGTGGGAGCCCTGAGTAGATATTACAGTGTGCATATGTGATCCTCTCTCTGCAAGACTGCCTCCATGCTCTGTGCCGTCCCCTCTGCCCTGGAGGAGTGTGTGCAGTCTGTGCCTGACCCCCAGCAGCTGAAGACTGTCCTGCAGTACCACACCATGCTCGGACACCTGGGTCTCATCGGTGAGTCTGTCCTGGGGTTCGTTCAGAATTGCCGTTTTGATGTGATCGTTTTGGGGAAACAGTCCAAAATTGTTAGGTTAATACTGTCACACTTCGTCCAGCGTCAATTTGGGTTCGCCAAGAACTGCCGCCTGTCTGAATATGTTCGCCTATTTTGAACGCACCTCCGGCATGCCTCTTTGTCATGACGATGATGACATCATTCACTTTTATAGGGTAGAAAGTTAGGTCGCGGACAAAATCTATATTGCGCTTTAGTCACTATAAGTGATTGTGCTTTGACAGTAGTCTAATTACTACCAGTGTTGGGGAAATTAATTTAAAAAAGTAATACATTACTTATTACTGTTCAGTAGAAGTAGTGTGATTGGGTTGTTTTATTACTTTCTCTACAAAGTAATATATCACATATAATATTACTTAATATAGCATACAATGCACATAAATAGCCTACAGTCTCATTTATTATAAGCTGTCTGAGATAGGTTTGCAAGGCTTTGGCTGTTTGGTGTGAGATATCATACTGAACAAACATTTTTAGCATTATATTAATTGGCATGTTTGAACAGGACTTAAAGATGAGGTAATAATCTCCTCCCTCCGCATTGAGGAGAGCGTACATTCTCTCTCTGCCTGTTCGTTGCAATCTTTCATGTAACATTGGCAGACATGTAGGCTACATTACAGATTTCCCGTTGGCCTACAGTTAGCCTCTTACAGCTAACATCAAGAAGGACAATATAATAATTTTGCAACCGCCTGAATTAGTAAAAGACAAACCAAGACTCACTATTGTTTCTTCCTCGAATCCTCCGAAGGCTCTTTGCCTCCGCTATGTAGCCTATACGTCCAGCTAAACTTAGCAATATAGCTTGTAGCGTCCCAGTTGCAACGTAGATCAAAGGAAAACGCAGTGTGCCCAAGCCACAGAAACTGACGTCACATCTATTAGTATTTACAAGCCTTTAGCCGACGGTTGAATTCACAGACTGTAACCAGTAACACGTTACTTAAAGAAATTACTGTAATATGACGCGTTACACTACTCCATTACTCACTCTAGTAGTAATATTACGTAACGCATTATATTACATAACGCGTCACTGATTACTACTAATCCCTATGATAAAGTTGGATTGGTGTGCTTGTGCGTGCAGCAAGTCAATTGATTTGTGGTTGTTTTCCCCTCAGATGAAACGCAGAGCGTTCCATCCTCCTTTGGGAACTGCATCCTGTCTTCTCTGTCTCTCCCTCAGCTGGAGAAAGTGGTGATCGACACAGAACACCTCCAGTTGGACTCCACGGAGCAAATGCACGGCTGCATGACCGTGCAGGTCGAAGGTCAGACTGTCACGCTGCTGGACTACATACAGATCGAGCAGACGGCGGGTTTTGCCGCCGAGCCGGACTCCGTGGGTTTTGACGCGGAGGAGGCAGAGGAGGAGGTGCCAGAAAGCGGCGTTGCTAACAAGGAGAACGCGGCTAGCGAAGACGAAGCCCTCGCGCCCGCGCCCTTCCAGCCCCTCAAGCAGAGCAAGCGGCTGCAGCTGAAGAGGAAGGCCCTGAACGACGAGCGAGACAGCGGGCCTCCTGTGCGGAGGAAGAAGAGGAGAAAGTACCCCGATAGCAAGACGTGTCCCGTGTGCAGCAAGTCCTTCCTCCGCGCCACAGCGATGCGGCGGCACCTGGAGATCCACTCGGAGAACCGGCAGCTGAGGTACAAGTGCCCCGTCTGCGACAAGCGCTTCAGGGACCAGTACGACATGACGCGGCACAGCATGCGTGTTCACGAGAGCGGGGAGACTGACGACGAGGAGGGGGGGGCGGAGGAGGACGGGGAGGACGCGGCGGAGCGCCCCGGCGACGCCCAGCCGCCGGACAGCAAGAACTGCTTCCTGTGCGGCAAGTACTTTGCCCGCCGCGTCGACATGGAGCGGCACATGCGGTCGCACTCGGACGACCGGCCGTACAAGTGCGCCTACTGCGAGAAGCGCTTCAAGCACCTGTACGTGCTCAGGAGGCACCAGAAGGAGATCTGCAAGAGCAAGCACCTGAAGAACGCGGGCGCGGCCGCGCCGGGGGAGGGCGCCGCGGGGTCGTCGGGGGCAACCGTCGACGGGAAGCTCTGCCCCATCTGCAGCAGGCTCCTGCCCTGCACGGCAGACATGGCCAAGCACCTGCGCTCGCACACGGAGGAGCGGCCCTTCGTCTGCGTCTCGTGCGAGAAGGGCTTCAAGTACAAGGACACGCTAAAGAAGCACCAGATCATCCACGGGCACGAGGGCGTCCGCGAGGAGGAGAGCAAGACCGTCGAGCAGATTCTGTCCGAAGCGGGCCTCTCCGCCTCGGGCGACGGCCCCGAGAACAGAGAGGTCGGTGCCGACCCGGCGGATCCTCTGTATCCGCAGCAACAGCAGCAGCAGCTCAGGAAGAAGTCCCTCACGGTGTGTCCCGTGTGCGCGCGGGCGTTCGACGGCGTCAAAACACTGAACAAGCACATGCAGTGTCACACGGACGACCGGCCCTACCACTGCGTCCACTGCAAGCGGCGCTTCAAGCACGTGCACGGCCTCAAGCGCCACCAGATCTACGCCATCTGCCACAAGAAAATTGCGCGCGTCATCTCCGCCGCCAAAAAAGACCCGGCGAGGTCGGCGGCGGCCGGTCGCGGCGGGTCCGCGGCCGAGCCCCACCACCAGGGGGCGACGACCCTCAACATCCCCGTGTGGTGCTCCAACTGCGGCAAGCACTTTGAGCACCTGGCCGCCCTGCGGGAGCACCAGGACAGCGTGTGCAAGGTGGAGTTCAAGGATGTCCTGACCTGCGCCGACTGCAGGAAGGACTTCAGCAGCATGACCATGCTGAAGGTCCACCGGCGGATCCACGACCCGCTCTACTGCAACGAGTGCGGCAAGATCCTGGCCAGCCAGGACGCCTTCGAGAGGCACAAGCTGATGCACAAGCCCATCCAGTGCACCATGTGCGACAAGACCTTCACCCTGCTGCGGCGTCTGCGGGAGCACTACAAGAAGCAGCACAACTTCAGCGGCCCGTACCCCTGCGTGCGCTGCGACAAGACCTTCAGCCAGCTGTCCTACCTGGCCATCCACGAGCGCGTGCACAACGGGGAGTTCCCGTACGCCTGCAGCGCGTGTCCAGAGAAGTTCCGCTCCTCCAACTGCCTGACGGTGCACCAGCGGAAGCACACGGGCGAGAAGCCCTTCCTGTGCTGGCAGTGCGGCAAGTGCTACCGCTCGGCCTCGGAGCTCACCGTGCACATGGGCACGCACTCGGACGAGAGGCCCTGGGCCTGCTCACAGTGCGCCATGGCGTACCGCACCAAGCTGCAGCTGACCAGCCACGTGGAGCAGGTGCACATCGGCCTGCGGTACCCGTGCACTGCCTGCGGCAAGCAGTTCATGAAGGAGATGTCGCTGAAGCGGCACGAGCTGATCCACACGGGCGAGCGGCCGCACCAGTGCACGGAGTGCGGCAAGACCTTCCTGACGGCCAATGAGCTGCGGCTGCACAACCGCTACCACACGGGCGAGCGGCCGTACAAGTGCGACGTCTGCGGCAAGGCCTTCATCCAGTCGGGCTACCTGAAGTCACACATGCGCATCCACACCGGGGAGAAGCCGTTCAAGTGCGACGTGTGCGAGAAGGCCTTCCGGCTGTCCTACCACATGAAGAAGCACCGGCGGACGCACAGCGGCAAGTCGAAGGTCAAGGGTCACGTGTGCGAGGAGTGCGGCCTGGCGTTCACCCACAAGAAGTCTCTGACGGAGCACGCGGCCATTCACCAGGCGAATATAGTGCCGACATTCACTCAGGAAGTCCGAATAGAGTTTCACTAATAGTATTTGTGCTATTTTCAAGTGCGTTTCTATTGTTTGAAGATGCGTTTGTTTTGTTTGTGCATTTTCTTTGTTTGATGCATTGTGTTTATAGTTTGATTTAAATGACCTGTAGATATTATTTACATATCAGAATCTAATGATTTATTTTGTGTCATTTAAAATAAATTAACTTTGACTGCAGTGTTTTGAATTTTTGAGGATTGAGTAGCAATATATCTTCTGGATAATTTGTACATTTTAGGTAATTTTATAACTTTGAATGTTGGTTGAGTCTGAGTGTTACATCAGCTCGTAGAACACTATGGCTTAAAGAGGAATAGGATAGTTTCTTTAGTGGTCTGGTGTTTCCCTCCCAGCCCAGCTGAATGGTTGTAGGTTCGAGCCCCGGAGTTGACCTACCTAAGAAAGTAATTCTCGAGAACCCTTGCTAACTTTGAGAAACACCTCTCCCTTCAATGCCATAAGGTGCTCCCTCAGAACCTCATCCCAATTGGAAACACATTGCGAAGGCTATGGCTTTGTTGTGAGCGGTGTTTGCCAGTGCCGGTGTGTATATGTTTTTAGCATGAAAAGAAGCTAGCGGACTGTCAGACATTTGGTGAATTTGACAGTATATGAGCATACAAATGCTTACTTGATCCGTGCGATACAATTTGGATCAAAGTGTCAGTTGAAAAGTGTGCTTGAAAGATGAACCTCTTTTACTCTTTAATTCCTTAAGTAGGTAAAATTTAAAAGACTGAATTGTAAGTTTAAGCAAAGCACTATCGCTATTTACTTAATCAAATATTAAAATGGCGAGTTGTAATAGAGTTTGCTTGAAGGTGTGGTCAGGGTTGGAAAGTTTATTTTAGTGTTGAATAAATAATTGGATGGCAGTTTATTATTATGGAATAAAATTGTTATGTCTTTGACATGCAATGATAATCGATTGTATGTGTCACTCACTGTAATAAAACCTGTCTGTCCAGAAAGACCTTCATATCCACCAGAAGTGTTCCACTCCATTATACGTCTAAATATATGCGTTGCATCGCCCCTGTCTGGACGTTGCAGGAACTCGCATCTTTCTTTTGAATTATTATTATAATGAACCTTGCGTGAAAGTAGTCCGGTTTTATATTTACTTATTATCCAACAAAATGTATAATGAGATTGACAATCTTAAAATCTGAAGCACATAGTTTGCTTAAATTATTCAACTTAATATTTAATTGCTTGAGTCATAGCCTACAACCTGCCCCAGAGACCGTGGATAACAACAATAGTTTAATAAAAAGTGTGGCAATGTAATTTTAATTGTATCAATAACTTAATACTTTAGTTTTATTAACTTAATACCGATATGTTTGTTTTATTTCTAGTCTAGGTTTGACTCTATGAACATCACTGCTCTCTGGTGGTCTGAAATAAATAGCGCCGTTTCAAGTCATATATTCTAACCAGAAACAATATTTGATCTTTTACCTGAGAACATAAGAGAGCATTGTCTTGTGGTGGTAGGACATATTCAACTGCTTACCCTTTTGCCAAATTTATAAACATTCAGGGGAAACATTATTGATTGAGGGAAGATATTAATAATGTATTTTTGCATTTATTTACAAATGGACAACCCTCAATAGTCAACAAGTTTAGTTTAGGAATTACCTGTGAATATGTTAGGGCTAGCGGAATTGGATCAATCACTCTATTATATTCACTACAAGTACATATTAATTTATATTTGAGTTTAAACTCATTATAACTCAAAGTGTCATCGATTAAATGTTGAATAGACCATATTCCCTTTTCCTTCCATTCTTTGTAAAAAAAAAAAAAAAAAAGACTCAAAGAACAAGCAACTTGTGCTGAAATATGATAAATAGAGCCATATATGTTCATCAACACTATCAGGAAGGGCTAGATTGTTATTGACTGATAGTATTGTCACTCAAGAGCGCGCTTTATTTACAAAAAAATCAGTTTTACAAGACCTTTAAACATCCAGACTGGTGTCATTTAGTTTATCCAGGAATTCCTCAGTATAAGTGTAACGTCACGTTAGTGAGTTATGTAGTTTTTGTTGCATGTCAATCAAAATACCTCTCCAGTCATGTAGGTTTGGTCTTGACTATAGAACTATATAGGTCTTGACGCAGTTAGCCAGTGCTATGTCCCAGACTTTACAGAAGTAAAGGCTGGTTCTGCAAGACTACATTTTCACTAGCATTAACAACAGATTATTGATATAATGTAGCCATGGTGATCCAATCAAGCCCAACTTAACCTTGTGGTAGACTTGACGACAGAGGTCATATGGTGCAGGACTGCATGTGGCTAGGGACAAACGTTTGTGGGAATTAGGAATTAGGACGTGGGAAAGCGGAAGTGAGAGGCTTTTAGAGGACTAAGAGTCAAACTCTTGTCCCACACTGGAAAACTTTGATCTGGTCAAAGTGGACAGACTTTGAGCTGACCAAACCAGTAGTAGTGAAACGCATTGACAAGTTATGAAGAAGCTCTCTTTGTTGGTGATAATTTGCGATTGATTCAAACCTTTGAGTGGAAACAGGAGGATTCTCCAGCACATTGCACCTTACACCTAACTATATAGTACACATTACCCATATACTGTATGTACACACCTTACACCTAACTATATAGTACACATTACCCATATACACCTTACACATAACTATATAGTATACATTACCCATATACTGTATATACACACCTTACACCTAACTATATAGTACACATTACCCATATACTGTATATACACACCTTACACATAACTATATAGTATACATTACCCATATACTGTATATACACACCTTACACCTAACTATATAGTATACATTACCCATATACTGTATACTTTCTGAAGTGGAGTCCCATCTAACCGTTTAAATAGTGTTATTTTTGACATGCAAACGTTTATATCTAGTGTCAAACTTACATACAGGAGTTCTAATGCATGCAGGAGCTCTAATGCATACAGGAGCTCTAATGTATGCAGGAGTTCTAATGCATACAGGAGCTCTAATGCATGCAGGAGCTCTAATGCATGCAGGAGTTCTAATGCATACAGGAGCTCTAATGCATGCAGGAGCTCTAATGCATGCAGTGCAGGAGCTCTAATGCATGCAGGAGCGCTGTAAGGCATCTTTAAACCCAGGACGTTCTTGGAAATTAGGTTTTTAATCTCAAGAGCCTTTCCTGGTAAAATAAAGGTAAAATAATAAATATGCATAGCATTGTAACATAAAGAACTGTAGTACTAATAACCTGTCCCATGTCACGTGTAGGCCTACAGGCTATACCGCAAACAACTATATAGGCCTATATTTTTCTTTTTTATAAATAAAAATAAGCCATATATGGGCGTTTCCTCTCTGGGCAGTCACATGGAAACAAATCACCTGGGAGGTTTGACCCCTTGACCTCCGGCTGTCACATCATGAGGTACTGCTGGCAGATTAACAGGGCAGGAGGCAGGGTTTTTCTCCTGTTTGACCATAATAGGCCCTATGGTGGCTGGGAAACGTGTTGCTGGTCATTGGAGTGTCATATCCCCCCTCCCCTACCTTCACACCCAAGCAGAGGGGGAACATTTAGGATTTCGTGTTTTTTCACCGGTTTGCAACTGTTGTCTGTGGTTGCCATGGGAACAAGGCAAGTCTCCTCTCCTCTGCGTTTAGCGAATGGGGAAAGCATGTTCGCGACGACAACCAATGCACGTACATATAATCATCATCCGTGGAAGCATAACAGTAACGTTTTGGTCCTATGTCATGCAAACGTCATGTAAAATGGAGGGCTTTACGCTGCCCCAGTGAGTATAGAACTGCGGCTGAAGCTGACAATCTCCCTTAGTTACATAACCACATAGTATTGTGCTTTACCCTGAAGTTGGAGGTGGTGGAACAATAGCCAATGGATCAGGGGCCGTCTTCTAACTGCCCTCCTTAACCCACCGCCACCAAAATGCCCCCCCCCCCTCTCTCCCTGGTGAATACTGATGTATGTTGGTGCTCGATGGTGGCCTAAATTTGGTTTAGTAATACGTTTAATCTCGCCGTGAACATCAGTCTGGAAAGCCTAGAAATCATTACAAAAGTGTCTGAGTAGAGGCTGAACTCAGTCAGTGTGGTATAGCTATACGGGCCTGGTTTAGGTGAGCGCAATATATCTCTAAATCTTTCAAAAAATATTACTAATAGCCCAGATAATAAAGTGCTTATTCCACAACGGCAGAAAGGAAAATGTATTTTTTAATACATTTGTTTGAATAAGAGAGCAGAATGCAGATAAAAAGGCAGTCATAGAGAAAATACATTATTTGACGACTAGCAAGATGGATTCTTGCGTGATCGTGATCTTGCGAATCCAGCTGCCTTGCAAGGTAAGCATGAAGACACCAGACTATGGTCTATTAGGGTCTGCCTTCCATTCCCTCAGTGAGATAGTGATAAACAGACGGGAAATGTATTTTTAAGTTCTACAGTCTATTTATTTCAATCTCTCTCTCTCTCTCTCTCTCTCCTTCTCTCTCTCTCTCTCTCTCTCTCTCTCTCTCTTTGTCTCTCTCTCTCTCTCTCTCTCTCTCTCTTTCTCTCTCT
>JAODUH010000016.1:1650797-1660835 GCA_027564835.1 Typhlichthys subterraneus
AGAACTCTATGGGAGAAGTACCAGAGACATTATATAGAGGAGACAGACCGCTTAGAGAGTCCTCAATAGAACTCTATTTGAGAAGTACCAGAGACATTATATAGAGGAGACAGACCACTTAGAGAGTTGGATGCATATATCCTGCCCCTCTTCCCAAAGAGACAAACAGCTGCTTTATAACAGCCAACCCCATAATAAGACTATTTATCTATAAGGCAATTTATGGTTGCACTTACGCAAGTGTACAGTTGTACACGTGTAGAAGAAATATGGGGGGAGACTTGCCTCTAATGACTTTGACCTTAGCAAGACGGCTGTCAATTGGTCACAATTGCCATTAATAGTCTCAGCCTCTTCCATCAAATAGTACTACGTCACATAAGGAACTCTGTGCTGTCTGGAACATGAAGCATGCATGAAGGCTATGGCGTTGTAATAAACACTCCACATTTCAAAGCACTACTCTGGCATAAGGACTTGCATCCACAAGACTGCTGCGTCGGATCGACGTACAGGCTGACAGGTAGTCAGTAGCTACGTCGTAGCTTCACGCAATGGTTACCCTGCTGAAAAATCCAGCATAAACCAGCATGAATTCCATGCTGGTCCAGTCTTGTTCATACTGGTTAGAGCTGGTGTAGTGCTGGTCCAGGCTGGTTCATGCTGGTTAGTGCTGGTTCAGGCTGGTTCATACTGGTTAGTGCTGGTGTAGTGCTGGTTCAGGCTGGTTTATACTGGTTAGTGCTGGAGTAGTGCTGGTTCAGGCTGGTTCATGCTGTTTAGAGCTGGAGTAGTGCTGGTCTAGCTGGTATACCAGCACACCATCGAACAGCATGGGATGCCGGAACCAGCATTCCATGCTGGTACCAAAACATACCTTATGCTGGTGACCAGCAATGCTGGATTTTTTAGCAGGGTACGCCCTATCCGTAACTTACGGCGTTGCGTTGACGCAGAAGCATAAATGTGCCTTTAGCCAGCGCTGTGTCCGAGACTTTAAGTAAGTAAAGGCTGGCTCTGAGAACCTCTAATGACTTTGACCTTAGCAAGGTGGCTGCCAAGTGATCAGAATTTACTTCATCCCGACCTCGGCTGACCTCAAACAACATGTGACGATGTCGCTGGTCGCTGCACTCAAACTGGGTCAGCACAGACCCACCCCTCTCCCCCTACTCCTCCTCCCCATTACCTCACCCACCCCACCCAACGAGGAGAAGAGGAGGCCGCCAACATAGCGAGACGTCCGCTGTGATGTGTGTGTCGCAGCAGGGTGGCAGAGGAGTCCCTACAAAGGAGAACGGTTAGGCTGCTATTATCCTCCCTGCAGTCCATCACAAGGGGGCCTCCCTCCCTCACCCCTCCTCTCTCCCCCCTTCTCTCTCTCCCCATCCCTCCCCCTCTCTCTCGCCCAGCCATTATCAGGCAATAGCGTGCCGGGCGCTCCAGCGTTTGGGCTCTTTTACTGCAAACCAAGTGCAATTAATGATCATTAGCTGCGCTGTCTCCCTCCATCTCCATCATGCCGTTGCCCTGGCTGGGAGGGGGGACAATCACCGCCCCGGGGGCACTCAGGCATACACACACACACACACACACACAGTGGGTCATTCAGCACGCTGTGTGGAGGGCCTCATTAACAGCGGCGCTCGTTAGAGAGGGGGAGGGTGGGAGGGGGGTAGGGAGGAGAGGAGCGGCTGAGGGAGCTCTGCGCCCCCCCCCCGCCCTCCCCCAAACAACAGCAAGTCTCCCGTGCTGCCCCTCCTAATGACCTGGAGGAACCCAGATTTAGCTGGTCAGCGAGTGGCCACATTGCGCCAGAGCATGCCCCTAACCTGCCCCCCCCCTCTGCCCCCCCGAGCCAGTTCTATCCATTGCGGTGGTGCTGGTGGTGGTGTTGGTGGGGGTGTTGGTGGGGGTCATGGTGGGGGTGGGGAGAACATTGTTTGTCCGTCAGGCTGGCGTGAGCAACCACAATACACTCAGAACACTTTACCGTCATGTCCCCTCAAAACATTGAGCCCACATCCCCGCCAAAATTTTTTATAAATAATAATTCTAGAAACAACCTGCATCATCACAAGTGTAGAAATATACGAGAGCGTTTTTGTGTGATTACGAAATAAATGCTCTGGAGATGGTATTATTGCCCGACAATGTAACATGCACAATCATATTTAATTATTGTTTGGAACAAGTCAGTGATCGTAATGTTGGAACATCTGTGTGTGTGTGTGTGTGTGTGTCTGTGTGTGTGTGTGTGTGTGTGTGTGTTTGTAAGATGCACATTTAAACATGATTAAACAAGCGTATATGTGTCATGTGAATATATTTAAAATGCTAAATATAGTCAATGACGCTATGCGTTTTCTTTTCCCAGTGAGTGAGTGAGTGAGTTTATGTGGCCCTTAATCGCCAACATGATTAATGGACTTCCCGCTCCCTGGAGGTGAAGCTGCTCAATGCCAAGCTAACGGCGAATATCAAGGGAGTGTCAACATTGCAGGTGCACGTGACTAAACACAGAACCACAACGTGGTTAAACACGGTTCAAGTGTATGTGTATTAACATGGTCTCATTGGACGTCCTCAAATATGGACGTTTGTGCAAAGTATGTAAACGTCTAATAATGACGAAAAACTAATTTGTGTATTTACGCAGCACCCGACAAAGCTCACGTGGCCTCAAACTCACACCACATTTCACGATCATCACATTTTTAAACCCACGCGGGTTGCTCTTTCACTCTCATTCAATTACCCCGCACAGGTATAATTACAAGGGAATAAACACCAGCAGACACTTTCAGAAGCCCTATCCACAACTGGCTTGTCATTAGCGGTGCTGTGTCCCCCGTGCAATAGGAACACAGAGCACGCCAAATACAGAGAGAGAGAGAGAGAGAGAGAGAGAGAGAGAGAGAGAGAGAGAGGAAGGGTGGGCTTTCCCCTTTCATAGATTAGCGAGACTCTAATCTCATTAAAGTGCCCAGCAGTGAACTTGCTCTCTGTCCAGCTCACGCTTAGGCCTGTAGCCAGCCCAGAGACACTGCCTGCCTCACAGGGACCCTCTGTCTGTCTCACAGGGACACACTGCCTGTCTCACATGGACACACTGCCTGTCTCACACGGACCCTCTGCCTGTCTCACACGGACCCTCTGCTTGCCTCACATGGACACACTGCCTGTCTCACAGGGACACACTGCCTGTCTCACACAGACACACTGCCTTTCTCACACGGACCCTCTGCCTGTCTCACACGGACCCTCTGCTTGCCTCACATGGACACACTGCCTGTCTCACAGGGACCTTTTGCCTGTCTCACACAGACACACTGCCTGTCTCACACGGACCCTCTGCTTGTCTCACAGGGACCCTCTGCTGCACCAGATGGACCACAACACAACACAAGACAGCACAGGTTACCAAAATAACACAACACATGTCACAACACAGGACACAACAGGAAGAGAGGACACAATACAATACAACACAACACATGTCAGAACACAGGACACACAAAACAGCAACACACAACACAACAACACACAACTCACAACACAACAACACACAACACTAAACGCAACACAACAACACAACAACACACAACACTAAGCACAACAAAACGCAACAGCACTCCACTCCACACAACACTCCACACAACACACCACACAGCCTTAGCCCCCCTCGTGCCCTGGCTCACAGGGGGAGAACATGAAAGCACGGGCCGCCAGTGTGGAAGCTGAGCCCTTGCCAGGTAGTGGATGCTGTGTAATTACAGAGCTGCTAGATATGTGCTTGTTAACTCTGGATGAGGGAGTGTGTGTGTGTGTGTGTGTGTGTGTGTGTGTGTGGGGGGGGGGGGGCTAATTGCCAGAGGGATTATTACCTTCACCCCCCTGTCCCGCCCACACCTCAATCACACACCTCTCCCCACCCCCACCCGTCCCCTCCCACGACAATTATTACCTACCATGCACTAGCTGTACAAACAGGTGCGTTCAGATGAGACTAGAAACGAGGCAGAGGTAACCTGAGACACAAGCGTCTATACATACATTGAAACGCACACCATATCCACGCACGCACACACACACACACACACACGCACGCACGCATGCACGCTTACTCACCCGTACATACCCCAAACAAGAGCTTTACAGCCAGAGTTGTGGAATACTTCGTAACCTATGTGCATAACATGTCAAGTGGCAGCCTCGCTGGCCACCAGATCCAACTGCGTTATATTTCCAGCCAACTGTACTGTCTGCCAGGCACTAGCAGCACAGACCAGCTGCTGGTGGAGCTGAAGGCCGGGGGAATCCTCCAGAAGCTGCTCTTTCCAGCCGCTTGCTGCTAGCAGCTACCTGCTAGCAGCTAGCCATTGGTAGACATTGGTATAGACAATTCAAAACCGTGATGGTTTGTCCATCAGATAGGGTATAGTAAGTAGTTATTACGTTGCGCAATACTGTATCGATTCTCTAAAACACTATTGATAAAAAAAAATAAATGTATGTGTGTGTGTGTTTATTTATTATTTTATTTTTACTCAATTTATTTGTTAATTAAAGGGACCATGTGCAAATACAATAACCTCCGAGAGAGGAAATATGTACCAGAATTAATTTAAAGCTCATCTCCATCTGCATTTCCTGAGCAAGTGTACATAAGGCTTTCTGTTATTTTGATGCGGAGCAGTGCGGAGGAGGACTTTTTTTTAATTTTAGCTCAAATTTTGCAAGCGTTCTCTTGACTGACCCTACCTTTAACTACAAAGGCTCTGACTACCAGCTTATAAGGCTCTGACTACCAGCTAGAATGCATGGATAAGCATTATGTAAGATTGCCATGTGTTGTGGAGGAATTCTACATATGAGAATAATCTAAAGAATATGGCACATTCCGTTTTAGAAAGACCTGTTATAGTAAAAGGTAAAGCTGTCCTACATGTTATGTTACTGTGTGAACATTACTGTAATAGCAGTACACAATATGCAATTGCATCCTGTACAGGGAATGACATCACACTACAGGTCCAACATCTGAGTGTTTGTTAAATGTTAAATGTTAAAACCTTGCTTTCGGATCTGACCATAGTCCGTGCAGGGTCCATGATATGAATTAGGCTACAAATTGAAACAGTTGTTAAGTAAAAATTATGAACTAATATCTGACCGAAATTAATTAATTTGCTATGTTTTATCATTTGACGGCAGTGTGAGTCTGGGAACCTGTGTGTTCCTTAGCCAAGTTTTCTGTACTATTCCTTGTCTATTGCCAGCGACATGGCGTCACCTGTTGCGACATAATTTTAAGGTTCTGTTTATTCTTTCGGTACTCAGCGGGTCTTTTGGACGGTTTTTGACGGTATGGGTCTGTTAAAGAAAAGAATCTACGGTACTTCTCAGGTACGGGTCTGTTAGTCGACGGGTCAGTTCAGACCGGATCTCAATGTATATGTTTTTAATTCATGCAAATCAGTGTCGGGCGAAAAATTCTTTAGTTAATATCGGATTGGACCCGTGAAGACCTCTACATCACACACCCTCACTGTGTTGTAATCTGAGTTCTTATCCGGGTAGACCCAGGTGCATATGTGTGTGTGGTTGTGTGCGTGCGCGCGCGCGCGTGTGTGTGTCACCCATGAGCATGTTTTGTTGAGATGTTGGTGCGCTTTCTAAAGTATAAAGGTATACCCACTTTAAATGCTGTCTATGGTTCTGAAATATAATGTCCAAACCAACATTATGGGGATGTTATTTTTGTCCCTGAATCAGAACACATCTCCTGGTTGTCTTCAGTTTGGAGGAACTCTGAACTCTGAACCCTAAATGAGCTGTACAGCCACGACAGGGCAAAGGCATTGTGGTCTGCATTCCTGCATGAGAATAAAACCTTCAACCCTCTGGTGTAAAATTGCTCTCAGAAGAGGGGCGTGGATAATAAAAAATGTGTCTTCTGTCCTGACCTGAAGCATATCCACTAGATATTTTTATATATGTATTGAATTATATGCTTTTATTTTGTGAACATGATCAACACAAAGCCTGCGATAAATAGTAAATAAAAGGAACGCCTAAAAGTGTTTGTAAAAGTATGTTTGTATTGCAGCCGTGCCAGCGATTCAGTAGCATATGAGCTATGATCCTGGCGTGTAATTGTTAGTCTTCTTCGTCTATCTTTCCTATTGATAACAGCGTGTTGGTCCGTCGCACGCCACTGTCAGAAGCCACGCGCCATCGGTCCTTTCAGAGCCCGTCTCCACTCGACCATTACACACACGCACACATACACACGCACACACGCACACGCACACACAGTCATTACACACACACACGCACGCACACACACACGCACACACGCACACTCATACACAGTCATTCCACACAGTCATTACACACACAGTCATTACAGCAGCCACGCGTCTGGCTGCAGGCAGCTCGCTACCTGCCAGATCTACTTGTGTGGAAGCACGCAGACATCAACAGCAGCTGTTAATAACAACACGAATGTAAACGTCCCGCGTAAATGTGTTTAAACTATTAAAGTTTAAAGCAACAGGTTCTAATTAGGCCTTTGCGCCTTTGTCTGTTGTTTAAGCAGCACTCGATTATGCCCAGTGTTTGTTGGAACAGCAATTGGTGATCTTTCTTTGTGCATTGGTGAATATATCTTAAATAGCGATGCTTCGGGTTATTGGATTCCCTCGGATGCTGTGCAACTTTTAGTTCTGTGTCTGCAAATTACTTTTTTGTGTTTACGCCAAACTTGCTCTGTTATGAACATTAGAATATACAATTATGGGAGGCGTGTAAAAAAATGCTCGTGCGTAAAGTCCGTGCGTAAGTTATTTTGTTGAAGGAGACTATCTATTATGCCTTCCAATTCTTCAGCGTTTTTTAACGGACTACAAACTATATAGAGGTTATATATTTATTAACGCACAGAAACGTAGGCCTACCACACAAAAAAGACAAAAGAAAGAACAGGGAAAATGTGTCCTTAGGAAAAAGAAAATATTTTTATTATTGTACTAGAGTGTAGAAAATATGATTATATGACATATTTAAAACAATTATGTTAAGACACTGGAGAGCTGGCAGTATAACACAATGCGTCGCCATTGCGCTCTGTTTGGGCAATAGCTGCATAACTTTTGATCACTGTGAACTCAATACATGATCCAATAGCATATTTATGCTATTATAAGACACGTTGGTGCTGGTATAATAAAATGGAGTATCAAACCCCCCCTCTTTAAACCTCATCAACAGAATAACCAGCTGCAGAGAATACTAGGCTAAAAGGTAAGTGGTATAGAAGCAGTATATAGTCAAAATATATACAAAAACGATGTGTACAAAACATCTATAAATCTCTTACATACAAAAATATCTTAATATATTTGAAAAACAGTGATATAGACTTATATAATAAATCGGCAACATGGAAGAATTTTTGAATGCAACGTCATGGAAGTGTATCAAAGAGTCCTTTGATTGGATTAGCATAGTTGGACGGCAATGTTTCTTTTTTAAATAAGGGTTTGTGTGCTCTGGTTATGCGCGAATTCACTTTATGGAGAGAAATTTCTTCTTTTTTTTCGTGGGTAATTGCACGAAGAGCTTTTGGATTCCCACGCATATTGAGATACTCGTCGATCTAGTCCTTTGGCGCTGCAGGTCTTGTTCTCTGACCAGCGCAGCCCGCAGTTTTCTGGCCGGCCAGGCCATCGAGGAGAAAGCGTTTGACCAGTGCATCGTCTTGTTGGGGAAGCCCAGCTTCCCAGACCCACGATTACAGTAGAAGCTCAGGTGTGCCTGTGGGGACAATAAGATTGACACTATATTAGTATTGTTCAGTATAGGCTAAGTTTAAGTGGGTGGTTCTCTGTGTGAGTAATAATAATTTTTAAGTTTGGTTATCTAATATGCAGGCCTATATTGACCTATAAATTAAGGCTTTCTGTCCCATGTGTTTATGTTAAGAATTAACTTTGATGATCATATTTAACAGGTTGATACCCTGTTATTATTATTGTCTTGAATGATTGACTAAAGGCCTAATAATATTATAAAGCATTTCTTACCGTGCAGCGGTCAGAACCAACTGGTGAAGTCCAGCAGCTCCTGCTCCTCCGGGCTGAGCGGGTCGTAGGAGCCGTCATCCGACGTGTACGAAGACACGGGGGAGCCCGCCATGGAGTTCATGTCGGCGGTGTAGCTTTGCTGTGAGCCCGCTAAGGGCGACAGCACGCCGGCCTGGAAGGCCGCGCTCACCGCGTCGTGCTCGTCCAGCAGCTGCTGCAGGGCGCGTATGTACTCCACGGCGGAGCGCAGCGTCTCCACCTTGCTCATCTTCTTGTTGGCGGCGCCGTTGGGCACGTGCTCGCGCAGCGTGGCGAAGCCGTTGTTCACGAGCTTGACGCGGTTGCGCTCGCGCTCGTTGCGCCGGGCCACCGCGTGCGGCGGCTGCGGCGGCGGCAAGCTGTAGCTGAAGCCGGCGAAGTTGAGCCTCCGCTTGCAGCGCAGCAGCTCGGGCGACGAGGACCGCTGCCGCTTCTGCTTGCTGTTGATGGCGGAGGAGGGGGACTTGCCGCAGGACGGGCTGCCGCTCGGGCTTAGCTGGATGCTCTGCGCCCGACCAGCCGCGAAAAAGCAGGCGGGCGGTAAGAATTGCTGCTGGCTGATGTTAATTTCCATCTTGGCCGTGATGTCCATTTTCGCGGGGCTCGTCAAAAGGCTGTAGAGGGTCACCGTGCGGCTGCCGGGCGCGTCCCGCACACTTCAGCCTCGTGTTGTGGTTCTGTGGCTGCTGCCTGGCGCGTCCCGCACACTTCAGCCTCGTGTTGTGGTTCTGTGGCTGCTGCCTGGCGCGCTCCTCGGGCTGCACTGAGTCCAAGCGGGCACGCCCGCGCGGCTTTTCAATACACTGGCAGCCCCCCACGCGCCGAGGCTGACCACGCCCCTCCCGCGCGTGTACTGCACCTTGGGCTGCTCACGCTGGTTACATGCGCGCACGCCGGACGCGTGCCACTCCGGCCGCTAAACAAACAGGCAGCGAAGCATGGCCGGCCGCTGCGGGCCCAGCGGTCTCTGTTAGCGAGAGCGGCTGGTGGATGGGGGCGAATGGTTGGACTCATTCAGACAGTTATGGGTTGGGGAATGCAGGGACGGTCTGAGGGGCTTTATAGGACGTTTGATTGACCTGATATAAATAAAAGTTTTAACATGCTTGTTTGTTTGTTTTTTGGTGCGGTCTTTCTCTATTCAAAGTGTAGGCTAATGAATGTAAGGACGAAGGAATAACACTGCACATTCCACTACTACCATATATTCAATTATATAGGCGAAATTGTGAAGATTGCTATCTCTATTCTGTTCGGTGAATTGTGTTTCTTAGCCTAAATGAGGAATATGCTTTTTTTTTTGCTATTTTTCTGCGCAGGGCTTTCCTCGTGGACCAGGTACGCCAGTGGTGCTGAAAGACAGTTCTTTTCAGTGAACCATAGTTGTATAACTAATACGCGGGTTATAGAATGCAGTGATAGCCCTGCTTTTTGGCGGATATAAAAATGTGGCTAAACCATAACGTTTTTTGTATATGAGATAGGCTCGGTAGCCTACAGCGAAGTTGTCGTTTACCCTCATCTCTAGGAGTGGGGAGAATATCCTCGTGTTAACACTGCCGACACGTTTGGACGTTTCTTTTTTAAGAGCGGACAATTGTGGAGCGGAGGCGAATTTTCCACTTTCATTAAAGCTTGTGATAAGATCCGCGGAGGCGGAACGGAAGGGTAAATCTGTGCTGTGGCACTGCAAGGCGCACGCTCGGGAGGATGCATTGTGTATGATTTGATACACCATATTGTTACAGTAATATCTCGGCGCACTACGTCGCTTCAATTATATTGTGTCCTTGAAAAGTTCAGCATAATAAAACGCGTCTTTCACAACGAACAAAACCAACCTGTGCACTGAATTACTCTCTCTCCTGTGCAATGAATTGGCGGGGGGGGGGGGGGGGGGGGGGGGGGG
>JAODUH010000016.1:1660935-1687627 GCA_027564835.1 Typhlichthys subterraneus
GAGGAGACAGACCACTTAGAGAGTCCTCAATATAACTCTATGGGAGAAGTACCAGAGACATTATATAGAGGAGACAGTCTTCCTAATAACTGCACCGGAGGCGTTAGCAAGATGGCTGTCAAGCGGCCAGTAGTTGCCTAGAAAGAGCATGTGTTCACTCACTGTATTTGGTCTTTGTCTGGACGGAGCAGTTCTCCGGGCATTTGTCGGAGACCTGCACGGGGCTGAACAGGTTCGGGCAGCACTGCAGCTTCACGCACACCCTGCGGCAGAAGTCAGGGACCTGGTCCGCCAGCCGCACGATCCGTATGGTGGAGCGATAGGTTTTCCCTTTGTATCTGATGGGGGAGGAAGTGGGGAGGGGGGGAAGGAGGGCAAGGAGATCACAGGGAAATGGAACAGAGAGAGGGAGAGAGTGAGGACAGAGGACAGAGAGAAAGAGAGAGGGAGAGAGAGGACAAAGAGAGAGAGGGAGAGAGAGGACAAAGAGAGAGAGGGAGAGAGAGAGGGAGAGAGAGAGAGGACAAAGAGAGAGAGGGAGAGAGAGGACAAAGAGAGAGAGGGAGAGAGAGAGGGAGAGACAGAGAGGACAAATAGAAAGGACAGAGAGAGAGAACAGGACAAATAGAGAGAGATAGAGAGATAAAGAGAGAGAGAGAGGACATAGGACAGAGAGAGAGAGCATAAGAAAAAGGTGGGACACTGCGACATTATCAGCAGCCATCCGGCAACCGATTAGAATGTTATTTATGGCAGTGAATAATAAAATGATCTATAATACATCAGGGCACTTGACAATGAACGATGATTGCCTTTACCACGGTGACATAATACGGGCTGCTTTGGGGGCGTGCGTGCGTGCGTGTGAAATTATGCCATCTCCTCGATAGGGAAGTTGGCTCAGGCTGAGGGAAGGTCGGTGTTATCATTTAAGGTCAGGGGAGAGCTCGACGCCAGCATGCTTGAGCTCGCAAGCACCAGTTTGAATTTGCCGCGAGTGTCAGTCTGTTGTGGACAGACTTGAAGTCGCTGCGCTTCTGACAAAACCACCAGCGACTGACCAATCAGCATCATACTAGATGCCAAGAGCGTGGTATAGGTGTGACGTTAAAGGCAGGGTCAGTCATTTCCGAGAACGCTCGCTAACTTCGAGCTCAAATAAAAAATATCCCTCCGCTGCGCCACTTGTTTATGTTGCCATTTGCGGAGCAAGGGCTGTGTAGAATATGGGATTATTTTTTCAACACGCACAGAGAAGGGTTAACTAGCGAAATGTGAAGATAAGAGATAGTTAGTGAATTTGTCAAAAAGTGTATTATATTACAATTAGCGTTAAATAGCTAATTATACCTTTAACTGCACAGCTACCTTTTATTGTGACCGTTTCAATAATCACACCGTTTTTAAATCAGCATCTTGAAATGCCACATCTGTCAGGTGTGCGTGAGTGTGTGTGTGTGTGTGTGTGTGTGTGTGTGTGCGTGCGTGTGTGTGCGTGGCTGTATCAACAAGCAAACGCTACGCTGGGGGGTGGGGTTCATAGGCCACACTCACAGCCAATCATTGCGTTCCCACATTAATACGACATGACACGCCCAATGATACCGACTGACACAGATAGTGAAGTTATAAACAATGATTTTAAATCTTTATTGACATATTGATATATTGACATATAAGGAAGAAAACAAACCTAGTGACGTTTTAGAGATCAGGAATGCTTTGAAAATGCCGATACGATGACTGCAATTCTCCTTTAAACTCATGAAAAATGGGATCAAAAACAAAAGTATATTTGTTCGTTCAGTCACGGACAGTCCCAGCTGAAGATTACATTAAAGGATAAGAAAAGAAAATTCTAACCTCACTAACTAAATTTTTTGCCAGGGTGCATTCACATACATGAAAAATTGACACACACCATTAACCCCAGTAGGTTATTAATTCTGTAAATAAGTGACTGACCACATGGAACATCTCAAATTGTCTAAACTTCCATTTTCCTGTTTGTTGTAAAGTTTGTCATCATGGAACGTCTCTTCCGGTTAACGTTGACATTAGCAAAGTGGCAGACCGCACGGACCCAATCTAACTGGCTGTTCAGACAAAAAGTGGGTCAAAGTTCCCTCAGGATGCCGCCAACAAGGCTGTTGAAGATTTGTGGACCTTCTGTTGTATACTATAAATACTTTCCAAACAAACAGGAAAACCTCATAAATAATGAGAAAACCCGCCATGGGAATAATCAGTTATCTCCATTCTGCTTGGGAACTAATGCTTGGTGGGATCCAAAGTTTGGACAGTCGTGTTTCTTAAAATTCGCTAGAGTGGAGCACTTCTGAATTCTGACTGGTTTCCACCGAAGTGCGTCGCAGCTCATTATCATAAAGATTCCCGAAGTTCAACTGTCATTCCGACAGCAACGGCCAATCGTGTTGCAAGGAGACACGGTCTAGAAGGACTCGCTGCCTCTGTTCTGAACGCACAGTAAGACACCCTGGAAGAGACAAGCAGCGGCGTAGCAACGAGAAACTATGGAACGTCGATGATATTCAGACTTAGTGACAGCCAGTCACTACCAACGTGACTACCAATGTGAGCTAAGGTTATCGTTGACTGACAGATGACGGAAACATTTTGGGTGGGACATATACAAGATGGATACCTAGGCAACCAGAACCTGAAATATCAAATAATGACCAAGCTGTGGGCCACACAGTGATGGGCGATTAGCAGATGGCGCTGTGTGTGACTGGAGAATAAAGGTGTAGTCAGGGATTCTGGAGATATCTGAACTCCATCAAAACAAAAACACCTCTGCCATGAATGCCAGAGGTTTGTCCCTCATAAGCTCCACCCCAATGAATGTATGTGTGTGTGGTCCTACTTGGCTTTGAGGGTCTCCTCTTGACAGTCCCAAGTCTGCTCCTCCACCTCCTGCAGCTCCTTCAGGACTCGTCCGGGCTTGTAGGCAGCATTGATCATCATGCTCAACACCTGCGCAGCGAGCACGCACACACGCACATTGGAGTATGAACACAAACACACAAAGCGGCAGGAGGCCTCCTATAAAGTATGGAGCCATTCTCTTAGTGGTAGTGACAGGCTAGGTGGGTGATTGACAGGTCCTCATGTTTAAAGAGAGGGTGGGTGCTGGGAGACGGCAGGGGGTTAACAAGGTCTCTCTCTCTCTCTCTCTCTCTCTCTCTCCCCCCCCCCCAGAGTCTCTGATAGTTTGATTAAACCCGAAACGCTGCACCTGCAACTCCCCCTCATTTTTTTCCCTCCATTTTTTTCCCTCCATTTTTTTCCCTCCCATTTTTTCCCTTTATTCAATCAGGCACGCGGCGGCCCACCTCCTTGAGGACAAGCGTGCACTTCCCGGGTCCTACGGCCAGGGGCAGCTCTGCGATGCGGCCCTTGTTGAGGTAGGGCCCGGAGAAGCACCGGTGGTTGATGAAGATCTTGGAGCAGCAGTACCTGCCATTGGCTGAGCCTGGACAACACAATAACAGTTTGTACACAGAAAATATATTAAATGTAATACAAATATACATTTGTTAAATAAATATAAATCAAGTTAAAATAATAATAATACTATACGATAGTATATGCCTAATATCAATGGGTTATATCAACATACATATTTGAGTGGGGAGATGAGAGCAACATGTATGAACTATTGGATTCAGTTGAACTGCATGTGTACAGCCTTTCCTATTACAGTCTGTTGGAAGTCTCACTGAAGTCTGCAGACTCTGAGGGCATGTTTTAAAATCAGCTTAACAGTCACTTGTTCAGGCAAGCATTCGGGGTGTAATATAATTATACTATGTTTAATTTATGTTTTAGTTGCATTGCTTGTTTCTATCATTTTTTGTTGTAAAGCACTTTTTCTGTGAATATAAGTACTGTGTGCATGAACACGAGAGAGTGCGTACATTTGTAAGTGTGTGTGTGTGCGTGCGTGTGTGTGATGAGTGAGTGTGCTCTTCACAGAGGCTAGATCAGCGTCATACTACTTTTTTGTCTCGCAGAGGCAGCCTTTATTTTTGTAAAGTCTGGGACACAACCTTCCCAGCTGGAACCACCCAGACCACTAGACTATCCTGCCCCCCAACCAAGACTAGGGCCTATGTATCAGACATTCAGCAAAAATTAGAAGGAAAATGCTGAGACTAGGCTACTGCAGTTGAGGACTGGCTGTTAAAAAAAATATCCCTCCGCGTCGGTGCCCCGCACACTGAAACACATTGTGAAGCAAAGCATAGTACTTTGCTTTGTTGATGTGAGCGGTGCACGCCACATTGTTCCTATTTACGGAGCCAGGGCTGTGTAGTATTATTCATTTTTAATTAATTAATTAATTAATTAATTAATAGTATTAAGTATTGGATACATTTTTCAACACGCACTGAGAACGGTAAGCTAGCCAAATGTGAGGAGATATTTGGTGAATTTGTATTAGCTTACAATTAGCTTGCAATAGCTGACTATACCTTTAACTGTGACGCAGTGCTGATGAATGGAAGAGGCAGAGGCTAGACTACTATCTCCTCCCACGAGTAGACCTAAAGGCGAGGGCTGACATAATGCCCCAGCACGCCGCATTCTGACTCCCCGCTACCTACGACGCCTGGAACAGCCACGCTACGGGGGCGAATGGCAATTAGGCAACTCATACTCATGCATATTCATGAGCAAGTGGGTGGTATGAAGAGAAAAAAAAAAAAAAAAAAAAAAAGGGGAAACATGCAAATGCAAAAAAGACAACCTTGTGGAAATCAACACTTATCTGCCACCCCCTCTAAATTGTGCTTGTACGTGCACATGTGGGCCCCCCCCCCCACACACACACACACACACGCACACACACACAGTATCCGTCTGATGAGGATACTAATAGCCCTGTGGTTGGTATGGTGAATGTGAACAGCCCACACACTTCCATGCCAGGCGACATTTGTCAGTTGTTGAACACACCGGGCAACTTGGGCTGGCCTCAAATACTCGAGTATTCGGTTTAGATAAGATAAGATGTTCCTTTATTAAGCCCCCATAGGAGAACTTCAGGTTGGTTACAAAAGCACAAGGCAATGTATATCATTATCATTATAAAGAGTTAGTAAAACCATAAAAAACGTTATTCGTTTGTCGGGTATGAGTTCGGTTCACAATATTTGCATTTGAATAATAATTGTTTTACATGCGTGTTTTACTAAAAGCACTACTTTCTTTATAAAAAACTAAGCCACGCGTTTTAATTTCACTACGCTGACACAGACTACCCTTTCAACAAAACCGACTGCAATTGCCTCCGTCTGTAAGAAGAGGGATGGTCTGGACCTAGTCTCCTCGGGTGAGTAGTCCAGTAGTCTGACAAAAACGTTGATTGTACTTGTTGATTGTATCTTGAAATAGTTCATATCAATCAAAGGACATACTGTAATCTTAGCTTTACAAAAAGGCATATAATGAACTATACACTAGGGTTGGGCCGATGGTCGATGCCACAGACCAAGGTGACTAGACCAGATCAGGCCTACGCTTACGGAGGAAAGTAACGAAACACGGCGAGTAGGGGAGAATGGGCGTAAAATAAAAGTAGGCCTACTGCCTGACCTGCTTATAGTCATTTATTAACCACTACTTCAATTTAATAGACAGTCAATCATTTAAAATTAGAGCTACTTTTTATAGGTTAATAAATTAGGCTAAGAAGAAATGTATCGTGAAATGTATCGAGCAGGATTTGAACAGATAGACATACAGTATCGTATCCCCCGCCCCTCCGAAGTTTCGGGCATTTGCCATTATTACTACCAAAAGCTTTGAATCTCAGTAAATGGCATTCGGGCCAGCCCTACGGCCAACAGGCATGGCTTTACCAGAAAGCTTCATGCTTCATTTAGTCTACCACTAAATACTGTGGATTTCCTTGCTGCAATTGTTCCTCCATTGCTGTGGAATATTCTTCAGGACACAGAAATACGCTTTATTTATAGAGCATTTTTCAAATTCACATACAAAGTGCTTTCACAAGGGCAAATACGGTAAAATATACATGATACTAGATTAGACACACAATGTTATACTAGAAAACATCAAAGCACAGCTAAAATAAAATGGTCAAATAAAGAAAGGCTCTCTTATAAAAGTATGTTTTAAGAAGGAACTTAAAGTTTAACTGCACCCCAGCTCTGAGCCTGACTCCGCCCATAAAGTAAGGGGAGTGGAGGGAGAGGGGGGGTTCATAAAATACAAATTTTTATATAAACGGGGATTTTTATCACCAGCATTGCTGTGTCTCATCACAGATCAATCCCATGACTTCGTTTGCAGATCAAAAAAACACATTTAGGGTGCAGATGCACTTTAATAATAAAAAGAGCTCCCAGATTCAGCTGACCTTATTTCTCCAGGCAGGCTATTCCAAAGCCTCAGGGCCTTAACAAAAAAACGCTCTGTCCCTATTTGTTTTAAGTTGGTCTCGAGGAACAGACAACAGACATCTGAGGCCCTCAAGGTACATGGTGCATACGAGACTAGAAGGTCACAGATATATAACAGGGAGCTAGGCCACGGAGAGCTTTAGACGTAATCAAAACAATTTGAAAGTCTATCCTGACACATTACAGCTGAATGGGTTAGTCTCCCTGAGAGAGTCCAAAGCTCCAATAACTGTATCAGCACAGTGAAATTGCTATACCTATGTTGTCTCTTGTCTGTTCTAATGTGTGCCAGTTTTATAAATGTTTTAACTTTGTAACAGTGTATATTTGTATCTTGGCCAGGATATTTTCATCTCAAGGGACTTCCTGGTTAAATACAACACTAATGAAAACACACTGACAATATTTAGACACTGCTGTAATAGTTATGAAGTAATTTAAGTGTAATTGCACTTTAATAATAGAATAGAATTGGATTACCTGGGTCTACGGTGCCAGGTGTGCAGGGGTTGGCAGGGGCCGTTTCCATTGGCTGGGGGGCCACCGTCCTGCAGGTGAAGGCCAATCGGATTAGTGGGCTGGCTCAGATGAAATCAATGAACATTTCAGACCAATCTAATCAAACCGGAAGTGGAGCAACCCGCCGAGCCTTCGCCTGGCAAATCAATCACCACAACCAGCCGCTGGAGTTTCCTCTTGTCAGACGTTACAAATGGGTGAATTATAACGTGAGTGAATGAAAGAGGACGAGTGGGGGTGGGGTTGGGGGGGGGGGGGGGCAGTTGAGGATGAAAAGAATTCCCCTCTAGCTGAAAAATGATATTAGCGGTTAGATGAGACGGCTGAAAAGGCAACGCTGAAGACATCATATTTCTCCTGCCACACCCCACCTCCCACCGCACGCACGCACGCACACACGCACGCACGACTGTGATCCCAGAGGCTGTGCCTATCAGGCGCTATGGCAACATATCATTTGTCAACAAAATCAATCAGTACCCCAGGAAGCCCACTTCTACTCTAAAAGCTGCTGTTTCAATTAATGGCTTTGTAGAGAGAGATGGAGAGAGAGATTAAGAAAAGGAGAGAGATGGAGAGAGGGCGTGAGAAAGAGAGATGTTCTTTATAGTATCACATGATATCTAACATTTTTATTTATTATATGTTATTTATTTATTTATTTATCTCCCCCATACTACAACTACACCACAACCTTAGTAAACAAATAGAGCAGATGATACTCTCAATTTGATGACAATTCATAAAAGAAAATCTAAAATTCTAACAAAATATTATTATTATTATTATTATTATGTATACACCTGTGCCCCCTCGGGGGCCCAGGTGCAGTAGAAGCAGACAAGCAGGTTTATCTATGGCAGCTTACTGTTTCTCTGGTTGGACCACAGCTATCTTCCTCTGATTCTGGCCTGGGGAGAGAGGTTCACACGTTCAGCTGAGGCATGGTTGTGTGTGTTAAGGCGTATACGTGTATGTCTGTGTGTGTGTGTGTGTGTGTGTTTGTGTGTGCGTGTGTGTGTTTGTGTGTGCGTGCGTGCATGCATGTGTTAACGCGTATATACAGTATGTGTGTGTGCACCACTTTATTTATGTTCCAATTTACAGAGGCAGAGCTGTGTAGAAGTTTCGGATACATTTTTCAACACGCACAGAGAACGGTAATTTAGCGAAATGGAGGAGCTATTTGGTGAATTTGAGAAAAACTTATTAGCTTACAATTAGCTTGCAATAGCTGAATAACTTTAAGTTACTGTTAATATAAAGTGTGTGTGTGCTTGTGTGCATTTGTGTGTGTGCACGTACGGGCTGGTCTGAGCAGGGCGGTGAGGGGGGAGGCGTTGGCCTCACACCAGCCCACAGGGAAGACGTCCATGGATTCCACGTCCACCATGCACTCTGACAGGGACTTGGCCACGCCTGCCGGGGGTGGGATCACACCACTGTCACTCACAAGCCTCCTAGCACACACGTGCACACACACACACACACACACACACACACACTACCTTCCAGTCTGAGCCACATCAGCCGCCCTCTGACCTGCGTCACCTGGGCGGCGCACAGCTCGGATGGTGTAGCAGGGTTCACGACCTCCAGCCACATGTCCCTGGCAAGGTCATGCTGCCATGTCTGGCGCGCGCACACATGAACATAATAACTCATTACAATGTCATAATAAAATTAAATACTACAATAAAATACAGATACAGTAGTGGCAGAGCATTAAAGACAGTAGTAGTAGATAATAGAAATGTTAATGATCTTAATGGACAGATACAGTAGTGGCAGAGCATTAAAGACAGTAGTAGTAGATAGCAGAGTATGGCCGACTTACGTCGGGGAAGCATGTGTCAGGGGCCGCCTCAGCACCGCTCTGCTTTAGGTAGTCGGCCCAGTCGAAGTCCTGGCCCAGGTACCCCCGCGGCCGCTCCAGGCCCACCCCGTTCTTCAGGCTCCACTGGACGGGCAAGATGCCCGGGGAGCGGGTGTGGCACACCACGGAGCGGGGCTTGGCGTCGGCGGAGAGGTCGTCCAGCGTGACCTGGAAGTAGTGCTCATCGTAGACCTGCGCAGCGAAAAGGGCCATACAGTGCGTGAGCTGTCAGTCACCCACGTGAGAGCCATCAGTCACCCGCGCGTGAGCTGTCAGTCAACGTTCCCCCTCCCTGATTGGACCGTTTCATTTCATTAGGAGCTGATTTCCCAGGCTCAAAACAGCCTGCATTGCTGTAGAAGTCCTACTTGGCGTAGCTGAACATTAGCTGTATTACTTATATATCTATCTATAGCTTGCAACAACAACTAGCCTGGCAGAAAGTAAACATTTAAACTTTACCAGAGGTAAAGGCTTCAGGGACATTCTCTTTATTCCCTGGGAGGTTTTCGACATTCAGGCCAATTTAAATGTAATCTAATAATCTAATGGGTCCATGCTGTTGCTTAATTCAATACATTTGATTGCATTCGTTAGGGGTTGGTCGGCAACATTACGTCACAGAACTTCTCAGTGATACGGCCTCACCTTAGTAACAGAAACGGGACAGATACAGAGCGGCTCCCACGGCGATATCATTTCCAGCTTCATGCCCATCTTGAAGAAGTGTTTGGGCACGTCTATGTGGTCCTGGCACAGAAAAGTCCAGAGTTTGAGACAAATGAGCATTTCTTGCGAGGTGTCACCTTGAACAATACGTGGGTCACAACCTAGTCCTGCTTTCTGTGACAAACGTTAGCAAGCCAAACTAGGCTATACGCTTAACTCCAGAGTATATTGAGGATACATAGAAAGACTTGTTTAAAAGGTAAAATCAGCTATCGCAAGCTAATTGTAAGCTAATACATAATAATGTCAAATTCACCAAATATCTCCTCGCATTTCGCTATCTAAACGTTCTCCGTGTGTGTTGAAAAAATTATCGGATACTTCTACACAGCTCTGGCTCCGTAAATAGTAACATAACATAAACAAAGTTGTATGCTTTCCTTCACAATGCGTTTCAATATTGTAGGCCGTGTTGCAGAAGGACATTGTTTTGAGTTGAGCTCTAAGTTAACAGGCATTTTCAAAAATAACTAACCATGCCATGTTTAAATGCTCACCGCCAGTAGATATATATATAGTGCTCGATATGCAGGCATTTTCTGTAATGGTGTCATTGTTGATTTTGTTTAAAAAATCTGCTATGCATAAAGCTTCATAGTCTCGATTAAGTAACTAATGGTCGATTTAATGTTAAATGTCAAGAGCGGGACGTGCAGAAATGGATTATAATCATGAAACGGACACAAGAAACAATTAATTAAAAAGGCAGCCGAATTGTAAAGCTTCTAAAACTAAATAATTTACGTAGCTTTGAGCAAGTGGTCCTCTTCCAAAATGACGTGTATTAATACTGAACTAGCCGCGTGCGGAGCTCTGTACGGAGCTCAATGGGACCACTGAACTTGTCAAGGGTAAAGCAACCCTGGGATGGGCTCTTTTGAAGTTAGTTCAACTTCATCCAATTTATTTACTATTTGACTATTGATCAACAAATGCGCTTTTCACTCAATGACGCTGCGTTCTCACCAACAAGGTTTTCATTTGTCATGGTGCGCCGACATCAGCTTTCATCAATGTTTGACTTGGGAGTCGATAATCCATAGCCTTCTGACAATGCGCATGTAGCCTGATCTCCTATATGCTGTTAGGCTAGTCTACTCTTGCAGCGCATTTCACTGTTTAAATTGGGTCACATTTAGAAACAAAATAGGCTATTATTGTTAAGGGTGTGCTTTCACCACTGTACTGTTGCCTTGTTACGCCGTTGAAACAAACCTCACCTCTACCTTCAATGTTATAGAATGAGTGCTGGGATAGTGTTGTGTGGTGCGGTCTGCACCACTTTGTTTGCGTTTATATCTACAGAGATGTCCTTTCCAGCACGCACGCAGAAAGGACAGCTTTGGCAAGCCGAGAGGAGATATTCGCTGAACAAAATAAACATGCATTAGCTTACAATCGCTGACTATACCTTTAATGCTGACAAACACACAGCAGGACATAGGTGTACATATTGTATCTCACCTTGAAGACCTCCAGGGGCAGGGGGTCATTCTGTCCTTCAAGCTGTACTGCTTCCAAGGCCTCCTGCCACTCGAGGGAGCTCTTCAGAGAGCGTAGCTCTAAAAGAGAGAGAGAGAGAGAGAGAGAGAGAGAGAGAGAGAGAGAGAGAGAGAGAGAGAGAGAGAGAGAAAGTTTCATCACCCAGAAAAAACTGCCTCTGTTTGCACATTACAAATTAATTATTTACATGAACTGAAAGTGACAAGATAGGGGCTGTGTTTACATTACACACAGCTGGCGATAAGAAACACAACATTCAGAGCTGCAACAAATACACTTCAAGCAATGAAGCAATGAAGACGCATTCTCAGCAGGAAACACAGAATGCATGACAGAATCATTATTGCAAATGCAAACTATTAGGAACTTGATGCCTTTACCTAAGCTCAGATATCATTGTGAACGCTGTGTTGTTTTTAGGTTAAATGTTATTTTATTGTTTCTGTATAACTTGTAACTTCTATTTACTTTCTTGTAATCATTCGGTTTTCAGTGCTTATTTTATTATTTATTTTATTTTACTTTACACTAAATACAATATAGTGTAAAAGTAGTACACAGTCAGTCAGATAGGCTGACAGTCAGACAGACAGGCACACAGGCGGACAGACAGAAAGACAGACAGACAGGTAGTCAGTCATACAGACAGGCAGACAGACAGTCAGGCAGGCAGATAGACAGCCAGTCACAGACAGACAGACAGACAGACAGTCAGTCAGACAGACAGACAGTCAGGCAGGCAGATAGACAGACAGGTAGACAGACATTCAATCAGTCAGTCAGACAGGCAGGTAGACAGACAGAAAAACAGTCAAACAGTCAGACACAGTCAGTCAGTCAGTCAGTCAGTCAGTCAGACAGACAGACAGGTAGACAGACAGACAGACAGACAGACAGATAGTCAGTCAGACAGACAGACAGGCAGGTAGGCAGACAGACAGGTAGGCAGACAGACAGACAGGTGCCTGGACCTGCGGGCGGCTCCAGTGACAGCTGGTTCTCCTTGGCCCAGCCCAGCGGGCGGAGCCTGAGGTCCAGGTAGAACAGCCAGGTGTCCTGGACGAGGCCATCGCCATGGAGACCAGCGTAGCGGAGCCGGAGCCTGCCGCCGATGTTCCGAAGGACGCGGGCGGGCCAGTAGAGGTGGGGGTCGCCGGGGTCACGCACCTCTACCACCGAGCCCTCCACTATCAGGTCCACTGTGTTCTTACCCCGCAGCGGCTGGGGGGGAGGAGGGGGGAGAGAGGGGAGATAAGGAGAGTAAGGCATCAGCATTTTAAGTAGCATTTGTAATATATATTATTACCGTAACCTCAGTCCACTGTGTGTTATGGTAAAATGCTTTAGCATTGATCCTTTCACGTCGATAACGCCCATTTTAGACGTGTGTTCAGAGATATAGAGACAGACAGAGAACAAGTATAGTTCGACATTCCCTCACCAAGACACTCTGAACCAGCGGTCATTCTGCTGCTTTTAAATACAACACACCTCATCCCTTTATACATAGTGTCCAAAATACAGACTCCTGCGCCTAGTATGTGGCCACAGATTACATTGCCTCACATGCTTTACACATTTGCCAGGATAAAGAACAGAAATGTATAAAACCGGAATGATAGGGATCACATAATGATAGGGAATACATAATAATGGGATTAATGTATAGCGTAATATATATTTGGAACTGATGAATTGTATAAAGATTCCCTGCTCTATATTAACTAACTTGCTGGCATTAGCGATTGAGACCAAAACAGTTAATTTCTGCAGTAAAGAAGGACATTTGAACATGGTGTCTATGTGTCTATGGGGACTGATTCGCTTTTGGAGCAAGCTTCAAGTGGCCAACCAATATAACTTTTAATAATGCGTCAAGAAGGAGATGAGTGAGCGGATGATAGGGGCTGAGAGAGGGGGACCCCCATTAACATTAACGTTAACATTTGAATTTGATGACGTGTGAGTGTACAGAGCGTACCGATGAAAACCATCCAGGTCCTGGGGTGATTTATAATGGATATGACGTCTAGTTCTGACGTTAGCACATAAAATTCTGATTTTTATAAAAACCGGAATTTTGTCAGCATTGTAACACCAGCATTGACGTGTCTCATCACAGACCAATCATATTACTTTACTATAAATATTAATTTATTTACAGTTTAACGCATTTTAGATACACTTTAAAGATCAGTTGGGAGACATTGGTGGGTGGCAAAGGAAAAGGGGACAACTACCCACAATCCCAAAATAAATACTGAGGTGATTCTGTAAAGGCTCCTCAGATGGAGCCTTTTGAAAAAGGACGTGGTTGTTCTCGCGGTGAGTGTGAAACCTAGCAGTTATTATAGTAATTCACCCACCATTTGAAAGTTTGACTCTACATTGTGCATTTGTCAAACAAAACTTTCTGTTAAAATCGATTATTTTGTGCTTTGAGGCAAGTTTATACTCACATGGTTCATGTATGTGGAGGACAAAATATGGCAAAAATATTAAGTTAATAAATACATTAGAACATTTAAATGTTTCTTTTTTTCTTTATTTTTTTATGTAAAAACAAATGCACCTAGATAACTTATCTCAGTGCATTTAAATTAATTAAAGCTAATATCTAAGTAAATGGGGAGAGATCCATAACTGCATTTCCAATAGGCACATGACGGTACGTAAAAAATGCATGTATAGAGTCCCTTTGCTTTTGCGTCAGTGCAACCACACGATTGGCTCAATAGTTGAATGGTTTAGCCATTATAAAGCAGATGATTGGCTCTTTAGGTGAAGGGGCGGGATGTGTTCCACCAACATACCTCTTTGAAGTTACAGTGTGTGCGTGCGTGTGCGTGTGCGTGTGTGTGTGTGTGTGTGTGGCAGTACACTCACCCCCTCAAGCAAGTTAGCCGGAGCAGTCCGGGAGCCCGTCAGGTCCTGAACAAGGAACTCTGTCCAGTCACTGTGCTTCTCCTTGATGGCTGACACACACACACACACACATGCGCGCACGTACACACACACGCACACACACACACACACACACACACTGCAGCTGAGTGGATAATTAATCATAACCCACTATGGTGCACTAGAATAAGGACTGCATACACAACACACACTCACATGTATTATAAACACTTATATACACAAATACTCTCAGTGTTAGGTGGGGGTTTGGGGGCTGGGGAGTGGATAGTCAGGTGGACATGGATCATAAAATAAAATAAATGTGCATTTGCCCTTGTATTGATTAATTTTTAAAACATTGTGCTAAGCATGTGCCGCTATCAACCACAGCATTTTGGGGATCACAATATTCCAGCACATTTGCATCTGCCTTCCTGTTTCCTGGGTCCTGTTGTTTGAGTGGGGAAGCTTTTGATTTGCGTTTGATATCCAGGCGGCTTCAGAGCCATCAAATGCTACGTTAGCTGCTACAGGGCCCAGTAGGACGTGTTAAACTAGCATATTTCTGCAGTTAGTCAGATAGGCCCTCATGCTAGAAAGCCTTTAGTTTACAGACCATGTACTGTACTGTTGACACACTATTACAAAGCAAAACTTTGCTGTTCTGATAAGACCTTCCATATAAGGTGCGTCAGAATGTCAATGGAAATAGCATCAGCAATGAAAATACCACCATAATCAAACTAATACTGAAAAAATGTCTAGAATCTTAAAATCCCTAGAATTACAATTGGGTAATTTAGTTGTCTATCTCAAATACTTTTGTAATAGCCTGTGTTACTTTAAATTCTCTTCTTAGTTATACATTCCTTGAACCGTATTTTCCTGTCAGCTAGATAATGGTTTCCTGTATGAATGCTCTGAATAAAACTTGCAGACGAAAAAAGAACTTTCACTTGAGATGCAGAAATCGTTTTAACTCCACGTCTGGCTTCAATAGAGGCCCTCCTGCTCCAGGGGTCTGGGTCAGGAGGGCCTCTATTAACAACCAATAAATGAGGAATTCTCCTAGCAAGCGAATCGATACATGGGAGGAGAGAGATGCGTTTTCCTGCTGAGTTAACGTCTTCTGATCCTAGTAAGGAATAATATTGCGTTTCACCGTGAGTCTCTTCTCAACTTGCCACTCGTGGAGAAAAGAAAAAGAAAAAAACTGCACATACTAATATGCATATACGCTCACACTCAGTAAATATGTACACACACACTCACACAGTATAGTGAAGGTGAAACATGCAGAGCTCTGTGCTCTCTCTCCAGTGAGCAGAAATAGATCAACTATTTTTACAGATTGTGTCTAGATTAGTCATGAAGCCATTTGGAGTTCAGCTGAGCAGTCATTTTCTCTCCTTTTCACGCTGATCCCTCCTCCTCCTCTACTCTCCCCCCCTCTCCTCTCCTCTCCCCCCCTCTTCTCTCCTTCTCTCCTCCTATCCTCCCCTCCCCAACCCTTCCAGGCAGGGACGTTAAAGTGGCTTCTAAATAAATAATACATATATTTTCCCCCCTCATTCTTCATGTCCCCGAGGCGAAATCTTAACTTCCACACCGCCACGACAGTAAGTGCAAACCTAACCCTCCAGGAGAAGGTGCACCCCCCACGCCCCTCACTGGAGACACCAAGCAAATACGCAGCATGCAAAGAGGAACACTTGTGATTTGCATATCCTGCCTGGACGTCATTGTGTAAACCATGCAAAAGGCCCTATTCAAAAGGTCCACTTTAAATAATCATACATGATCATTTAAGGAGAAGAATGCAGGTTGACCTGCTCAGACGTGGCTGTTGGCGGCCCAACAGACTCTAATCGAAGCCAGCGGGAGTCAACAGCACGTCTCTCTGACTTGGCATCAAAAGGAATAGAGCCAGCCAGTGTAATCTGGTGTTGCTACACAGCCCCGCAGCTCTGTAATCAGGAACACAAACAGAGACCATACCGCACAACACTATCCCAGCCTTGGCATTGCGTTTCCAATGGGTAGGGTGACGCTTCTGAGGGAGCACCTTGTGTGACCTTAGGTTTTGATCGAGTTAAATTATCAACATGCTTTGAAACAGTCATACTGCACCTTTAAGCCACTGATTTGGCCCACTGCGCTGCTTCTAAATGCAAAAAAAGACCTCAAACGGGAACTGAAATGCCCAACAATGACCTCTTTAACACTAAAGCATTGATACACAAGCAGGAACAAAAAGGAACACAGCCAACCAGAGACACACACACACACACACACACAACAGCAAATAATGCAAATAATACACGGGTCAGGACTTGAAGATGCAGCTCTATGTCATAATTAGCCTAACGATGTGTGTGGGCAGCTAAACTGGAAAACAACACCATCTTAGCCGTGTTCCCAGCAAGACAGGGAATAGCCAACGACATATTTCATACAGTCCCAAGAGTAAACTAAGGTGTGTTTTCAATATGTGTATGTTTATTATTTATATTGTCATTGTATTTTTTTAATAATTATTATTATTATTAATTTATTAACATGGGAGCACTAACCAAGGTGATGTAAATGTGTGAGATTTAGCCGTACAGGCAAATTTTCATATTCAGTGTGTACGCGCTTCAATTTTTCCTCATCTCCCGTGTGTGAGTGCGTGTGTGTGTGCGTGCGTGTGTGTGCGTTTGTTATACTGTACATACAGTATACAGGTTTGTTGAGAATACTACTGCTTGTGTGAATGGCGCACACTATTTAAGAATGAAGCCTCAGAAAAGCCCACCGGCGTGCACTCAGACACGCCCTGTCCTCACGACTGACAGGTCGTGAGGTTAAAGAAATGTTGTGTGTGGAGGGTGGGGGGTGCTGAGGGGCTACCCTGGGCTGTTGCAGACTCAGCATACCGTCTCGCAGCTCAACTGTGCCACTACTGCCAATACAGGATTAACTCTCTTACAAACGCGTGCGCGTGTGTGTGTGTGTGTGTGTGCATGCATGCGCGACAGCCTAGTCATCTCTGAGTTGTATCTGCACCAGCGCTGGCAGGAAGCACTGTGGTGAATACATTATGCAAATCATCTGTGCAGCGAACACAGCTGCTTTAGTTATTATCCACAACTTGTGATACTACACCATGAAACAAGCTCTGGAGTGTGCATGAACGAGGCTGTGCGTGTGTGTGTGTGCCCACATGCGTGCGTCAGCCTTGGGGAAAGCACTGTAGTGTCCATGGGAAGCCCTCAGCACACACAACTGCAACCTTGAGTCCGGGCTATCTCATTTACACCAAGGGTGCACAATATATCGACTCAGTATCGTTATCACAATATCACATTGTGCATTATCATATCGAAAATGTTGCTGGAAGTGCAATATTGTTTATTTTGTGGTGAGATGCGTCCATTGGCTGATTAGCTTAGTTGTGTGTGATTTAGACAGAACAGTAAGATGTGTGGCTGAGGAAGCTAATGACATAACAGAGATGGAAGAGGAAACATTAGTGGCCAAAATGAAAGACTCCTCGGTATCTTGGAATTACTGTTGTTGTAATCAAATATGACTGTCAGTTTAAAATGTGTTGTTTTGATATGTCATTGTTATATGATATGTTATATTAATATATTTTGATGCATTTTTACTTGTTTCAAAATATCAAAATTAATATGGATATTGCAATTTTTATGATCAATATCACATCTTATCAATTCCGTGCACCCCTAAAATGTACACTAAGCTAACATTGATGTACAGGCCTTTGCCCAAGGTCATACTAGAGTCCTACAGCTGCAGTACCTGACACGTGTCTAGCATGGGACTCGCTACATGTACAGTAGCCCCAACTCATAACCTTTACACACACAGGAAGTGGTTGGTGCCACACAAGAGTAGGCCCGTTTAATTAAAGCCTCCATTGCTTCTCTGTTCTGCTGTGAAGTTTGCACTGGTTATCTCACACACACACACACAGCTCGATAGTGGAACATGAAGAAACCAAGAGATATGCGCGTGCACCTATGCATGTGTGTGTGTTTGAGTGTGTGTCAGGGGTTACCGTGATGCAAGTGCTAAACCTTAACATTATGGGAACTTGAGAAGCAGAGAGGCATGCAGAGAGAGAGAGAGAGAGAGAGAGAGAGAGAGAGAGAGAGAGAGAGAGAGAGAGAGCGAATGGTAGCAGATTTAAGGAACTGCAAGCACACCATCCATGCCATGCCATTAATGTGATAGTGGACTTTAGGAAAACCCTCCACTAAGGCTCTCACGACAACATAAATCATAATCAAATCTAATCAGTAAGCATACATCATAACATGCATGCCATTGTTTCGGGGATTCAATATTTAGTCACTGTATTTAATGAACCAAAACTACCGTTGGAATTAAAATAAACGTTCTTCTAACAAGTGTACAATGGTGGAAGCAGACCTTTGTGTGAATTTGGAGGAAAAGCTTTATATGGCGTTGAGGAGTGACAGAATCCCACCGAAAAAACAAACAATCAATAGATTTTGCTCATTACAGTAACCAAGTGGATTAATTGACCCATGCCGTGGTGTGCAGACTTTTGTTGAGGTAGGGAAGATCAACATCGGAGGGTTTCACAAATGTTCAGTATCCCTTTAACGCAGCATTGTCCCCGAATTAGCTTCTAGGGAAGCAGTCAAGTTAGTCAAAAGCTCAGGTAAAAGCGGCTTACCTTTTCTTAGGTAAACGTTATCTGAGAAACAAAGAAAAAACAGAAATAAAAAGATGGTAACCAACATAGAAAGAAATTGCTGTCAGAAGATACACACACACACACACCCACACACGCTCATTCTCATTCTCATTCTGCCGTGTGTTTCACATCCATGCTGATTCACCTTGAAACAAAAGCAATGTGGTCACTTCTTCTGTTTAACACTTGAAAGCAGCCAGCCCTGCTGAAAGCATTTTTCTGAGAAATGAAGAGATGCTGATTTCCTCTTTACATACAGTCATCTGTGGTTGGCCTATAGTTTGTTGCTTGTGTAATATGGCAAAACTGTCACTTACAACTCAAGAAAGGTGTTGAGGCACATTGCAAGCTCCCTGGACAATGCTGAAATGTAAATGGACTGCATTTATTTTGCACTTTTATCCAAAGCGTGTTACGGTATTTTGCCTCAAATTCACACACTGATGGTGTGTGGTGATGGTGTACCATGTGACCAACCACCAGGAGCAGTTGGGGGGGTAGGGGGTTAGGAATCTTGCTCAAGGATGCATACAGGTAGGTCAGCACCAGGGTTGGAACCCACAGCCTTCCGGCTAGGAGCCAACACCCAGACCACTCGACCATCATGTCCCCCTATGAAATGTAGGATGCCAATTGTTTGCCGAAGCCAGACAACACGATTCAGGGATTTACACCAGAGTCATAGCTGTTCCTAACATTGCTACAACACAGTGTAGCAGTGATACTCAACGGTGTTGTGGTTATTTATTGGCCAGAGGTCGAAAGGGCAGAAAAATAACATGCATCCCATAGCTAGGCTTGGTTATATTGCAATACAATATTATTCCAAAAAACAGGGTCACAACATATAGTACACTATTATTGATGATACAACGTGACATTGATTCATTGCTACATTAAATGCATACTTAAAACTGCTACACATTTGTCAGCGAGTCATCTGATATGAGGAAGTATGATATGTAAATACAAAATGTTTCAGGGGACAAATACAGTCATCAGTTCATTTCAAGTAAATATGTTTTCATATTTGATTGACCTTATATAAAATGTAAATATTCTACATAAAATAATAATCAATGTCAATCAATTAAAACAGTTTGTATTTTGTACAGTACAAAAGGCTAGCTACTGTGATATACTGCATGTATTTATATGTATATGTACAATATTTGATTATGTACAGCATTGGCCCTCAAGCTCCAGTTTAGAACCGGTGGTGCTACACGGTGGCCCAGCAAGATGGTCAGCATCTGGTTATGCAAGTACTGTATGCAAATCAGTGTTTTACAACCAAATCAAAATGCTTGCGGACAACTTGGTTTCTTGTTGCATTCCTCTTGCCCTGTTTACATTTTTTGTAAATCCTAAATGAGCGAGCGGTACCTGTGCTAAGAGACCATGCTTTGGACATTGTTTTTCTGTCAAATGTGGCCAGATTACAAGGGATCAACATCAGAATATATTGTTTTGTATTGGAGTATGAAGTATTTTTTTAACCCACCCATGTCCCTACTGTTAACACTGACTGTGTGTCTCCTCTGGTATAAAGTACTGTACACTTGGAAACTGATTAGCAGACGCATTGCATTACTTAAAGGTGGAGTCTAGGGTTTGGCCGATGGCTGATTGACGATAGAGAAGGGGGGCAGGGTGGTCTAGTGTTCTGGGTTTTCTGGGTGTTGGGCTCCCAGCCGGAAGGTCCTTGGTTCAAACCCTGGTGCTGACCTTCCTGCAAGCATCCTTGAGCAAGACGCCTAACCCCCTAACCCTAAAACATCTCCCGGTGGTTGGTTACACCTTGCATGGCAGCAATCACCATCAATGGGTGAATGTGAGGCAAAATAACATAAAGCGCTATATAAATGCAGTCCATTTACCAATGCCAATGTCCATCACCCAACCCTAGTGGAGTCTATGAAGGTAATACACTTTTAGCTTCTGTTTTTTTTTAGCAATTTTTTACTAAATTGTATAATTCAGCAAATATCATTTAATGGTTTGCTAGATGTCCATTGTGTTCCTAAACAGCCCTGACTCTATATATGGGAATACCATGCAGAGCAGAGGACAGAGCTTGTACAATAGGCTTAATTGAGCCAAGCAGCATGGCCCACCTAGGGACATCACCCACCCCAAAAAAGGTACATTCCTCGATTGTCCCCTAAAACGCCCCCTAAAATGTCATTGCAGTTGGAAACTGAGCAAGACCCGCAGCGGACGAAGGCAAGCGAGACCCTGGCACTCTTCTCTACTCCTCTGCCCACACCTCGCAATATGCACCGCTCCCGATCCTTCCCTCCCTCTCTGGCGTCTTGACGTCGCTGTGTGATTCACACTACGTGGCGAGAGGGACTTATTGGCGCCAGGAGGTCTCACGCTACAAGATGTTTCACGCAGCGTCAAGTCAAACTGGAACTTGGCGATAGATTGTCTAAATGCATATCACACAGGACGTGACATACAGGCCTTTCCCTCCGTAGTAGTGTGGTTAACATGAAGCCAGTACATTTCTCAACATATTCTTTCAAGAACAACATTTCTCACAATTGATGTACAGTTGGCCTAGTTAGGAATGTTTCAAGTATTTAAAATGTGAAGCATCCTCGACAAGGGATACGTGTTTCAGAGAGAGTGGAATTATTTTAGTATCTTTTTAAGTGTTTCATCGAGCAGTGTGAATACAAAGGCTATAACTCTTCCCCGTGTTGTCATCACGCCCTTGTATTGCGCTCTCATTGGCTGGACGTCGTCGCTGCCATAATTAGCAGTCACGACGCCGTTCATACTACAGGATTTACCGACAAATAAACATGGCTGTGAGCGGAAAACTGGGCTAAAATCCAGTATTACATGAGTAGCACAGATATTAGAGTCCAACTAGGTGGCTCAAACCCACAACCTTTTGGATTGGAGTCACACACCCAGACCGATGTGTGTGTGTGTGTGTTTGTGTGTGCAAATGTGTGTGTGCGCGCGAGTGTGTGCAAGTGTGTGTGTGAGTGTGTGCAAGTGTGTGTGTGTGAGTGCGTGTGTGCGTGCGTCACTGCGTTCCCATCCCTACCTTCAGGGGGCGCCAGCGTCTTGTTGTTCTGGGCGCACCAGCCGATGGGGTGCAGCTCGGCGGTCATGACGTCGCACCAGAAGTCGGCCTTGCGCTCGTCCCCATAGCCGCTGAAGCGCAGCAGCAGCAGCTGCCCGCACGTGGTTATGACGCTGGCCACCCAGTAGGTGGCGTCACCACTGCCCTTGTTGGCCACCTCCAGCTTCATGCCGGGCTGGAAGCTGCTCTGTAGGCTCACCTCCACCTGTTCAGAGCCATGGGGAGAGAGAGTTACGCCAACAGAAGCTCAATATGACCTCTACCTCTCCAGAGCCATGAAGAGAGATAGTTATGCCAATAGAAGCTCAAAATGACCTCCACCTCTCCAGAGCCATGGATGGAGAGAGTTACGCCAAAGGAAGTTCAAAATTACCTCCACCTCTCCAGAGCCATGAATAGAGAGTTACGCCAATGGAAGTTCAAAATTACCTCCACCTCTCCAGAGCCATGGAGAGAGAGAGTTACGCCAATGGAAGTTCAAAATGACCTCCACCTCTCCAGAGCCATGGACAGAGAGAGTTACGCCAATGGAAGTTCAAAATGACCTCCACCTCTCCAGAGCCATGGAGAGAGAGAGTTACACCAACAGAAGTTCAAAATAACCTCTACCTCTCCAGAGCCATGGAGATAGAGTGTTACGCTAACAAATGTTTGAAATTGCCTCCACCTCTCCAGAGCCATGGAGAGAGAGAGTTAAGCCAACAGAAGTTATAAAATTTCAACTGTCACATGGTTCATGGAGAGGCAAAACCTATAGAAAACAGTTCCAGGAGGTTATTGGTGAGCAATTAGAGTCGCATGACTTCATTTTGTTGGTCATTAGTAGTCAATAAATGCACAGATTTACATTTACAATATAATTTATAAAAGTACTTTCAGCATTAGCGGCTAACTACCGGGAACTATTTTGAGGTTCCAGGTTGCTATGAAAAAAATGGGTTATTGTAGTGAACGGATATGACGCGACTCTCTCTGTACATGGCTCTGCACCTTTCCAATGGGGGACCAATGGGAGGTTTAGAATGCCGGTTGACTCCTCCTCCTCTTCAGAGAAGGGGAGGGGGGGGGGGGTTACTAGGCAACTGGGTAACTCTGACCGGCAGGCGGTTGGGTAACTGACGGTTGAAGCTAATTTGTTTCAGTGGTAACAAATGAATGCATCCGACGGAAATACCGCACGGATGCTCACGATTAGAAGACTTACCGTCGGACACGCTGTCTTCTTGTGAATATATTAACATTGATTGATTTGTTATGTTAAGACAATTTGAGCGTACGCTATTCCCTGACGTTGTTAGAGCGCCTTTGTCAGATATAATTTGATTTGGGATTGATTCAGATAAAAAAAAATAAAGAAAAGGGGACTCATTCTAGCAGTCCAAGATATTAAGAGGGGGTTTCTACTGTTAGCCTCAGAGTCTACAGAGAGAAGAGGTTAAACGCATGAAGAGCTGCGAACAGACTGTTGCTCTATACAAACTGTACTCCACAACACTACATGACAGAGATGCAGGGTAAACAGAAAGTTATTGTGACAGTGATAGTATTACCCCTATATTACTGTTAGCAGAATCAGTCATGTATTTTATTTTAATAAAGAAAAAACTAACAAACACACAATCTGTTCAGATCCTGGGGACAACAATGTACATCCGCAGCATTCTGCAATGTAAATATAAAACCATGAATATCAAATGAGATATGTCTTGGCAACTGTCCAGAATGGGCCTTTGAATTTTTCCTCACACACAAACAATACTGAATGGAAAAAGCCCAAAACATGGACATTAACACAATAGAAAAGGCCTCTTGGCTTCCTGTTACAACAATGCAAGTGTGCTGTTTCACTCTGGTTGGCTTATGTAAGAGTAATGCATGCTCTGCCCATGCCTGTGTGTTTTAGAGAGAAAAAAAAAAAAAAAAAGCATAGCCTAAGATAAATCACTGGAAAGAGAAAGAGAGAGAAAGAGAGAGAGAGAGAGAGACTCTTGCACTCTACTCAATTGTATTTTTCCGGTAGGATTCATGGTCTGTTTCCCAGTGGCTCAATCCACTTTCCAGCAAGGCAATTTGGTTTCCAGACACCCACTCAAATTCAAATCACTATACATGTAGTTTGTCATAAAAGGCCCATAGTGTAATCCTCATTATTATTGCATTTGTCAGTTCAAGTAGGATTCGACACTAAAATATATACATGTTTAGCTTGTTTTTACACTAAGCTTCCACCATGGCTCAAGAATGGAACCAGTTCAGGAACTAGGCCACTCATTTTTTAAATGTCATTTCACCCGCACGACAACCCATGTTTGTTTTTCTCAAACAGGTGCTGCAGGTATTTGAAAATGACGGGTGCCATCTCAACCAGCTATTGAACCATCACAAAGTACCAACTAACCTCAGGACCAGGAACTAAAAATGTGTTCCGGCTCCGTAATAAATTGCATTGAGGGGTTTTCCTGGCGTGCGAGAAAATTAGCTTGAAGGCAATGTTAGTCATTCTCTAGAACGCTTGCTTCGAACTCCAATCAAACTCCCTCAGAAGTTCTGCCCCACACAATATAACGCCTTGCAAAGCCTATAGGTCATTTTTGTTTTGAATGTGTTCGCCGCTTTGATTGCTTTAAATGTTGCCGCGTGAACGCGAAACAAACCTAGGGATTCAGACCCTGGTCCAGAACAACACAAAGGACCATAGGTGTGAAAGCGCTCTTAGACATCCTGATACCGCAAATATTTGCTACCAAGATTTCACTCCGTAATGTTGTTCCGAACAAAACATAACAAAACCTAACAAAACATAATAAAACATAACAAAAGTGCCCAAGATAGCCAGCTGCTGATTTTGACAGCAAATACAGCAGCTGTTTGTGCCTCTATGAGGCAGATAGCAGCCAGCAATATCAAGCTCTTGTTCAAGCGAGGTTTAAAGGTATAGTCAGCTATTGTAAGACACTTGTAAGCTTACAGTGTATACCGTTACACTTCTTGTGAAGTTCACCCACTATCTTTGCTACTCTTGTGTGTGTGTGTTGAAGAAATAATCTGGTATCTACACACTAACTCGGTGACAACAAACGGCTGTGGCCTAGCAACCAAACATTTAACAGTGGTGAAACTGTTTCACATGTAGGCTATTTGGCAAAGTCTCCGTTTATTATTTTTGCACCACTTTGTGTTCACGTGCACAGAGCCAGGGCTGTGTAGAAACACCAGAATCTTTTTTCCAGCGGGAAATCGGGATCGTTGAGGTAGATTAAAATCGCTGGCTCAACCTTTAGATGTTAAGATGGGCTAGGAGCTTGAAAAGCAAGAACTAAACCTGAAGCCATCAACATGTTGCATCTGTTCACTGACTCACAAGGTGAGAATCATGTGTGGCTGACAACAATGACGTTGGTGTTATTTTATTACAGAAGGGAAAAGGAAAGAAAAATAATAATTACATTACATGAACAAGGATTTTTGAAGTGCACATATCCCATTTGAGTGATGCATGGGAACTGAGACACATTCTCACAGCGAGAACACAGGAAAACACAGAAAAGACTATCAAAAAATGTTTTTTGTAAATAAAGTAAAATAAATAAATAAAGGTTCTCTGTTTAGTCAAGTTCACAGGTGTAATTCATCTCTCCGTTATCTGTTTGTTAGTGGTTGTTTAAAAAAAAAAGTTAAGTCAAACAGCCCCGAGCCAGAGCCAATGAGAGACCTTGTTTCTTCCCGCTTGAGAATAGAGCCCACGGCTCCCTCCAACATACTGTTAAGGGATTTGCAAACGTGACAATTATCTACCCTCCAGTGTTTACAGGATCACAGGAGGATCTCTGTGTGTGTGTGTGTGGGGAAGGGGGTGTACATGAATATGTCGTTACTCACATGTTTGAAGGTGGTGTGGGGAGCTGCTTCACCCCCATTCTCCTCCACGTACTCCTCCCAGTTAAACTCTGCCTCCTCCTCCACGCACTCCGGATCTGATTTGACAAAATGTCGCCAGTTTATTTAGCTGAATCAGGGTTTTATTTGTACTCTTTACTCTCTCACTTAATCACTCATCTTGACTGAAACCTTTTCATTTTATGGAGGTAACTTGCCTAAATACAACATAACAGAAAGCCCAAGACTACAGCAATAAAACGATTAAGTCATTATAAACTATATTAGCAGTAGTATTTAAATATGATATACAAAGTACAGCAGAATCTGATATCAAGTGTGAAATTTGTGTTTAAGTGTGTGTGTAGGTCGATACAGTATATCTGCGTGTGTGTGTGTGTGTGTGTAGGAGTCCTGCTCAAAGCGCTCTTAGAGGTCTTGCTCTAAACAGTCTTACGTAATGCCACTAATGTTCCTCCTGAAGGTGAGGATTGTTCACTGGTCCTGCAAGTGGCTGATACTGGCTGTATAGTGTGTGTGTGTGCGTGTGTGTGTGTGTGTGTGTGTGTGTGTGTGTGTGTGTGTGTGTGTGTGTGTGTGTGCACGTGAGTGTGCGTGTGCGGGTGTAAAGGGCCGTTCCTGCTGTGTGGCCAATTTTATGCCTCTCTGGGGGCTCATATTAAATGAGTGGCAGGGAGGAGAGGAGAGGAGAGGAGAGGAGAAGGGAGCAGGAGAGGAGAGGAGAGGAGAGGAGAGGAGAGGCAGGTGTGAAACCTGTATAAATATCACTGTTATGGATGACTGTTCCCAGTATATATCACTGTTATGGATGACTGTTCCCAGTATATATCACTGTAATGGATGACTGTTCCCAGTATATATCACTGTTATGGATGACTGTTCCCAGTATATATCACTGTAATGGATGACTGTTCCCAGTATATATCACTGTTATGGATGACTGTTCCCAGTATATATCACTGTAATGGATGACTGTT
>JAODUH010000016.1:1687727-1703054 GCA_027564835.1 Typhlichthys subterraneus
TGTTTTGTAACCCCCCCCCCCCCCCAATATAATCTGAAATAATATTTAATATTGACGGCTGTGTCCTCTGATTTCACCAGTATGAAAGTGTCCATGGTGTAATGTCCATTCAAAATTGTGAGTGCACAGTAGTTGGGCATAGACTAATATATTCTGTTTTCAAGTCATCAGAAAATGGCATTTAAGTGCTTTATTTTAAAAATATCTTTGCAGGGGAGCATGCCCCTGCACCCCCTTAACATTTCACTGTCCCTGCAGTTCAAAAACACTAACCCTGGGAAGACGGGAATTAATTGTCATTTTGGTCTAATGGTGATAGGCTAAAGACAGATAAATGCTAAATGTTTTGGGCACAAATGGCTCTTTTGAAAGTAAAGGTTGCAGACCCCTGGCCTATACTATATTCCCGATTCTATTTATGTTTCCATGTTTGCTTTCGCACACGCTCGCGTGTGTATACGTTGCCCCCTCGTGGTGGCATAGGGTTATTGCTTCTTCTAACTATAATAATCGCATAGGCCTATAACAGAGTGGCCGATTGATTTGTTCATTTTCTGCTTCTTGTGTTCATTTGTTGAGCATGTCAGTCACTTGTCAAGGATGCATTGTCCCGTTCAACCTGAAAAAAAAATCAGAGGCCGAACAAATTGTGAAACTTGCAAACAAACAAGCAATTTCAGTGGAGCGATGGTATGAGAAATCAATAAGCTTTTACTAAAGCTATTGTTGGGAGTCTGGTTTGAGGGTAGACGCGAGGCAAAAAAGCAGAGCTATAGTGCCTAAAGCGATGTATGATTGCATTGCAGAACTGTCATCCCTTTTAGTGCAATGGTCTTAGACTGACGGTGTCAGTGAGAGGGGTATATTTGTGGGCCTCGTTCTCCTGCATATGTTGACTGCATGGTCTGTTGCACTAGTGAATTGCCGTGGCGATGTCTCCAACAAATTCTGTCACAGACCATAGCCATGCCATTGGGCTTGGCTAGCAGCCTCACGTCTACAAGAACAAGCGCAATACACAAGTGGTCTATTCAATTTCTGTGTATAATTAAGCGACTTCACCTCTTAAACGTTATAATGGGAGGATGCCTTTAATGTCCTGCGTGATGCATCGTTGTATTCTTCAGGTAAATGGCTGCAAGCCTCAATGGAACCCACTGGCTGCGTAATCCATTCATAACACACATTTGATGAGGTTTCCGCTTTTCTCCTCCGCTCCACATTAGGCCAGGTGCACCTTCATGCATGTAGGCCTATAATTATAATAATAGCCTACACCGTATAGTAGGCCTATAGCACCATTCATGCAAGAATTGCACGTCACATTGATTTGAAGAGATGCATGCATAACTTATAATTCAAAGAGAAAATAATATATAATATCAATACACAATTAAGAAACCATATAGTGGCGTTAAAGCAAAATGCCATATAATAAGAAATATAGGCTTTTCCCTAGAGATGGCTTCCCTTTGTATTTTCTCTGTTCTGTCCCAACCACATCCAAAAAGCACAATACACCCAAATAGTAGTAGCCTAGGCTACACTAGCGGGAAATGTGTTTCAAGCATGAACAGCAATTTATTCACGCACTCAGAAACAATGTATTTAACTGTAATGGTTTCGCCTTAAACTGCGCTGAGATTAATTGCACATCATGCCACAAGATGGCAGTATTATACCACATATGTTGCGTCTCTTTGTAAAGCTTCAAATTACGCTGATCCATAACACATTTATGCTAAGAATTGCATAGGCTAAGTATAACAATTCATAATTTCTGAGTCAATGTATTTCTTTAAAAGGATGCAGAAGAAATTGAAGAATGTGTAAACAACTGTCAGCCTGAACTTTGATCAGCATTATAATTTCATTAGATTATATTCAGGGTGATATTCCCTCCTATTACATTCTCTGTAGTGTTAATCAAAATTGGGGTTTTACTTTTGCAAACATTCAGTCTCAGAATTTTGGCCTGATTTTGAATATTTGAATGCTGTAAAATTCAGCTCTAAGTGAAAACCATTTGAGGCCAAAATAATTGAGGTGACTTGCATTAAAAAGTGAAATTAGGCTATTTAATGTCAACGAAATTACTTAATTCGTTTTTATACTAAATTACATTAATGAGATGTGGTTGTGTAGGGGATTGAAACATTATACCTCAGTGAGTGTTTTTTTCCCTCTGGCATGTTTTATGGTTGTGAATATATAGGCTGGTGTTTTAATGATTTCAAACATGCCTGCGGTGTTCCTTCTTCAGAAATCCCCGGGATAATGCTAATAGCCTTGTACCATGCATGCCCATATTGGCTATATTCTCCTCACACTATTGGTGCGAAAGCCACTTAAGACATTTGCATTAATGTGTATCACAAACAGTTGCGTGCGATCTGTGACTTACCTTTACCTGATGCAGCCAATCGTGCAGTCTTCTAGCTTCTTTGACCAAAATCACGACCATTTATATCACTAGCGGTGGAAAGTATTAAGTGAAAAGCGATTTGTTTCTGCACCTAAATATTATTTTTGTGGAATTTACTTAACTATTACTCTGTTAACTTTTGCATTTGCTTTCCTATAGTCAAAATATAACTGATCTGTTCACTTCTCTAAAATGTAAATTTGATACACACTACAAAACAAATATATCCTATATCTATACTAATTTTAAAGCTGTCATGTTGTATAGGCCTACATCGTGATTCATTAGTTTTCAACCAGTATCAGATCATATCAGACATGTAATGGTACTGTATACCTTTTAACATTTTCAATTAGTAGTGTAAAATCGTTAACTTGAGTCATGTTCTGGTGAGGTACATGTGCTTTTAGTCATTATTTGTTTCACTCCTGAAAATCCCTGACGAACACAAAATGTGTGTGCTTTGCAGCATTCACATTGTGTTTAGAAATTCTCCAGTGCGGCATAATCTATATATTTACATTGAGTTTCTACCCAAGTAGAGACAATGCTAAAATACACGATGCAGCCATTTCCTCAAATTACAGGCTACATGTTGACCATAATAACACAAAATAACACCCAGGATATACCGTATAGGTTGAAAGCACTCTATTGTGTGTGCGTGGCTGAACCCTTCAATCAATATTTAATAATAGACACTGATGAAACAAAACCCAAATAGGCCAGATAGCACATAGAACCATATGCACCATGGATAGTTACTTTACAGTGCAACATCATTTTCTTTTGTAGATTGAAATTATCAATGTAGATTTCATTTATAATAAAAGGCTAAATAACGATGTATCTTTGTGAGCTAAATATATACTTGCTCTGTAACGCTCGGTAAAACCTTGTTGGAGCTGGTTTACTGTAATGTTTCATCAACATAATAAATAATTTTTGTTCCTGTTTCAATAATTTATTTCCAAAATATTGTTGTACCAAGATTCATTCAGTTGGGGAGTACAGCTATACGGAAAACTAGTCCAAAGTAAAAGTAAAAAAATAAATAAAATACAAAATACAAACAAAGGTAATAATTTCCCATGAAGGAACCTGACGCGGCTTCGGTGTACATTATGAACAATGTAAACTCTGATCCCTGACCTCTCGCTCTCTCTCTCTACAGAAGATGCAGTGACAAACAGCACAGGGTTGTAACTAAACACACACCCACACACGCAGACACACAGTAGACACATTCCGCCCAGAACGGTGGACAGCACAGTTATCGGGACAATCCCTGATGAGGGAACTCTGTGACCAAACAAGAGCACCAGTTCCTTTATCAGGGATAACAGAGGATCAAGTCAATTACTGCATACCATAAACCATTATATGGATCTGCGCTGAGATCAGTTGACAGGAATATTAGCACGTTTTGAAGGTTTCATTTTGGTTACAAACAGTTAGACAAGACCTGTTCTGAGTTGAAATAACTGGGAATGAGTTTTGAAACCATTTTTTGTTTCTCTAGCTGTCACACGGTGACTTGGGCTACACAGTAATATACATACGCACACCTGGATGTATATTCACTATGTTAACTGGGAACAGCATAGTGAGTTGTAGCTAGGGATGGAGTCAACTTTACTATGTATAAAAGAACAACATGTAGAGAAAAACAGAAGAGATGAAGGAGAGACTGAGAGAGAGAGAGTGTGAGAGAGTGAGAGAGAGATAGAGTGTAAAAGAGAGAGAGAGAGATAGAGAGAGGGGGGAGCACAACATCAGACAAACCACTGGTACATAACAACACAAAGAGAGACAAGTATTAGGAAAAATGGTTTAATATAGGAGACAGAAGCAAAAAACTGCATCACACAAGAACATACGTTTACAAAAATAATTCTGACTGCTTCAGCTACACAGTTAGTTCACACAGAAAGACAGAGAAACTGGAAAAATCCAAACAGCTAAAAGCAAAAAATCTCTAATTAGTTGATCTTGTTATTAAACTAATACATTAATCCACTGGAGGTGACTAAATATTTCTACTCCTTTTCTATAAATGTCTTACCATGTAGACGGCACAACACAGAAGGCAAATGAAACTTACCGCTGCTATATAAGTAGACAAACTTGCTAGAACTATTTATAAACCAAAATAAATGACGTGATGCTCACCTACCCTCTGTTCAAAAAAAAAAAAAAAAACTAAGAAAAAATGCAAGTAAAAAAAAAAACTAATAAAAAATAAAACAAGAAACACTAACGTGAGGAAAAATTATGTTAAAGAAAAAGAACCAAAGAACTTCTAGAAAATCTCATTAGCAAAAGCAACCTTCTTGATGCCCGCTAGAAATCACATAGCTCAGGCAGATTCAGGCCACACATCCAGGCCAAACAAGCTCTGTTGTCTAATGTTTTTTAGTTTTGTTGTTGTTTCTTTTAATGTCCAGTATAAAAAGTTGCACTGGTACAAAATGCATAAGTACAATCAGTTGTAGAAATAGGAAAGCCTGCATTTTTTGTACTATTTTTTTGTTTTAAATCCCAACGACAGATTTCGAAGTCTTGTCAAACAAACATACATCACGCTTACAGAACCCGCTGAAATGCATTGACTTTGGCTTCTCTCAAGAAAATACTTTAAACAACTGAAATTCTCCAGGATCATTAAAGGAAACAGAAAAAGTGTTCTACAGACAACAAGCTCTTTTACGGCACGTAAAAAAGAGAAAACACAAACATTTTTTCCTCAAAAAACTTGACATAAGCCATAATGCAAAGAAACAACACAGTTTTTTTTTTTCAACTTTTTTTTCGGTTTCATTGTTCGATAAATAGCACTTAAGATAATTTATAAAGAAGGAAACAGAGAAGTGAACAGTGACAAGATTACAACGAGCATTGGTGATGACAGCCCCTGAGGCGAGTGGCTCCACAGACCCTCTTGTGCTTCGACAACGAAAACAGACAGGTGCTTTTAAAAAAGCGGTGCGGGGCGACGCCGGCGACGTCTGCCATGTGTGCAACTGTGTGCATTTGGCAATTTACAACAAATTGTAGACAGGTAAGTGCCTCTGTAAATGAGACAAACGGCAGGATGTACATGGTGGGCGGGGAGGGTGTGTGTGTGTGTGTGTGTGAAGAGGAGACAGAATCGTACTGCGAGCCTGTCAATGGATGGGGACTCCCGGAGAGCTAAAACTTGCTTGGGTGAACATGTCACAAAATGGTCACTTAACACTGGATTGGTCATCCTGTAAAGGTAGTTATGGCTATGTTTATGGCACTATGTCACTTCCGCTGTGTTTAGGAGACGTCTGCCCATCTCCCCTTTGGCAGATCCCATCTTTATGTAGAGTTTGGCACTGGATTTGGTCTTGGACAGGATAATGAAAGAGGGTGTTTTGCCTCTTTCCTGGCAGAGGCTGTTGTTTTGCTTGTGCGAACCAAAGACACGACCCATCCTCCTCTCCAACCTACAGCATTTTATTTCCCCTGTCGCTGTTCCAATAAGACGTCTCTGCACATAGCCCTGCTTCTAATAACCCTGCTTAGCCTGGGAGACAACAGACAGAACATTCAGCTCTTACTTCATGCCACCGAGGTGCAGATATCGGCCATTTTAGCCTCTGAGAGAGAAAATGGTGGAACCAGCCCCGAGTCGACATATTAATTTAAATTGAACAAGACTAGACACCACTCACTGACGAACATGTTCTAGTATCATATTACTGATTCGACACTCCCTGATTAAGGCGACCGGTGAGGTTGTTTGTAGAAAATAGTGCTGCCTTTTTTTTGCAGACGGTAAACTAGGCTTTCAGGGAAGGGAGCTGGGGGGCAGTTTGATAAGCTGACAACATTGTGCCATGCAAAACCGGCTGACTGAGAATGTCAACAATAGACTTTGGCATCTCAACACGGTTTTGGCCTGTTACAACTACAAGTACTGTACAGCAACATGGGAGAAATGTCACAAATTTGAAAATAGATCACGACATGACTGCTATTTATAAACGTCGAACAAACGTAAGAGGCGAGCACAATTGAATGATTTATCAAAAAACTAGTTCTGTATTACAGCATATGCATCTGTGCTTTACTCAAGATTGAGGCTTTTTGTTTTTGTTTTATTTATTTTTTTCTTCCCCTCAATGTACAAGTGTTGCTCTGAGCTTACATCATGAAAGCAACAGTGGTACGTTTTAGGCTGACTCACCCAAAGTGGTACACACAAATATAACAAATGCTGATTCTCACTGTCTGGGACAGCTCAAACGAAGGATCCCCACCCCCCCTGATCGATCTGAACCCGGTACAGGAGCACGGGAATAAGGCTTTGCATATGACTCTAGACTGGTTTGTGTGTGTGTTTATTCACGTGTGTTTATGTATAAACAATGACAAGAAATCTACTGCAGCCGGATTTGTGCGCACGTGTGTGTGCGTACGTGTGTGTGTGTGTGTGTGTGCGTGCGTGCGTGTGCGTACCACAGAGACAAAGAGAGAGAAAGGGAGTGCAAAGGCTTGTGGTAAGGCTTTGATGAATAAAACGGCATCAGCTAGATGCGTGCAGGTACTGTAGAGGTTTTCACACTCAGGGGCTCTCATGCACAACATAGTAAACTGTGATGTCTGCACACAAGCATGTGTGTCCATGTGTTATATATTAATATATAGACATATATGACACATGGGCACTTTTTACATCTTTACAAAGAGAGAAAATAACAAAACATGACATTTTCAGGCAACAAGACCACAGGATAGCAAGTTAACAAACTCTTTTTTTAAATCTATACTTTAAATATGAGGGATTCATACAAAACACTTAATAAAATACCCATGTTATCAAATAATTTCACAAGAAATACAATGACGGGCTAGGCAGGACGTACCTTCAGAATTTGGCACTAAATTCCACTGATCTCTTTTTTTCTTAATAAGACATTTGCGGAACAACAAAACACATCTAAATATTGTTTCCCACAAGATAAATAAAATAATAATGACATTGATGCTTCACAAGCTGACATATTATATATATATATATATAGATATATTTATATTTATATATATTTTTAGGAATTTTATATAGCTAATTAACCAACAAGTAATTTAGCAAATAAGGACTCCTTAAAAAGAAATAGAAAAACAGAACTATCATAATAATATGAAAGGCTTTGTCTATTGTTCAAGTAAACTGATTTTTTTAAATCTTCTCTTGAGACATGAGACATTTAACACCGGTAGACATGTGATAAACCCACAACTGAACTCACGAGAAGCACCGACATTAACGCAGGTTACAGATATCTTAGTATTTTTTTTCCTCTATACATTTAAACAGTAGAAAATATAGGTCATTTCATAATGTGCATTTAAACCACGGATTGTCTATCTGTGAGTCATTTCAGCAAAAGGTGTCATGTAGGTAGCATTTCTCCTCCCCAAACAACAGGGCAAATGTCTTTTTTTTGTGTTACCTTTAAACTAGTCTAGAAAAAAGTGGTTCTATATATAGACTTTAATGAGAAACAGAGCCACTTAAAATGGCCTTATCAAAAAACTTTACACTGCCTGTAAAATGTAAAAACCATTAGAGAGCTCTGAGAGTCTAATATTTATCAGACAGTTTTTATTCAAAACTGTTTGGAAGTAGTCTTATTTTCGTAGAAACCGGCATGGGCCGCTTCGGGCCCCGTATGGCCGGAGGCGAGCGAAGCACACGGGCAGGCGAGTGCCTGTTCTGAACTTTCAAGTTTACTTTAAATGAAGGAGAGGACAGACTTTTAAAAAAAGGACCAACACAAAACCCAAAGTAAGAAGGAACACCAACCGAAGAGTGAAACTAAATAAATTGAATGGAAATCACTTTCTTTTTTTGTTTGTGTCCATAAAATAAAAAAAATCTTTTAGTATGAATGCAGCGGTACCTATTTTTCACATTGATTCATTTTCTCGCCCTCCTCCCCTCCCCAGAAAACAGATCAGATGAGGTCACATGCAGCAACAGCAACAACAAACAACAACAACCAAAAAATACAAAAGGTCCAAAAATGGTCAAGCAAAGTTCATAGTTCAAAAGGTCAGTAGGCGGAGACCAGGTTATGATCAGGAAAGACATCAGCAAAACAATGACGGGACAATGACACTTTTTTTTTGTGTTTGTTTTGATTTTTTTTTGTGCATGTGTGTGTGTGTGTGTTTTTTTTTGTTTTGGTGTTTTTGGACGCCACGTAGACATGCTAGGCAAACGATGAGCTAACAGGCATGGAGATGGGTTCTAGGGGAGGAAGAACAAGGAAGAGTAGAGTTACACACAGAGAGCCAGGGCACCACACCACTACAGCATTTAAATAAGGAAATAACACACAAACAACATCAACAGCAACATTGCAAACTGTCAGAAAAGCAACACCACTCACTGATTAGGTAACAGCTTAGCTTTCAATTTGTTCATATTCTTTTCTTTTTGTTTGAGCGTGTGTGTGCATATATAATAATATACGTACAGTATGTTTGTAATCTACACAACAGTAAGCACGCACGCTACAAACACAGACAGACGCTCTCTCACACCCACGTTTGCACAGAGAACACCCAATGTTCTTCATCCATCGGGGAAATGATGGATTGCCAATTTGGGAGAGATTATTCTCAGTTTGGTTTGTTCTTCAATGAGAAATACAAACAAACAAAAAAATGCAACATAAACCAAAAAACACTGAAAACAAAACGCAAGGAAAGAAGATAGAGGCTTTGACAGGTCCCACTACGGATGGAGCGAGCGAAAGAGAGAGAGAGAGAGAGAGAGAGAGAGGGGTAATGAACAGATGTATACAGGAGCGTGATGAGGCGTTGGTTGGGTTGTGAGGAGCGAAGGAGCAATGGCGGTCTTGGTTCTACACTAGCAACAGGAGGGGTGAAACCAAATACAAAACAGGGGAGAACCTAAATTTCACAAGACGTGTTTTTTTTTTTCAAGACGCTTCACGTTAACAATGCTGTATACTTTAGGAGTCCGTTAACTTAACAATAGGCAATAAATAAAATCTTTTTTTTTTCATTCTGAGGCAGTAGAAATGTTGTATAAAAATAGAACTGCTTTTTTTACAAATAAAATTTACAGGCCTGTGGCTTTTCTGTACTTGGAATTATTTTTTTAAAATCTTTCAAGAAACATCAAGTATTTTCAGTTATCCCCATAAACTCTTTTCTATTTTTTTTTTAAATAAAACTATTATTACAGCCTTCATCAAATTCTGGATGTTATTATGAAAATGTGACTACATAATATTTATTTTTCTTTTAAACAAAGACCAATGTGATCTGATCCAGAAAATTCTGAAATAAAAGAAAAAAAAAGAGAAGAAAAACAACTTGTTTACATAAATAATAAAATAATAATAATGATACTTAGTCGGAGTGTTTTGTTTATCGAGGAGCATAAACTGTGCGGCTATTTTGAGAGGCCACAAAGTTTTACATCCTTTTCCTCCGTCGGTGCCTGTAGGCGTTACGAGGGTGAGAGAAGCAGCGACCGCCTGCAACCAACACCGCGGAGGTCAAAGGTCAAACGTGCATATTAATGTGCCGCTGGTGAACCCGTTTTACCAGGCCTTGGGTTCACACACACGCACGCACACACACACAGATAGATAGATAGATAGATAGGTAGATAGATAGATAGATAGATAGAGAGAAATAGATAAGATCATGGCTCCTGTATTAACTTGCTAACTAGTCCTCAAAAATGTATAAATAGTCACTTAAAAAACAAGATATAGGTTAAATATAACAACAACAAAAAAGTAATTTCTTCCATCGTTAGAACTGTACAAAGTAATGACTGTAATGGCAGTGTTCATGTGTTAAAAACGTTTAAAAAAAGAATAATAATGAATCGTAATAAATAAATAATTAATAATACGGATTACATAAAAAAGCTTGAGGAATAAAACAACAAAACAAAAAAACAATAAGAAGCAAATGTGTGTCTCCTCCTCAAATATGGGTTGAAGTGGTCTCCCCCACCCCCTCCCCCCCTCCCCCCAACCCCCACCCTAAAGTCCATGTGTTTAGAGGTCGTGGCTCATTCGGGGAGACTTACCCTAGCAGTGCTAACATGGGGAGCAGAAAAACCCTAGTGTGCTAACATCAGTACGGCTTGCTGTCATTCTTGGAGCGCTTCAGCTGGACCTTGAGCCTCTTCATGCCAATCTGGAAGCCATTCATGGCCTGGATGGCTGCCTGCGCCGACACGGGATTGTCATAGCTGACGAAGCCTGTGGAGGAATGGAGGGATGGAGGAAAGGGTGGGGGTGGGGGGGGGTAGAAGAGTTGAGGACGGAGGATACGAGAAGAGATGAGAGGATACGAGACGAGACGAGGAGAGATTAGAGGAGAGGAGAGTCAAGGACAGATGAGGAGAGGAATGGAGAGGTAAGGAGAAGAGATGGTGAGGAGGAGGAGGAGAGGAGAGATAACGTTGTGGGAGGAGTTGAAAGAGGAAGAGAGAAGAGGGGGCAAACGTGTCACATTGGTATTATATCAAACATAAACAAACACATATACAGTATGCTAATGATCCTGTATTCAGATCAAGGAGAGCACAGCACACTCTATAATTTACTTTATCTTATACATAGCCCTAACTTTAATATTTAATTAAAAGTTACATTATTCTTGCATTTAAATTAAAAAATCTATTGTATTTGTTTTTATTATTAAAAATAATGTTTTAAGATTGATTAAGCGTTGATTTTAACATTCTGTATTGCTTGCCAGGAGCGTTAACACTTTAAATGGTCAGCTGTTTATGCAAATGCTTTGTAAGCAACACTGATTTGCCATTGTGTACGCCCTATGAATGCCAATGTGCTATACAAATACAATTGGCTTGCCTTGTCACACAGTAATAAAGTGAATGAGTTAATGGATTGCTGACATCAAAGTATCCACTGAGGAAACATGACAGTGTCTCTCTATATCGTACCGAAGCACTTGCTCAGGTTTGTCTGTTTGTCGATGAAGACTTTGGCAGAAACCACGTTTCCAAAAGGCATGAACATCTGCAGAATGTCCTGGTCTCCGAACTCCTGGGGGAGGTGGTAGATGAACAGGTTTGCTCCTTCAGGGCCTGAGGACGATGCCGGTAGAGAGATGCACGTTCAGAAGCCTGTACAGTACTGTATGTAATGTGCACAGCTACAGAACAAGCCTTAGCACCTGCCTGTGTTGTGTCTGATCCCGCTTTGTGATACCAGTGCATGTTAGGTCCTTGTTATGCTACCAGTGCATTGGCCGCTCTACCAGGTATATTTAAGGTAAAGCATCTGGGTCCCAGAAATACGCTGTATAAATGTAATGTATTATTATTATTATTATTATTATTATTATTAGTATGTGCTTGTTAACATTCCATTCATGGTGCAGACCAGACAATTGTAGTAGTATCCCAGCCTTGGCATTGTGTGTCCATTTGGGGGGTGGGCGGGAGGTGTAGCTTTTGAGAGAACCCATGTCACTGAAGAAAGAGGTGTTTTTGTTTTGACCAAGTTATTATTATATTTATTATTATTATAACAGTCGACCTGCAGCATCGCTCGCTGGCTCCATCCTAAATATTATTTTTTATTTTTATAATTTCTTTGCTACTGTAGTGTTCTGTGGGATCACACAATAATATAGAAACATATGTACTGTAGGTATATTCCTAAATTATATATTAATCCCAGAGGGGACATTTGGCAACCATATGCTCATTAATACACTGAAAATAATTGATAGAAAATGTTGTTTATTGTAATTATTTTATAATAATAATAATAGTAATAATAACAAGGGTAATACAAATTCCCTTTCAATCATATTGTCTGTGTTCTTATTTTGAGAACATTTTACATATGTACAGTATATTTCACTGCAGTATAGTTTCAAATCTGTAATGTCATGCTTGCACTGAATATCACAGTAATAATTATATACCTTAATTCACATTTGAGTAGATCAGAGGAGACAAAATATATTGTTTTGTTTTTTGTTCAGAAGTTTCAGCCTTTATCTTGTTGTCTTCAATAGATTACTCTGGAGTTCTAATATACATTCAGCCTTTTAATATGTAAGGTAGATATTTTTGTAGATTATAATGTTATATTGTCTGGCTAAAGCCAATAGAGTAAAACAAAGAGAGAAAAAAAAGAGAGCCAGAACTCCATTTTCAATGGTCACCGGTACATACAAACTGTATAATCTGATAAAAATGTATATATATATTGTTTGTTGATTTTGCCTCCGTTTTTTATTTCTATATATCATGTAACACCAAAGGCTGTCAAATCATACCATTAGCCCCTCCCATTTAAGGATTAGCCCCTCCCACTGAAAGATGTCACATAATAACATTAGCCCCTCCCACTGAAGGATTAGCTCCTACCACTGAAAGATGTCACATCATAACATTAGCCCCTCCCATTTAAAGATTAGCTCCTCCCACTGAAATATGTCACACCCACAACATTAATCCCATCGTGCCGAAAGCTGCCCGACAACATTCGCTGAAGCCAATCAGGAGGGCGCCCTTAAACCTTCACTCTGGCCAATCGGGCGGGATCAGGCAACCCCCGCCCACTTCCCTGAAACCCCCGTCTCTCCGGCCCAGAGGGGAGGTGGGGGGATACTGACCCTCCTTCTGGCTGCCGGCAGCTCCCTGCTGCTGTAACAGTGACTGGCTGTAGAGGGTGGGCAGGGCGGCTGCAGCGTACTGCTGTATCCCTGAGTAGGCCTGCGTGAGGGCGTCCATGGTGCCCGCGGTGCCGTTGGTGAGCCCGGTGCCGTTCAGCGCCGCCATACCTGAGAGCATTTGAGCAACTTTACATAAAACCCAACAATAAAGAAAGAAGAATGCACTTACTCATTAACGCTCCCATTTAAGGTTGTGTTTCAGCAAACACGTAGACACACACGTGCACACACAAACATACACACACACGAGAACACACACGCGCATACACACACACACAAGAACACACAGACACACACACACACACACACAAACACACAGACATACACACCAGTGGTTGCGGTAGACTTTATCTTTGTTCATCATTTTGACGAGCAGGGTTGAAAATATTCCGTCATTTCGTCATTCTTTTTTTTATGACAAAACCGCGCCTAATAAAGAACTGTGTCTTAGTTTCGAGTTTGTCTTCATTTTACACTTGAACAAAACAGCATTGGTTTAGCAGGACAGAAATTGATTTTAAAATAGATCTGTAGCTTAGCCTTCTCAGCGATATTGCAGGGGCAGTTGTCATGTTGTCTTGGTTTTGATGACGCGCTTGGTCTCGCATAATGTAAAAAGTTGCTTGGGCAGTTTAAACTACCTCATTTCGTGTCTCCCTTTATGACTACTAATATTATGCCACACTTGCTTTCGGTTTAGGAAACATGTTGTGAAAATATTGGCTAGGTACTGTAATCTGCACAGGCTAAACTGAAATATGTGGAACACAACAGACTGTATATAGCATGTAGTGGCTGGTGATCAGAAGATTTGTGGGGCAGATACGTACATTTTAGTCTGATGTCGATTTAACCAAATGCATTTATGATACACAAACGTGCTAGCTAACAAAACGCATTGAGAACAGGACATTTTAGGAGGAACAGATGCCTCGGCAGGGCTTTGTATTGTTCCTTGATTATGTGAGGTTAAATTCCCTACCATCCATCCATCTTCATCCGCTTATTTTATACATTCCCTACCTTAGTACTGTATTAGGCCCGTTGGCTGTGTGTTTCTCGAATAGCCAATTTTTCAAACGAGTTCTCAAAACAAACTTTCCTGTAGCACTATAAAGTTCCAGTGCCTGTTTGGGCACAACAGCACATTTATTGGTGCACGTGTGCACCTCTAGAAATGAAACAAAGACGACCAACCAGCCGTAATAGGCTACAAATTTTACCTTTCAGCTTTCAAGTCAAAGATTAATCCATAAGAGAGAAAACGCTCACGTGCGTCTTTGTTTACAACTGGCTTCAGAGTTGCCGGCTGCTTGACTCGCATCACTGCACCTTACCAAAGGGTGGTGTCTGAGCCTTTTTGAGTTCTCAAAAGAGGATAACATTGGAATGCCCTGCTTTAAAAACGAGCGTGCCTATTACAACCACTCGCTGTAGTGATGATCGCAGTGTAGCTTGATGAAATCGGCATCCATCTTCAGGTGTAATCTGGCAAATTGACGGACGGCCTTCAGATTATTCCGTCATTGTTAAAAATATTCAGTCAATGACAGAATATTTTCGGTTAACGCAACCTCTGACACACACACACACGCGCATACACACACACAAGAACACACACACAAGAATACACACACACAGCCAAGAATACAACACACACACAAGAACACACACACAAGAATACACACACACAAGAATACACACACACAGCCAAGAATACAACACACACACACACAAGAATAAAGAATACACAGACACAACAACAACAACACACAGCTAATAATACACAGACACACACACACACACACACACGCACACGCACACACACACACACACACACAGACAAGAATACAAAGGACGACCACACAGACAGACAGACTTCATACGGACATACAAGACACCAAGGTACATCATTATATCACATGTAGTAACAGTGACATCATGTTTAATGTGAACCCAGCACTGGGCAGCAATCAATACGTGCAAGACTCTGTGACGCTACACACACACACACATTCACAGAGATGGTGTGAGACCTTGTAAGACATTTACAAAACAGGAACCAGCCAACCAGTACTAGACAACTGGGGGGGGGGGGGGGGGGGGGGGGGGGGGGGGGGGGGGGGGGGGGGGGGGGGGGGGGGGGGGGGGGGGGGGGG
>JAODUH010000016.1:1730676-1756300 GCA_027564835.1 Typhlichthys subterraneus
AACACAGACACTGGGCAGGTGACTAAATGGACCAGCTCCCCCCAGCTAAACCCCCAGGCACTGCAGGCCAGGGCACATATATACACATATATACACACACACATATACATATATATACACATACACATATATACACACACATATATATACACACACATATACATATACACATATACAAATATATATACACATATACATATATATACACACACATACACATATATATACACACACACATATATACATACACACAGTACATATATATACATACACACATACATATATATACACACACACACACACACACACTTTATTTTATTTTTTTACACAGGATGAAAGGGCCACAAAAATGTAGCATTCTTACAACACTATACTAATTTAAAAAGCTCATATTTCCTGACCCCCACCACCTTCTTTGCAACACTCCATTAAGGTGGACCCAGCGAATGTAAGCTAATACACGCTTTGTAAGATTTAGCAAATATCTCCTCATGGTCTGCTTGCTGCCTGAGGCAAAGGGAGATGTGTTTTATTGTTTTATAACCGAGATCAAATATATAATGAACAAGCTTTCTACAGCATCACTGACTACACATTTACACATCCTGGGCAACATATGTCTATCAGTTCACAACCCCTCAGCAGAACATCTATCTCCCCAGGCAGGGTGGCCTCAAGGTGACCTCAAGGTCAGGCATGAGCTGCATCCGAGAGCCGCACAGCCATTTTTAAAATATACTTCTCTTTTAACCTCCAACCTGCCAGATTCCACTCACGTTATGCCCGCAGACATGGATGGGCACCATGGGAGAATTACCTCCCGTAATTATACTGCAATTATGATCCAGATGAAATCAGCATTCTATAAAAAAAATTCAAAATAAAAAGTTTAAATGAACCAGGGGAAGTGGAAGAGGGGGTAGGGGAGAAACCTGGAGCTGGAGCGCTGGTGACACCGAGGGGATTTGTGACAGTCGAGTGAAACAAAAGGAGAGGGGGAGGACAGGAAACCTTTCTAATTAAGCATATTTAAAAAATACTGACTCTCCGGTAATTACTAAAGTTTAAAAGATCCTTAACTGGGCGGTTGATAATTTAGTTTCAGTACAGGAAGCATCAGAACGCCAAATGCTGAAATGTAATAAAACTTTTTTATGGATAGGGTGGGGAAGGTAAAGAGTAAACTGACTTTTCTAAGGGAAATGTCCACGCTGTAACCAAATGTATCCTCAATAAACAAAGGACAATTAACTGACCCTGAATCTAGTGTTACTGTAAAACCATAAAAAGAAGTACTCACATAACCAACACACACAAATATGTAGTTTCTAAATATGGCCACTAGAGGCACCTGTGCTGGGATTGATTCAGACCTTGTCAGGCACACACACACGCACATCATTATGGAGCCCATGACAACATTTCTACCCTTCAAAACCACTTGAAACCTCCATCCGCCTAACTGAATTTAAATAGTGAGTGTCGAGTGCAGAGCTTCGTGGTGCAGCCTTATAAGCCAAGTCACTCCAGCAGAGGGTATGAGGCTTCAAAGTTGAGACCTCGCGGAAGGCCGCAGTGACATCTGCTCTTCATATGTGCCCAGTGTGTAGCACAAAGTGGCCTCTAACTGAGCTCCTGCGCCACAATTCCCTCTCCAAACACAATTCGGAAAAGAGCCTTGTTTATCCAAGCGTCCATGTCTTGGATCGGAGGGAGATCGTGTTCCGGACTTGTGTGTGTGTGTGTGTGTGTGTGTGTGTGTGTGTGTGTGCGCGTGCGTGCGTGTGTGTGTGTCATTTCTATGAGCGGCACACATCTGCATATGTGCTTCCCAAGCACGGAGCTGTGGCATGTACGACAGATTAAACCTTGCCTGGCTGGGCTATGAGAGCAGAACTGGTGCACCCATCATATATACAGTACGAAACACACAAACACAAGATAAGACTCCCATCCCGGAAGGTTCTGGATTCGAGCCGCGGAATTGGACTACCTCTACGACTACCCCCCCCCACACACACACACACACACACACACACACACACAAGATATTTTTGATTGTACCATTTGTACATTGCTCAGGATGAAACTGCCAAATAGCCTAATTTTACCACATAGGATACAATGGTGGTCCACCAATGTACAGTATACTACATTATGCAGACGTTTCTCAGTTTTGCTTTCAAAAGTCTTGAAGCTTACTGAATAGTGTAGGTAGGCATATACATTGAGCACCTATCAAAGTCAGTATCTATATCCATTTACACCATTTATATAATTATTGTGTGTTTTTTTTTACTTTAAATGCACTGGATATGTGTTGTGCCTGCTTAACAATCAATCAATTCTCAGCATTTAAATGAAAGTCCCGCTTAACTTTGGTAAATGTGTTTCTTTAGTAATACTATATTCACAGCCCAGACATCATGTGCTAAGGTCAACGTGTGGACGAAAGAGAAAAAAAAAAAGAATATGGCAACATGATTTATAACCTGCATATTTCAGATATGAAATGGCTGTGGAGTATCTCAGAGCTATGCCATTACTTATTTCTGAAAGCCCACCTGATTGTAGTGGAAGCGATCCCCCCCTCACCCAAAAAAAAAAAAAAAAACACACCAAAACCGGCTCAATAAAGCACCTTGAGCTGTGATTGGGATCTCACAGTCATATTCCCTCGTCGTGGTGATGAATGCATTTGCAAGAAAAGGATGAGAAGGATGGTCGAGTTTTAATAAATCCGGCATCATGCTTCTGCCACTGGCCCCAGCAGCAGCTGACAACCACATTTATTTAAAGACAGTTTGATAAATTAATTTGTTTTTATCTGAGAGAAATACATTCACGGACGAATAATGATCTTGACTGAAAAACGGAAATGTGAGAGCCAAGGGGAGACAATGTGGCTTTCATTCACCTACTGTTTTTTTATTATGCACTTTCATGCATTTGGTTGACAAGAAAAGAGATGCAACTGCTGTCAATTATTTTGTGTCTCAACAGCAGAAATGCTACATTCAGGGGACTTTTTGCTTTGTGCAAGTTTGTGTGAAAAAAGGAAATCCCACCGCATTGCGATAAGACAAAATTCAGCAACAGGAAAACACATATGATCAGATTGGACAGAGGTCTCACACACACACACACAAACACACACAGAGAGACACACACAGTAACACACATTCACACACACATATATATAAAGTGAATATATGAATAACTAACTAACAAAACAGAAACAACAACTGCTGGTTAAGTGTACAGAAACCATGTTGTTAAGGATTCATTCAGTGGAATGTGAAGATTAGTAAGGCGGCACGAGGAATCAGATCACAATATTCCTATCAGCAATATCGGTACCACAAGGGAGGCTGGTGAGCAATATCCTTCAGAGGACATAGTATATTAAATAAATCAATAAAATGGAAAAAGCCCCCGAAGTCTCGCAATCCATTAGGGCTACAATGAAGTGCATATTACTTCAAAAAGGAGTCACGTTAGATGTCAGACGTCAGCGATAAGACTATGTGCGCGTGAGTTTCTTTTACCTGACGCAGTATGCGCGCACTGACGTCTTATCACTCACGCCACAAAGCATTATCTCTCTCGCTGATCGCCCCTCTGCACGAGAGAGAGAGAGAGAAAGCGCTCAGGATTCTGACACGGGAAAAGGATGTGCGAGAGAAAGCATAAAACGATACAAATCTATGTTTCTGTGGCCACAAGCACGCGCGCACACACACGCACCATCCACACGCTAGTGGACAATATCCAGTGTCACAAGGCTCCCGTACGCTGTAGCTTCTCAAAGGTGTCAAATAAGGCCACAGGCCAGACCATTCTTATCTTGTTCTGGTTTTGCTCATTTGCAGGTATGCAGAACACCATAGAAATGTCAAGATGCTTATTTGCATTCCCCCTCCACTGATAATTGCCTAACTAACCCTTTGATAAATAAGAACTAACGTAATTTCGCATTTCAGAAGTGAAACACTTCCCTCAACTTCCCTGGAACCATGCGAAAAGATCACTTCATCGTAAATGAGATAAAACCACGTTGTAAAAACACCGCCTGCTCTTGGGTTCGCTGTCACGCCACTGTGTGCACGCGTGTGTCGGGCAGAGCGCGCCGTCCCTCCCTATGCACGGCGTAACCTTAATCTCAATGCCTTTAACCTTGCCGCTCCCCCCTCCAACTCCCTTGTTTCCTTGCCTGTGTGTGTTGTTTATCCGGCTGCTTCTCGCCCGCCGCCTGATGAGCACGTTATCTGGCGGCTCACCTTTCTGCACCGGCGCGCCCACAATCACGAGTATCGCCGCAATTATCTCCCCGTATTCCCCCCGCGCGCCCGCGCCAGCCTCTGCGTATCGGCCCGCGCTCATCTCCGCGCCCCAATTATGCGTGCGTTCACAGCCGGCGCACCGCAACACTGCCCCCCGAAGGAGGCCTGGGGGCGGAGGGCGATGCGGGCTGGGGACAGCAGAAGGTCGGATGAAGGCAGATCTAGCGCTGGGCCAAACGCACGCCGCCAGATCTCAGGTGTAATTACTTTTGTCTCCCCATCGTCCACGGGACGCTGGTTACCACAGTAACCCCGCGTTACCACAGTTGCCACCTCCCGTTGCGCGCGGCGCGCGGCCCATTGTGCCGATGAGGAAACCAATTAATGACTTATCCGTCCATCTCAATGTCAAGTCGTTGTCTGAGGTGTACTATTATGTTCATGCCGCAGACGCCCGCGCTAATTAACTCTCCGGCCCCCCGCCACACACACACACACACGCACACACACACACGAGTCCGGCCTCAAAGCTTATTCATCGGCCGCATAATAGCGGGACCCAACACACTGAGAGGAAGGAGAGAGAGAGAGAGAGAGAGTGAGAGATTCCCGTGCACACGCACACACATGCACACGAGTGCCCACGAGCCCCCTCGCGCTTGAAGTTCTGAGAGCAACAGAATGTAGAGAGGGCAGGGAGCGATATGAAAGGATTTAATGAACGCCGTGTGTCAAGGCACATTCAATGGAGGGAGCAGATAAGGCGGTGGGGCTTCTAAGAGCGGGCACAGCAGCGTCTGCCCGCCTCTTTAGGCGGAGATGGAGCGCCGGCGAGAAGAAAACGCGGAGGGCTCAGCCGCCGCCATTCACGAACGCGGTGCGACGAGAGCTTTCGCTCACTTTTGCCGTTATCATGTTCATATTTAAATAGCGAGAGTGAAATGTCACAGATGACAGACATATCACTTTTAGCTTTTTCTCCACGCCTTCTTCACACCTTGTACAGGCCGGGACTAAGGAAGGAACACCAGTTACAGCGAGGCCTATTAGCACGCCACTGAGTGATCTTGTACACATGTGGTCGTGGCTGCGGTGGGCAGGGTCAAAGGGCGAGTCTACGAAGCTACGACTAAGCTTGAAGCTTCACTTCACTGAGACAACGGGGGAAATAAACCAACCACACACATTCTCACAGATTTATTCAAAGAGAAACGTATCCTTTGGCAAGGTTCACACTTGGATACCAGCAAGATGTCTATCAATTATCATATTTATTTTAATTAAAAAGTGTGCAGTATATTGTCCTTGGGAAGAACTATTATGAAAATCCTCCTTTAAAATTAGAGAGGCACTGTTTGTGTTTTGGTTTTTGAACTATCCAGTAATAAATTACATGCCCATACAGCTAGTTTGTGGAGCAATAGCTTTTTAATTTTCAAAACGCAATTCATTTCTCCGAATACGGATTCAAAACACTAATTAATTTGTATTTGATAATTCGCCCATTTTCACGGCATGACAAGTGCAATTTTTATTTTATTTTAAACACTGCACTGCCTGCTCCACTTTAATTAAGTACAACTCCTCGACATTGAGAATTGTAAGATTTGTTAAAAAAAAAAAAAAAAAAAGGTCTTTACTCCCATAATTTCAAGCACAAAAAAAATGTCAAAATTGCATGGAGGGGGTGATCGCTCGAGGATGTATCCATTTCAGACTAATTTCACGTTGACCTCAAAACAGGGGAAGCAAAAGAGCACAGCCATCTTCCGATAGAATTGGAATTTATTAATATTATTATTATTATTATTTATTATTAATCGTTTAGTGTGTTCCTCTGAGCCGAGGCTCACCTCAACATATTGTGCATTGCTCTTTTAACCCTCGCACTGTCCTACGGTGCACTTGGCAGTAGCGGGCAGCAACCACAACACGGACATGTGACATTCCGCGGTTCGCTCCCCCTGCTGCTAGTCTGCTGAAATGCCTTAGGACAGTGGGAGGGTTAAGGACAAATACCAAGCCTACAACGTAAATTAGACTAAACCAGATTAATGAGGTTTTGGTTTCAAGGGGGGACTTATTTTATTAAATAAAATAAAATAAAGTAATTTACCAGTTGACTACAACTTCAATACATTTCTGTCATTAACTCATTAAATCAAAGTAGAATAAGCTAGCACATTTGTGTGTTTTGCATGCTACAGTACGGCTCAACCAGGTCAGGCCAGAGAGCTGTCCTCAGTGCGTATGTCAGCATGGCATCCATCCACCTTGAACACCGCTGCTACCGTAGGTCATGTCCAAGGTCATAATGACAAGAAGGACAGGAGAAATACATTGAATCCTCAAGCAGGCCACAAACAACATCCAGCTGGATGCCTCTGCTCAGCCTCAACAAACCCTCCAAACCTGGGCTATTATCTGCTCAGAAGATTGATAAATTACCCTATTGTGGAAAAAAAATATGCAGTCTATTGCAATGAATACATTATTTTCTCATACTTCTACCACCTTGTAGGATGTGCCTTTGGTGTACAAAAAAAGAAAAAAAAAAGAAAAACTAACAAAAAACTAGATCCAAATGTTTCAGCATACACAATATAATGACTCATACATGTGGTGGTCCAATGCCCGTGGCAACGTAGTCCAACGTGGCAAGATGGCACCAATATCACAACAGTCCTCGCATCCGATTGGCTGAACTGGAACTCATATTCTCTAATATGACACTGAGTGGATGGACCCACCTGCCCCCCTCCCCCGGCCTAATCACTGGCCACAAAGCATGTCGGCCTTAAGTGTGTACGATTCCCATTCATTAGGCTACCTATCTGAGCCGCGCCTTCCCTCATAACCCATTTTGTCCATCTGTCACGCAGACAAAGACTCGTGGAGGGCTTCCTGGCTGGGCCGCGAGCCCAGAAAATCATTTAGCGGGCCAATCAGAACAGAGGGGCCGTGTCCCCAGCGCAGCCATTAGGGAAACCCGAGCCCCGAGCCCAAGTCCCTCCTCACGCCGCCTCGCTTTGCGAACAAATTGCGCGGCGACCATTTTGTGAGTGACTGCGTTGCAGGACGGCGGGACGGGGAAACAGACGGCTGACAACAGGACCTAATACCCCCTCCTCCCTCCCTCCCCCAACCCTCCACACACCCCAACCGTTGGCCCTCAAACTCAACACCTTGATAAAACTCTTTTCTTCTCTCCGCCCATTCTTTTTGTTCGTTCCTTCGCTATCTCCTCCACCTTCCCCACCCCAACAACTTCGATCTCAGCGCAAGGGAACACTCAAGGTCTTTGTTGGGAGAATTGATTTTCAGATGTTATTTTTTTTTCTCTCTCTCTCTCTTTTTTCTTTATACGAGAGCATGAGATTAAAATCACCAGCAGTCGCTTAGTGTTTGATGCCTTTTGTCTCTGGCACAGCCATTCTGCAGGAGTCCCGAGGCTTAGAGCTCCACATCTAACAGGTACTGTAGGGCATAATAGGATTCCACCAGAGCGTTCCTCTCCACACTTACAGCTTAAAAACATATAGTTTATGTATAAATTAAGGTTTGGGAAAATAATCACTGCTTTGATGGGAATGAAGGAAGGGGTTTACTGCTTTAAGTTAAGGGGAGACTGAGATATTAAAAATACGTTGAGGACGATTGCTTATACAAACTGTTTGGTCAGTTTATGGGATATCTCACAGTGTTTGTACAATGGCGATGTGTGCAATATATCAGTATGACCTATTCCATTTACTCTTCTATTTGAGGTAAGGACTGCTTCATGGAGGAGCCGGAAAGTGTATCAAAGTGTCAAATATGTCTTAGTCATGACTGTTAAGAAAATGCTAGGCAAAACTAATTGAGTTCGGTAATGCTCACAAAATGCGTGCGCATGGAATATAGGCGTGCGCTTTCATGTGTCTGGCCAGATGAGGGGACTATTTGTATACGCGTTAGTGGTGAACTAACCTGAGATTGATCCAGAATGTTCTTTGTAGGCCTCTACTACTTTCCCATTCCGGTGTTATCCGAAGATACAGGGCCTTGGAACATGATCTGAGCTACATAAAAAACACACAAACCCCCCCCCCACACACACACACACACACACACAGGTACACACACGAGGGTGCGGGAGGTTAACAAGCAGGGTGGTGGGAATCTCCACCTCTGAATTCGTGAATCTCTATGTGTGTGTGCGCGCGTTTGTGTTTTCTCTGGCTGTGCCAAAGGCCTTGATTAATGGGCAGCCCTAATTAACACTCTCGCAGTACTTAGAGAACAGAGCTGACTATTAACACCTGACCTCAGCCCAGATCTTAACTGCACACGTGCTGAACGAACGACAGCTGTGACTGACTGTGTGTGTGTGTGTCTGTGCGTGCATGTGCGACCGAGAGCAAGCATGCAAGTGTTTGCATAGCATTGTAGGTTGCACCAAAAGATGGCTACCTTTCACCAATTGTGACAAGGTAAGCGTTTCGTAGTACAAGCAAAAATAGCTGCACTTGGTTAACGCTGATATGACATGATACCACATGAAGTAAAAACAGAGACTACTGTAAATGCATTTTAGGATCACGGTTTACCTCGATACCTACATCTAACTGTACAAGTGCTTCATTCTTACGCTCAACAAAAATAAGCAACACAGCTGAACACCAAACATTGTTTTCAGGAGTGTTTTAAGGTTTTTGTGTTTGCGAGCGTTATCTCACTTGCTATAAAATCCCGGAATATATTTTCCTATCTGCTTTAGTAAGGCAATAAAATGAGCAATTACCTCGTCCCTGGTGGGACACACAATGGCACATTAATATCTTCAGCGCCGCGCACGTACAGCCAGGCCTTTTGTTTTAACGGGAGCTAGGAAACGGTAGAGACAGAGAGACACACAGAGAGAGAGAGAGAGAGAGAGAAATGGTTGGGCATTAATTACAAACTGATTAGACGGTACTTTTGTAGGAGGCTGTATCATTTAATTGAGGGGAAAATAATGATCACAATTCCAGCAACTTCTAATTAGAAAAACAACTCAAATCTTATCAGGAGTATACGACACATACAGAGCTCACACCCCATTCAGCCACACACACACACAAACAAACACACACACACACACAAACATGTTTGGAGAGGTCAAAAAATAATAAGAAGTTTCACTGTGTTCTTTAAGACTGTTATGCGTGCACGAGCACAAGGAAACACAAGCGCACCGGGAGAAATGTGTAAGAAAGACTGAACGCATCAAGATGTGGATTACTGTACTGTACTGAAATTACATGATGAATCAACATCTCTCTCTCTCTCTCTCAGACAATTACAGATCTGATAAGTGCAGTTGCTACAGTGGGTTTACACTATCTGACACAGCTGAAACAACAACACAAACAAGAGCGAAGAGCTGATTTCATCTCAGCTTCCCTGACTTGACACTTATCGCAGACCACAAAAATCACAGTGTGTCACAAACAGTTTGGAACGGGCCCAACGACGTCAACACACTCGCACGCACACACAGGATTTGGGGATGAGGTTTGTGTGCTATTTGGCGGCGGTACAATCTCAGGCAGAGTCCTGTAAAGTTTGAAGACGACGTTTCCACTGAGATAAACACTGGAAAGCTTTCCAAAGGAACGTGTGCTGTGTATTATTAAACTGGCACAAACTAGAGCCATGGAAAGAACAGAGTTCTTTGGTCACATGGATCATGGAGAAGTGCTTGGTGGGCAATTTGGAGATATAGCTAGATAGAGATATATAGATAGATATACACAGAAACAAACCCTTTTTTTGGTGATTAGTAGTCAATAAATGCACCGATTTACATTTAAAATAAAATGTATAGGGTACTTTTAGCATTTAGGCTAACTTCCGGGAACTATTTTGAGGCGGCACGATCCGCCATTGCTGTGAAAAAAAAACGGTCCATTTGAGTTAAGGGAGATGCCGCGAACATCTTTGCATGGCTATGTGTAGGAGCCCAGAGTGCTAACAGCGTTACGTGACTCATGCTAACACACGTTAGGTTTTAAAGGTGGGGTCAGCAATGCTGAACAAACAGTGTTGATATTTGAGCTCATCCAAACTCATTTGAACTCTTTCTCTTTGACGCCACGGGGTTCTCCATCAGAAGCTCCGCCCCGCAAATTAGACACACGTTGCCAAGGCTTGGATGGTGTTGTGTGCCGCAGTGATTTAAGGAGTGAAGTCTCTCCCATCAACCGGTGACAGGACTGATACATCAACGAATGATAATAAATTCAGTAATAAATGCTTACCATCTCTGTTCTCATTATTAAATAAACGTTGGGGGTTTTTTTTGTTATCGTTTTTTTTTTTTTTAATCATTATGAATTATGAGTCTGGGTGACTAGACACTGCTGCAGTAACCCCCCCCAGGGGGTGGCAGACAAACTGGCCCGCGCTCGTGAGAACATCCCCTGCCACCTGGCACAGTGACTCAGCTCACAACAGTGTGTGTGTTTGTGCGTGCGTGTGTGTGCGTGCGTGCGTGCGTGCGTGCGTGCGTGCGTGCGTGCGTGACGTCACACGCAGGCCAGGCTGCCGCTGGGAGAAGATGGTGGCGCCGTCTCAGCGCCAAGTGCATGGGTGGTTCCTGCGATGCTTCATAAACACGCTCATTACGGCATATTAGTGAAAACAGCAGTAAATCAGCACCGCGACAGGCCTGGCACCCGGGCCAGATTGATGGGCCGCAGTTGAAAGGGAGAAGACAGTCTGACGTGCTCAGTCACTTGCTCCACACTCCCAGTCTCCAACGCACAAGATGGATCGGCACAAACAATTGATTTACTGTACTTTTGCAGCTGTGAGATTCCGACGATTGCAAAATGAAGACAGAGAGAGAGAGAGAGAGAGAGAGAGAGAGAGAGAGAGGGGGGGGGGGTGTGGGGGGACAACAACGTCTCCAATAAACACTGTCTTACCCAATTTATTTAATTTCAAAGAAATGGAATTCCAAACGAAACAGCCTGCAGTCATAGTTCTGTCCAGACACACACACACACACACACAGATCTGCGTGTGTCTACTAAAGGGGAAATTGCAACAGCTCCTCCCTTGGATCCATGTGTTCCTTCACCATGCGTTTGTGCAGGCTTGGAAGACCTGCAAGGAGGGAGTACACACACACACACACAGTACCTGACCACTTTGACTGACAGGTATCAAGCAGAGGAGAACACTGAACAGGTACAGACTGGATGACCACAGTGTGGCGGTGGAGACAGGCAGACACAGGCAAACATGGCTCCCACCAAAAGACTGATTGGGTGTTCACTGTGATATGAACGTCCCCGAGACAGAAACACTTCCACACCCCACGAAGTACCACCATTTTAGACTTCAATATATAACTCAGTTTAAAACCCACCCAATTGCACCAAACGATTTAGAAAAGCTCCCCCAACCAAGACCAACTAGTCTGCCATACAAGGAGATGTCAGTGAGTGATGTAGCCTAGCAGCCTGTTACGTGGCATTAATGTCAATAAGGAAATGTCAGTATTTGTAAAAACTGTATTCATACTGTGTTTATTAATGGGAACTTCTATTAATGGAAAATCAGTGCATCATAACATTAGAATATGAAAGTGAAAAAAGGAATTTTAATGTCGGACTTCTGATAAGTTTTGCATGAATTACTGCATCCATGCGGCGTGGCATGGAGTGGATCAGCCTATGGCACTGCTGAGGTGTTGTGGAAGCCCAGGCTGCTTTGATAGCAGCCTTCAACTCGTCTGCATTGTTGGGTCTTTTATCTTCCTCTTGACAATATCCCGTACATTTCAATGGGAGTTTACTGGCAAATCAAGCACAGTAATCCCGTGGTCGTTGAACCAGGTATTGATTGGTACCTTATGGCAGTGTGGGCAGGTGCAAAGTTCTGCTGGAGAATTAAAGCAGCATCCCCATAAAGCTTCTAAGCAGAATGAAGCACGAAGTGCTCTAAAATGTCCTGGTAGACGGCTGAGATGACTCTGGACTTAATGAAACACAGTGGACCAACACCAGAAGATGACATGGCTCCCCAAATCATCACCGACTGTGGAAACTTCACACTGGACTTCAAGCAACTTGGGTGCCTCTCCACTCTTCCTCCAGACTCTGGGACCTTGATTGATCTGAAAAGGGGACATTGGACCACTTGACCACTGAGTGACAGACCAGTTATTTTTCTGCTCGGCAATTAAGACACTTCTGAAGTTGCCTCTGGTTCAGGAGTGGCTTTACATGAGGAATGTCATTGGAAATCATCTCTTGACTCCTGCCTCAGTCCACTTTTTGTGAAGCTCCCCTACATTTTTGAACAGCCTTCGCTTGACAATCAACTCAAGTTTCCGGTTAACCCTGTTGCTTGTGCATATTTTCATACATAGCACTCTCTGAAAGTTCAACTTTTTAGCAATGATCTTTTGATGCGTTTTCCCCTTGTGGAGGGTGTCGATGACTGAGACAGGCTGAGAGACCATTTTCAGTCTACAATATTTCACTATTTCACAATATTCAAATGTTCTGAGGTACAGAATTTGGGGGTTTTCATTAGCTGTAAGCCATAATCATCAAGATTGAACTATTTCACTTTGTGTGTAATTAATCCACGATATATACGTAGTTTCACTTTGCTATTTGAATTATTTAAATTACTTGACGGTGGACCAATAGTGCTGTCAGCGCGCGCACTAACACACACACACACACACACACACACGCGTCACTAAATCACACACACCTTTCCTCTGTGCATACATACACACACACGCTCACACACACATACATTACTGCAGTACTAAGTCACACACATGCTCTATCGCTCTCTCTCTCTCTCTCTCTCTCATGTACATACAGTGACACACACACACACGCGTGCCAACAACGCTCGCACAAAAGGACAGGCATACTGTATGCCGTAACAGAGCCAAAGATACTCCTTAAAAACACACACACACACTTGTGAGCAGAGTCGTTTCGCCAGGTGGCAGGGAGGTTCTGGGCTAAAAACGGAGCAAGGTAATGGAGGAGAGGAGGGAGGAGGAGGGAGGAGAATAGAGGAGGAGGGGAGACTTGGAGAGAAGAGCAGAGGAGGGAGAGAGAGAGAGAGAGAGAGAGAGAGAGAGAGAGAGAGAGAGAGAGAGAGAGAGAGAGAGAGAGAGAGAGAGAGAGAGCCTTGGCTGGCCATGAAAGGGAGAAGTACAAACAGCAAGAGGGCCGTGTCCAGGTTTGGACGGAGCCATGGGAGACCTGGAGGAGTTTCCTGGGCACCCAAGCAGGGGTGTTTGTGTGTGTGTGGATGGGGGGAGGTTGTGGCTCACCCCCCCCCCCCCCCCCCCACACACACACACGCACACACACACACACACACACACACACACACCTCCACCACAGTGTAACAGAGAAGTGTGATTCTCCTGTTCTAAGCCGGACCCCTGAACGGGCCTGGGACGCATCAGGGCTTTGAATACAGCTCACACAACACTAAACACATTGTCGTCGTCCCCCCCCCGTAAATAAGAGGTAGCGGCTCTCCTAGCTGGGTGTGTGTGTGTGTGCGCGGTTCAGGTACAAATGCTATGCTAATGGGGCTACCATGGAAACACAACACCGGCCAGATAAGGGACTGTGTGTTCGCACCTGGCCCGCTGACGAGATCTGATAAGGTGGACGATGCAGAGCACACTGGATACAGTGGCCAGATGGATAGGGTAGCTATCGATTGCTAGCACGCACACACACACATGCATGCAGTACAGTACATATAATATGCACGCACGCAAGCTAATGTATACAGTACAGCGCATATAGTATGCACACACACACACACATGCATGCATACAGTGCATATAGTATGCACACACACACACACACATGCATGCATACAGTGCATATAGTATGCACGCACACACACACAGAAGCTAATGCATACATTACAGTACATTAAGTATACACGCACTCTAATGCATACAGTACATATACAGTAGTACAATAGGCATACACATTAATACATATTGTACACAGTATATTATACGTACAAACTAATGCATATACATACAGTAGCGTACACACAATAATGCATGTACATATATGCACACACACACATAACTGCATACTGTACACACGTTAAAGCATAAATACTGTATACAGTATGCAAACACACAATGTGTACATATAGCATGCACACTATTACATTACATTATATACATTAGTGTGTGTGCCGTACACACAATATATACACAATACATATAATGCAAGTGCCTGCCGTTTAAAAAACAGTTTCAACGGACAGCTCCCAAGATGGCTAGCAATTCATCTGGCATGTCAGATTACAAGGTCATGGGTTCAAGCACAGCAGTTGGTCTACCTGTATGTATCCTTGAGCGGGCGACACCTACCTGCTCCTTGTTACTTGTATTTATACTCACTGGAAAGATCGTTTAGCTCTGCAAAAACATCAGCTTAATGATCTGTTTGTAAATAAAAGTAATAATAATAATAATAATAATAATAATAGCACAGTTGTTACTGTTCAGGTGTTTCATGTCGTTATATTCGTTTACTGTGGCTGAATTGTATTCTGCCATTATAGAGTGACCACAAACAGCATCGTGTTCGCAGCTCCTGGGAGACTACACGGCTCTAGTTCCTGGTAGGCCATCCAGTACCTTAGCTCCTCTCGTCGGGAAGGAGGCCAGCAGGAGATACAGGGAGGGAGAAGGAGAGTGACAGGATGTAGGAGGAGGAGGAGGATGCTAGATGAAGTGAGAGTGAGGGAGGGGGGGGGGGAGGTAGAGGAGAGATATTAGCTCTTTTCATGAGGGTCAGGGTCGCGTAAAGTGAGCTTGGGGTGGGAGGCTGAAGGGGGGGGGGGGGGGGATTCTGTGTCGTTTTCACATGGAGCCTGGCTGTACTCCAATATTGAGGAGGGCGGGAGAGAGAGAGAGAGACAGAGAGAGAGAGAGAGAGAGAGAGAGAGAGAGATACTAATGGTTAAGCCTTTCAGAGGGCCACACTGCAGTGAGCCGTAATTGAAGGTAATTGTTGGGAAGACTCTACGCTCCATCGACGCACACAGGCTGCCCCACTGTTCCGCCGCTGGCCGGGACGAGCGACACCGCGGGGTACGAGAGAGAGAGAGAGAGAGAGAGAGAGAGAGAGAGAGAGAATAGTGGCGATATTGCATTACCCCTCCTCTCTCTCCTTCACCATACTGTCCTACACAGCGTTTGTCCCATCGCACAATTCCGTAATTGTGTGCCGGCTAAATGCTCGGGAGGGGGTTTACTGTCCTGAACTGCAGGTGTGTTGTCTCACATGACAGACAGACAGAATACAGTGCAAAAGAGGCAGGCAGACAAGCAGGCAGGCAGAGAGACAGGCAGACAGACAAGGGGAAGAGAAAGGCCTAGTTTTGAAAGGCAGTATGTGTGTGTTGTTTTTATTCTCTCTAGACACTAAACACCTACAGTACAAGCCTAACTATGTCTGTTAAAGTACACCGCAGGGTTCGACCACTTTGACCTTTCCCCAGAATCCTTTGATGAATACAATTTAGTCTCTCTCTCTCTCACACAAACACACACACACACACCAGCTCTCCAGAACCACAGGAAATCTATTTGAAATAAGTCTGCATGTGTGTGTATGCATGTGTGAGTGTGTGTACGTGCGCGCACGAGCGCAGAGCGAGGGAGGAAATCACCTTCACCACTTTGCCTAGCTCTCCGGTTGGATGGCTTTAGCTTCTCGAGCGCACTGGAGCGGGAAATCCAGATTCCTGGCCTATCAGCGAAATAGCACATATACGAGCCCCCCCACACCCCATCCTAAGACGGCCTAATCAGGCCTGCCAACCCCCATAACTCCCCCGCCATCCTCACGCCGCGTCCCAGATTGACTCCTGAGCCCCAGTCTATCGCAGTGCCTGCGTTCGCGCCATAAAATAAAATGGCTGCCGTATTGGTTTCTCCTTAAAGCCTGCTGCGGCTAGCGCAGATTTAATGTAAAAATTAAAAGCGTGCAAGGTGTCGTGCACCTGTGTCAGCAGGGAAGATTGGACCGGACCACCGGCCTAATTCAAGGCAGCGAGGTTGAAGTGGTGGTGGTGGTGGTGGGGGTGGGGGGGGTGGGGGGGGTTTGAAGGGGGCATGGTGGAGGGGTGACGGGGGAAAAGGGAGAGGAAGAAATCTACACAATTATCCGCCAGTTACTGTTCTTGGGGGCCCCTTGTTGAAAAAAGGCACACAAGAATGTGGAATATGTAATTTGTTGAGTGCTGATAATGGCGGAAAAGTGGCGCGGCCCGAACCGGCAGAATTAGAGCATTGAAAGACAGGATCACCTTTTTTTTTGTATTTTTTTTTTCTCTCCACTCGCCTCCTATCTGGAAGTGCTTTTCCTCTCTTTGCTCCAAATCAGAGCGTTGTCTTTGTGTTTCCACGGTAACCTTTTGCCTTCATTACAGCAGTTTGAGGTCGCCGCTGGCATGGTACTCGTTCACGCCGAGGCGCACACACACACACACACACACACACACACACATGTGCGCGCGCAGGGGACGAGCGCTGATAATTAGGCAAGCGAAATGAACTTTAATGCGTTCTGTTCAAACGTTCTATCTGCTCCGTAATTACAGTGTCGTAATTAAAAGTCCCAATCAATCTGGTGGATTGCCGCCTTTCAATGGAATAACAGCAGAAATTAAACCTTAATCCTCAGAGCACCGTCACCCCACCCCACCCAAACCATCTCTCATGTCCCCATACATGCCTGTTTTTATGATCACACACACACACACACAAACACACACACGATCTCTGAACAGACAAACCTCTTTTAAGGAGGGAAAACTTTTTTCTCCTTAATGCACCTCCTACTGCTGTTAAAACCTATGATATAATATAGAGACCATTATGTTCTATAAAAACTCATTACAGCATTTGAAATGGGAAGCTCGACGACGACTGTTTAAACACTGCCTGGTCCGTATTGTACGAAGACGTTGTGGGGGCGTTGTGTGTGTGTGTGTGTGTGTGTGTGGGGGGGGGGGGGGGGGGGGGGTGTAGAAGGAAGACACATCGAGGGACGTGACATGCAATTAAGAGGAGAATGAATTAGTTTCCTTTTTCAACTTATTGAGACACAATGAAAGAGAGGACCCACACCCCCACATACCCCTCGTTGACCCCTCCCCCCCCCGCCCCGTCTCTCATCATCTTCACTGCTGGCTCCTCTGTAAGCCGGACAGTTTGCATTTCACACTGCCGAGCGCAAGGAAAACCCTTTGGCCTCCCTTATGTGTGTGTGTGTGTTGAAGGGAGAAAAGGGGGAGAGGGAGGGAGTGGGGGGGGGTGACTGCAGGTCGCGGCTGTCGTGCCATTGAGAGGAATTAGCTCAAGACAAACACATCGGGCGGCGGTTAGAAGGCATTACGTCTCTCCGCGCACCGTTAAAACCTATTCTTCTTCTCTGTTCAGGAAGTCACACAATCCCACAAGTTTTCAGAAGCACGGAAATTACTTGGCTAACTGTCTTTCTCTGTGTGTGTGTGTGTGTGTGCGTGTGTGTGCGTGTGTGCGTGCGTGCACGCACGCTTAGGAGTGGACGGGTACAAAACTATAGCTTGTTTTAATACAAGCGTCAACAAAGAATAGCCTGCTCTAATTCTTTTCACTGCTCCATGAAGGGTGTGTGTGTGTGTGTGTGTGTGTGTGTGTGTGTGATTATGTCAAAGTGGGTGTATGTTTGAGCAGTATGTACTTTCATATGAATGTATAATAGTGTGTGTATGTTTGTGCAGTACTGTATGTACTTTCATTTGAATGTATAATAGTGTGTGTGTGGTTATGTATGTGTGTGTGCATGTTTGTATGTTTGAGCAGTGTGTAATTGTACATGAATGTATATATGTGTGTGGTTATCTACTGTATATGTGTTTGTATGTTGGTACAATATGTACATGTATGTCTATTTGAGTGAGTGAGTGTGTGTGTGTGCGCGTAGTTATGTTAAAGTGTTACATGCATGTGTGTGTGTGTGGGTGGGTGTGCACGCATGTGTGTGTGTGTGTGTGTTAGAGAGACATGGCGGCTGGTGTTCTGCTAAATCCCAGCTTCAGACACCATCAGTGTGACCTGTTATACAGGCACAGCTAATATCGGCACTCAGCAAAGCATTGAGACGCCGCTGGTACGATTACGCACTTAGCTCCTCCCCTCCACTTAGCCCCTCCCCTCCACCCCGCATCTTAGCCTTGAGGTAAGGAGCCGCAGTAATCGTCCCAGGTGTGAGCAACAGCCTGATAATCACAGCCTATATGCCCGCTGCTGTTAAGCGTGGCCTCGCTAATCCCCAAAGCTCCACCTCTCTGTTGAACCCCCCCTGATCCCACCCCCAAGGTTGAGAGGGGAAGAGAGGAAGGTATCGCCATGGCGACCTGGAGGTTCAAGACGACCTCTGCCGGCCGTGTTAGGTCGTGTTCAGTGAGTACATCATTACAAATGACACAAGTAGCAAGCTTACTGAAATAAATAGAAATAAAATATTATAAATAATATAACTTTATATTTTTGTATATAAAGTGTTGTTTTTATTTGGTATGAATACACACACACACACACACACACACGCAGGCTGGCAGACAGACACACACGCAGGTAGGCACACAGGCAGACACATGCACACACACACACACACACACACGCAGGCACACAGGCAGACACACGCACACACACACAGACAGGCTGGCAGACACACACACACACACACACACACAGGCTCTCCATCATGTGAGCCTTCACCGTGGCGGAGGAGGCTAATCACTCACTTTGTATCCTAACCAAAACAAAACAGGGCCAACCAGTAGCTTTTAGTGTTGTTTACACTCCCCCCCCCTCCGACCCCACCCCTTACCCCTACCCCCACCCCACCCCCATCTCAGGGCAGTGGGGGTGATTAATTCAGGCGTCCGTGCAGACAGGTAAACACAGGCCTATTTACACGGCTTAGCAGCTGCCATATTTATACTGAGGAGAGCTAAGCTTCAGATAGAATATCCTTAAAGCTCCGCATCCGTTTATTTTCCCTCCAGCGGCCCTCCGAGCCCAGCCACACAACATCCTGCATGTCTGTCTGCCTGCCTGTCTGTCTGCTGCCTGTCTCCTCCCTTTAACCTACCCGTCTGTCTGTCTGTCTCCTCCCTTTAACCTACCTGTCTGTCTTTATCCTCCCTTTAACCTGTCTGTCTGTCTGTCTGCTGCCTCCTCACTTTATCCTACCTACCTGTCTGTCTGTCTGTCTCCTCTTTTTGAACTACCCGTCTGTCTTTCTCCTCCCTTTAACCTGTCTGTCTGTCTGCTGCCTGTCTCATCCATTTAACCTACCTGTCTGTCTGCCTCCTTCCTTAAAACTGTCTGTCTGCATGTCTCCTGCCTTTTACCTGTCTGTATGTCTGCCTGTCTCCTCCCTTTAACCTACCCGTCTGTCTGTCTGCCTGCCTGTCTATCTCCCTTCAACTTACCTGTCTGCATGTCTGCCTGTCTGTATGTCTCCTGCCTTTAACATGTCTGTCTCCCCTCCTACTAGCATCAAGCTAAGATTAGGGTAACGCTAAGACTAGCGTCAAGTTAAGAGGACCGTCAAGCTAAGAGTAGCATCATAATAAGACTAGCGTCAAGCTAGCATCAATCCAAGACTAGCGTCAAGTTAAGAGTGCCACCAAGCTATGAGTAGCATTAAGCTACAGTAAGAATAGGCTACAGTCAAGCTAAGAGTAACATCATGCTAAGAATAGGCTACAGTCAAGCTAAGAGTAACATCATGCTAAGAATAGGCTACAGTCAAGCTAAGAGTAGCATCAAGCTAAGAATAGGCTACAGTCAAGCTAAGAGTAGCATCAAGCTAATAATAGGCTACAGTCAAGCTAAGAGTAGCTTTAAGATTAGACTAGCATCATGCTAAGAGTAGCATTAAGCTAAGACTAGCGTGTGGTGTGGCTGTGCTGTGCATGATGGAAATATGCAAAGAACTCACTGTAAGCCATTTGTAAAAGGTACAAAAGCCCAGAGAAGGTCAAAGGCCCAACCACTAGTTGAGGTAACGTAATGTAGAACAAAATGCATAGCATACTCAGAATGTAGCATATAACGTAGCATATAATGTAGCATATAACGTAGCATGTAACGTAGCATATAACGTAGCATATAACGCAGAAGGATCCTGGCAACCATTTAAACACGTATATAATGATCTTGACCTAAAATAACTTGAAAACACAGCATTCTCTGCATTGTATGCAGTATACTGTATAAGGTAAGTCATACGAATCCAAATTGTCTGGTCAGATTGTGAGCATTATTACGTGGAATTAAGTGCATGGTGGGTGCCACCTCAAACACACACACACACACACACGCACACGCCCTCTTCTCTCAACACCGAGCGCAGCACGAGGTATGCCTGACGGTAAAATCCAGAGCCATTCCTGGCATTCCTACCTGATGGCTGCAGTCACGTAACAACTAGCTAACCACTTCCCCTCCCCTTACCTGGGGAGGTCGTCGCTACGGGAACCAGGCCAGAGGGAGAGCAGTGAGTCGTGTGACCACTGCTGGCTGCATTCCAGATCCACACACACACACACACAGTACATCGACCCAACACTAAAGGTGTTTGCGTACCCTTACGCATGTTAATGTAGTAACTAAAGTTACTGGCCAATCATCCCTGGCTGAAACGGGAATATTTTCCTTGACTACCTCCGAATTTTCACAAAAATTACCAACATGTCAAAATGTGGAACTGCATGGAGACATCATATAGATTTTAGGTAATAAAAAAATAGCTCTACAAACTCTCTGAAACTTTCCGCCATAGTTTTTTCGTCTTTGTTTAGAAATTGCTTGCCTGTCCGATCCTGATACTACTCCCTATTCTGTTCATGTGCTGTATTTCACCATGCGTACGTGTAGCCTTAATATCTGAGGACGCGCACAAAGTACGCTCCAAAGGAACGCAGGAAAGTCTCCCGATACGGCTGGTAGCCATCTTGCGTTCGCGTAATAAAAGTATATCGCCCGCTTAAAGGTGTTTGCGTACCCTGACCTATGCTAACATAGTGACTGAAGTTACTGGCCAATCCACAATGTGCATCTATACGTAGAGCAAGTCGAGCTTTTTCAGAGACGCACGTCCTTAAAGGCAGCTTGTCTGTCGTCGGTGGAGTTTCCCTGCTCTCGTTTCACTGCAACCGTAGCGACCGCACGGTCGGAGGGAAAAACGGAGGAAACCTTACAGACCCCGCCTTACACCGACCAGCCACAGGGCAGCAGCCACGCAATGCAAACAAAACAAAGGAAACTCTCGCCTCCAAAGTCATCTTCAGCAGTAATATTAAAGCAGGAGCATTGCGGGGGTTAATGACGTCTTGGTACGCATCAATGCTACTTCCCTGAGTGTCAACATCATTAACAGTATAGAGTCAATACTCAATTCTCCATACTCGATTGAGACAATCGGCTCCATTGATCCCAAATGGCTGTTCGGGTATTGATTGCTGCAGTTATCCCCCCGGCTGCTCTATATGCAGACACTGTGCAACTAATACCATACTTCACAAGACCGGACCCCCTAATCAGCCGCAGCACTGACAATGTAATTATGGAGGTGTCCAGCTGCAATGGTCTGCAAGGGAATTCTAATTATTTACAAGGTGGAGGGGGAGGGGGGGGGGGCTTGTTAAACACAACAAGTGAGAGTGAGAGGTACTGTAGTGTTGAGGTGGGATTTCACTTTCAGCAACAGCAACAACAAAAAGGTATGACAAAAGGTGGTTGTGTGTGTGTGTGTGTGTGTGTGTGTGCACGTTGTGTGTGTACAGTACAGACCTAATCTAATCCCAGCAAGAAGTGTGTGTGTGCTCCACTGTCGGTGGAGGGTGTGAGGCAGGTGAGGGGAAAGATAAGCAGCATCGATCTGACGCGGGGATCGTTGCTGCTCTGCGGCCCCTCCGTGCGCGGATCATCTCCCCTCGCCTGGGTCCCCTCGCCTGGGTCCCCTCACCTGGGTACCTTCACCTGGGTCACCTGGGCCCCTTCACCTGGGTCGCCTGGGTACCCTCACCTGGGTCACTTCACCTGGGTGACCTGTGTCAGGGGTTCACTACTAAACGTGCGCAATAATAAATATAAAATATAAAAAATATAAAAAGGCGTGTACATGGAGGTTCATTGTTCCTCAGATTAGCAATGTGCTATTTTAAGATGAAAGTTCCCCTCAGCATTCCACGGTGACGGTTTTAGGAAATTATGAATAATGGAAATACCCCTGACGCAATCTATTGACACTAGATGTTACACAACACTATACTAGATGTTGCACAACACTACCTGTAAACATGCACTTCCTTAATAGGCTGCTCGTAATTGCCGACACTGTCCTCGTTATAAATGCCATTCTGTCTCATTTGTGTCATTTCAAAGAAAGCCGGGAAGCCAGACATATTAGATATATTAACAGTAGCCTTCTTTATTTGCATATTACCACACCACACATGGTAAAGAAATAAATCAATGGCACCGCACGCACACACACACACGACATAGAACACAGCACAACAGTTTTCATTAACCAAGAGCAAACCTGGTTTGTCACTAAGAGATCTGCCTGCACGCCCTCTCTGTTTTAACACACACGCACACACACACGTGTCACCTCCTTTTTAATATCGAGTCTGGAGATGAAAAATGGTGTTCTTTTGTTTATTTGCCACCGATGCAAATGCAAGCACAGCCGGATTAGTGCGTTCTCCATCTCTCAGCCGATAGCGCCGGGGAAGAGAGAGGGGATTTTTATGCAAAAAAAAAAAAAAAAAAGATCTCTCCTACCCTTTTCTATGACAATTGCAATGCATCACTTCATAGACAGTTTTTAATCTGTTTCAAACCAAACACACTTTGAACTGCTGGGGAAGGGAGATATACAACTGTGCCTATACGGGCTCGTGCGTGCGTGCACGTGCACGTGCGTGCGTGCGCGTGCACGCACTAGATGCGCGACGTGAGAGTGTGTGTATATGCCTAGTATGTTTGTGCTCTGTTTTCCTGTGATTAATCTTTAGAGTCGGTTTAAGCACACTGCTGACACAGCACAGATCTCTCCCTCTCTCTGTCCCCCCACTCTCTCCCCCATCACCCCCCCATCCTCCCCCCACATCTCTGCCTGGATGCCCTTGGACTCTTGCTTTGAATAACAAAAAGTTGTGGATACTAATTCCCCCTCCCTTCGTCCTATCCAGCCTTTTCTCCCACTTTGTGGAGATAAAAATGCAATATAACCGAAAGCCCTGTACTGGATCTTGTCTGCAGAACTTGTGCATTTACCCTATACGGAAGGAATACAATATGATGTGCTGTTAGGGAGCTACATAGAAAACTGCTCTTCAAAGATATGTCTGATGTTGATGTAGTGTAAGGACTTCAAATGCATTCTAAAACATAACTTAGCGTCCTGTGTGGTTTTGTTTGGTATGCCTTTACAGTTTTGCCTTAAAGGGGTAGTGTGTATTATGTGTATGGGGTATATATATATGATACCTCTGTAAATGGACAATATGGCGTGTCAGGTTTTACCTGCCCCTATTGAAGGATTCCTAGGCGTATACTGTAAACACAAATGTTGCCGAGTTATTGTGTATACACTTGTATGTTTACCAGACATGGTTAGCATTATAACCTTTTCTACGATATCTACTTGTGTGCAGGGCAGATGCAGATGCTGCCCCGACAGACGCAACGAGCTCTGCTGGGATCCAGTTCACATAAAACATTCCTTGAACTGTGCGGCCACTGCCGTCGACGTCGCAGAAACCCGACGTGCCGCCGCCTGAGACGGACACATTCTAACTCGAGAGTTGCTCCCCCCCGTTCCTGAGTGACAGCACCATTAGGGAGGGCTCCGGGCGTTCTGACTGCATATCATGAAGCCGTAAAAGCAGGAAAAGGAGGAATACCACGGCCCTGTTAAGCTCCCCCAGCGCTGCATGGCGTCCTGAGAGGAGCAGCTGGCTCCCGCTAGATATCAACAGGATGGCGAGAAAGGCGAGATTAAGCGTTAAGGCGCATTTTACTCATCAATTTTAATAAGCCCCGGCTCACAGACACAGGTATTCACAAGGTGCTTTTCAGAGGAAAAGGTAAACGCATCCATTTTGTTAAGCGTGCGCCGATCCCCAAATAGAAAGGAAAGAACAAAAAAAAAGAAAAAAAAAAAACTCAAACCGAAGGCTGACATCCATTCTAAACATGTCACGGTGACAATGAGATGCACCGGGAATAATAGAATAAAGAGATGCACATTGCCCCGTTATTCCACCGCTGTCATTCCTTCCTGCCTGCAGGTGACACCTTGGTGGGGCCGTATCAGGGAAATACTTCCTCAGAAGATAAGCACCACCTTCACCATCAGCACCACCCCCCCGCCCCCCACCCCCTCGACCCTATACCCCAAGATTGACTGACATGGCATTCTCCGCGGGATTTTAATTTGTCGTCATTACGGGGTAGAGAGAGAGCGAGAGAGAGCGAGAGAGAGATAGGTACAAAGCCATTGTCGCGGTGATCCCATGTGCTGTAAACGTGCAGTGGCACGAGTCAGAGAGACAGAGAGCGATACCAAGGCGTTGTCGCGGTGATCCCGTGTGCTGTAAACAGCGTGACAGGCAGCTGACTGCGACTCGGCCCGAGCGTTGGTGCGCCACCTGCTTGTAGAGACATCAGGTTGAATGGCGGAGGTGCCACGGCGAACACTGAAGCCTCCTCAAAGGCTCGAGCGCTGCACAACACCTGCATGCCTGCTGCGGTGGATTAGGGTGTCAACGCACACAATAGCTGGCGGGTGGGGTGGTGGGGGGGGAGGGGGGTTGGTGGGGGGTGGGTGAGCAACGACTTTTGACTTACAGTTTCCTGCCCTTTTCCCCACACTTTCCCAATTGTCTTTTTTTTTTTTTTTTTACTTTTTTTTTTATCAACAGCACTACTTCAATGGAGCATTAGGCAGTATGTGTGTGTGGGGAGGGGGGGGGGGGTGTTGTGAATACCTGGTTATTGAAAAATATTTACATGCTTTTGGAATATAAACAGTTTTCAGTTAAAGTTCGGTTGCGAAAGCGGATTATCCCCAGACAGCGGTGGCGCCCCAGCGCAACTCTGAGACCCTCTGAGCCAAAATGGCGGCTGGCTGTTCAGCGGCGAGGAAAAGACGTCCATTCCAACACACGGAGCAGAGAGAGGAGACGGAGTGGGTGGGGGGGGGGGGGGGGGGGGGGGGGGG
>JAODUH010000016.1:1788050-1807273 GCA_027564835.1 Typhlichthys subterraneus
TTTCAAAGACAGCTCTATCACTAACCCCCACCCCCTACCCTTTGGCCTACTGTCTCCATACAATGTGCCAAAAGCAACAAGGGAAAATAATTTTAGTAGTAGCACTTGCGTGACAACTGGGAAAGCTTAGCACATGTGGATACGGGCTAAAGACTACTTCTATCTGATTAGGTCTGAGGGCTTCCCTGTACCAGGGGAGGCTAAAGATTACCCACGATGCTTCACGGCACCTGTTTTTATTGTTCTTCTTACTACTATTAATATTATTATTTTATTTTATTTATTTATTATTATTATAAATTATAGCAGTCGATCGAAGTTACAACTTTGCACCTCTTTGTGTATGTGTGTGTGAGAGAGAGGGAGAGAGAGAGAGAGAGAGTGAGGGAGAGAGAGAGGTAGGGAGGGGCAGAAAGAGATAAACGAGGACCCTGGGGTTCACAGATTGAGGATGTGAAATTATGTGTTGACAAACTAAAGCATGCAGTGTGTGCCCCCAAAACGAATCAAGAAGGATTGCTGGTCAGCAGGGGACCCTGAAACTCCCTGGCACGCCTGCAGCCAAAAGGCCGGAAATAAAAATCAAGCCTGGAAATTCATCGAATTTTAATTAAGCCCTTCTTTAATATTCAAAAGCCTTGCTGTGGGCTCAATTCGCCTCTTATACGTTTTAGATTTGCGCTGCCTGCCAATAAATAATATTAATTCTACAGTGTTTGTTATCGCCTGCCCCGGAAACTCTCTGCAGGGACATGCAAGATAAATATTCCCGAGAATAGGAAAGGTGCCTGCTAAATGAAGCATGGAAGGAAGAACGAAAGAAAGAAAGAAAGAAAAAAAGAAAGAAATAAATAAAGAAAGATATATTGCTGGAAAATAAAATAAGATTAAAAAGTGAAAGCGGTGGAATTGGACAGCGGTTCTCAAACATTTGAGCGCCAACCCCCAAAAAGAGTTTCATTAGTCAGAATGTTTGACCCCCCCACCATGCTTGCAAGAAAGAAAATAAGAAGGAAAACAAATACTTAGTTCAACAGAACAACAGAATAACTAGATTAAACATATGTAATTGTTTTTTATTTGTAATTTTTGTATGTAAAATATGTAAACAATTTTTATGTAATTTTATTTTTTAATTTGGGCTTTTTATGTAGCTACCTGGGGTATGTGCCCTTGGTTTGAGAACCACTTGAATAGGAGTCATGCTTAGATAAAGTTAGTAAATGTCTTACTATAATGCATAGGCAGCTGTTTTGCTTACATTGTGCAGTTTGAAGTACAGGCCGCAGGCGTTACACACGGGGTCCCCGTTGGCGTTTCTCCGCCACAATGTCGTCGTTGTCGTTTGGCAGTTAGCGCACGACGTTCCAGCGCGCCTGGCTGCGGACTGCAGGGGCAACACGAGAGAGAAGGGGGGGGGGGGGGGTGATTCACCTGATCGCTTGAAAACCTGACAACATGTTGCATTAAAGGCCTACCAAGCCCTAACGTCCATCCAGAGGAATTCTGATGACATTCAGCAGGGCTGAAAATAGATTTAAATTAAGACAGAAATTACCAAAACAGAACTGCTTCCCACTAGCCTAAATGTAGCCTCGTGTGCGCATACATTGTTAAAAGCATAAATATTTAGCTTACTGAGGGCATAAAAGCAGTTCCTTGAAAAGGGGGCTATTAAATCTGATGACATTTCCGATTAAAAGTGCGTGGGTTGTACCGTAACCCATAATTGTTTAAATATTAGCCATGTGATATTTAGCCTACAGGCTACTGTTAAAACGTAAAAACATGTTGAAACATGAAGGCTATCTAAAATAAAATGTCAACATACATTGTGTTGCTCTAAAATACACATAACAAGTGCTATCAGATAAGACATAGATGCAAGTATCGGATAAAAAACAAGATACATGGTTGTGTTGTGGATGCTGCGAACACTGTGGACTATTTGGCAATAATTAATTGGATGCGTCAGTAACATTAACGTTATAATGTCGTTTCCACAATGTCGAATTTCTTTTCTTTAGAAAACGTCTATGTTCGCCAAAAGATTTAGCATAACTGATCGTCACAGACACCCGTGAGCAGGGTGGCCTGACATTGATGTTATAATCTCTGCAAACAATCAATATAGGTTACTGCAGAGGACACGCCGCGGAAAGGGACTGCATTATCTCTCGGAGAGATAATTTCCAATTGCCCACATCTGGTGGCCTAATAACCCTGATTCGCGTGTGTGTGACTTAAATAATATTATACATCAGCCCGGAGTGAAATGTATTTTGTCTGTTGGCCCACAATTAACCATCCACTTAAACAGTATCCGCTATTGTCGCTTTTATTTTCCCTTTTTCTGTGATTTCTTCATTGTTTTTCTTTTTCTTCTGAGTGGTATTCAGTGAGTATTAGGCAGAGATTTTACACTAAACAATCTCAAGTCGTGACTCTTGCGTGCCCCATTGCTTGAACCGCGGCTCTAGCCGCCGCCATGTTTAGACTGGGGAAGCGGACTGTGTTGTTAAAACGACTTTATCTGCGCTGCTCAGATATCCGGCAGCCCCTTCCTGGGAAGTCGGGTTTTTACATTAGCAAGAAGTGAGGGAGCAGGCGAGAGAGAGAGAGAGAGAGAGAGAGAGAGAGATGGGTGGGTGGGGTGGTGGTGAAGGGGGGACGAGGGTCGGCAGGACTGAATCTGAACCAGGCTGCTAAAATAGCCTAAATAAACGACTCTGCCGAAGGTTTTTCCCCACGCTTAATGGGCAAGTTTTTGGAGCTCCTCTGGAGTTCATACGAGATGCAGCTTTGTGGTGTTTTGACAGGGCCTTCCTCTTTAAATTAGCATACTACGTGATACTGCAAGATACTCCACATTCCAAAGCACCCACAACAACTGAAAAAAAATGTGATGCCGAAATATGGAACCGAAATTCAAAAATGGATGATCATTATTTTTAGCATGGATATTGTTAGGCCAAAAATTTAGGTTTATGGATTACATAATCGGCCAATTTATTTATTTTTAAGTATTATAGAATATTCACTGGAGGCAAAACAGCTCTACAGTGCATACAAACATATATTCCAATAGAATAAATGATAATTCTGAATTAACGTGAAGCTGAAGCACAAAATAAAAGTTATGCTATGGTATCTGAAAGCAGAGACCTGCACTTGTCGAGTCAATTTCCTGCAGCTAATACTTCTTCCTGGGTAGAAAAAAGAGAGAAAACGGAAGTGTCATCAATACAAACGTGGCAGGGACGTACCAGCCGTCGCTTGGGCTTGATGAGAGGGCGGTTCTGCCCGTTCATCTTGTGGTATAGTCCGCAGGCGTTACACAAATAGTGCCCCGTGCCATCCCGCCTCCACAGCGGGGTCGAGGTCGCTCCGCAGTTCACACACTCCCGCCCTTCTGCAAGAGCCAACAACACGAGCACGCATAAGCGCACACACACACACACACACACACACGCGAGTGCGCATACACGCACACACACACACACGTATACAAGCACGCACAAGACATGGAGAGAACGCGGAGATCAGTTGGTCCCTATATGAACCTTTATGAAAAACAAAAATTCTGATCACTTCAAACGTGATTCTTGATCCACGTAGGCATATATTCTGAAAAGAAGGGGTCATTTGTAAAATATTATCAAATAAACGCTGCCATTTTAAATAAATATTTATTATTGTTGATCATATTGAATATCAATGCTATATTTTGATTGCGTTATAAACAACAACAACAAGCAATCACTAAGTATTATTAATAGGTTAGACTAATAATAGACTAATAAAAACAATGACGACCAAATTTAATATGTATTAGTATAAAATGTATATAGGCTATATTATACAGTACTGTTACAACCTGTGATAGTGTATAAAGGTCGTTTGTACATATCAAATAAGTAAGAAGGGTGATTCTGTCCCATGGAATATGTATAATGTTTTATCAGTATAAAAATGAAAATTGACCCTATTCTTTCTCTTGAATGAACAACCTCTCCTTTAAATTTACAATAATAATAAATAAAATGTAGTCTATGTTATTTGATATCCTATTCTAATCCAATTCTGGTTAAGCCCAGTGTGTTTAAACTACTTGGGAAGTGTTTTGGGTATGAGTGACATCTCTCTACTGACACCGACAGGTGAGAGATGCATTAACATTTTCATTAGAAAGGGTCTCGAGTTCCCCGGTCCTGAAACTGAAACAACTCGGCTACAAGCGCGGTAAGATCGGCCTATTTGAAAGCACATATAGACATGCGGGCTAGTATAGCCTATACATCCCCGCATGCAACTTCGAGCCTTTTTGTGTGTTTTAACTAACCCTCATGCACACTTCCCCTTTTGACTCACATCGCCTAATTTCCCCCCCGTTTTTATTTATCTCTCTCTCTCTCTCTCTCTCTCTCTCTCTGTCTCTCATAAGCAGGAATAAGTAAATTCTGGTGTCACTACAGAGGCCTCGCGAATGTGAATTAATGATATTCTTTTTACAAACGAAGCCACCGTCTAAAGCAGCCAAAACAAATGTGTTAAAGCGGCTTAAAAGGGGAAGATAAAATATGCCCCAACATATGCAGCTTTTGCTTACTGCAATGCAGCCAGTATTCTGATTCGCAAGGGGAGACAATGCTGTGATTTCTTCATAAAAGAATGCCATCATTGCAAAGTGAAATGGGTGTTCAAAATTAAATACCATAATATATCACATTACCCTCAAATTAAAATAATTATTTACACGAATGGCTACATTTGATACTGGACTATGTTTTCATCTAAACCGCGTGCATGTGCTATTAATCTTATTGGCGATAACTCTGTTCCCAGCACTGGTGCGTAACCCTAAAAAAATAATTACCCATGTCCCATTTTCATACCCCACGCCCCACCCCTTTCCCACCAACACCGCCATAGCCTCCCCCCCTCCCGCCCCATCTCCCCCACCCTCTCTCCCTAGGTTTTCTCCCGTTAGGTGAGCGAGGGTCTGTGAAAGCACCGGCCGCATCCGGAGCGCTGGGTAAACAATGCAACTGTGCGTGCAGCAGTCTGACAGTAATGGGATTATGTTGAACATATAAAGCAGTGTGAGACAGCCATGCAGTCACGGAGGCCGTCTCTCTCTCTCTGCTCTCTCTCTCTCTCTATGTATCTCTATATCTGTCTCATTCTCTCTCACGCTCTCTTTCTCTTTATCTATCTATCTATCTATCAGTGAAAGGGAGAAACGCTTGACCTAAATTAATTTTTACAACTATGAGCACATTGGGTTATGCGCTGATTTAATTTTTGTGAAAGATAAATATACAGTTGGATTAGGCTACAAGGCCTTATCATTCTCAAAAGGATATGCTATTTTTGTTTAACTCCTTTATCTTATGTGGGCTAAAATGTACACTTGAAATCTTAATATTATATTTCCTCTTTTTAAATACTGTGATACGATTTATAACGAAAATATCTTAAATTAACTGTAGCAATACAATTCCTCTTCTTGTTATTATTAGTTTTAATATAGATTCAGGTTGTTTCCATTTAAATAATAAAAGCGTAAACATTCATTAGGACTATAAAGACGCGCACATGTAGAGCCTTTTAGTATATCAACAGGAGAGGTTGTCCACGTGAGGAATGAATGAACCGTGCACTTGAGCATTAGCAGGACATGGTGGTCTTACATTAAACATGAGTGACACTATGAACTGTCGGGCATTCTGTTAAAGCACATGTAATGTAATAAAGCGCACGCCTACCTGAACACGACCTTGTTTTTGGTCTTGTTTTGGAACCATAACTAGAAGAGGACCCACCTATCAGGCTACTTGGTGGGAAGAGGCCGGGGCCGTATTCGGGGACATAGGGAGGGTATGTGGCGATGGGATGGTGGGCAGAGGTCGCCCCCGCGCCGATTGACGCCATGCTCCGGCCGTGAGCCGACTCCAGTTTCATGCTCTCGGCCAGGGTGACCTGGTACTTAATGCACTCTTTATCCTCTTGCCGCCCGGAGCCGCCGGAGCCCGGCGTGGATAGGCCCGGGTCCGGGGACACGTCCTTGGGCGGGGTGGGCGGGAAGGTGAAGAGGTGCGGACTGGAGTGTCCGCCAGAGAGCGAGGAGGAGGAGGCGGGCGGGTAGACGGACAGGCCTGCCGGGGAGCCGTGGTGCAGCGGGTTCTTGGGGAAGGGACTGAGGTTCCACGGGGACGTGCTGTGGTGCGGGGCGATGCCTTTACTGCCCTCCAGCCACGGCAGGGAACCGTGCAGTAACGAGGGGCGGCACACCTGGCTGCCTGCGCCGCAACATGGAAGAAGGAAGAATACATGACAATGTGGCCAATAGTTGAGGGCGGACGGCACAATTCAGCATTATACGCCACGAATGTCAACTTTCCGAAAGTGGAATTCCACTATAGCTACACGAACCCACTATTCACAATTGTGTATGTGTAAACGTCAGTGCTCAACGTCATTGGATTATGGCTACGTGTGTTTATTATCTTAATTAACTATATTAGCTTTATATCTTTTAAGAAATGAAGGTGTCACGATGTACACAGGCAAGCCCGCGCACACACATACACACGCACACACGCACACGTACACATACACGCACACACACGCACATACGCACACACACATACAGAGACACACATTAGGTACATTATTAGATTGTTTTCACATATTAGGTCTATGCAATTTAAGAGAAAACTGTAACGCATTATCGCAATTCTTGAAATGTCTCTCAATAAGAAATATTTTGTATTGAGACTGAGCGGTGTATATGTATACACTAGTTTTTAAATAGGCTACATTGTGTCACATAAAATTACGAGGATAGAAAGAGTTGACAAAACTTTTTACAGGTAGGCTACCATTTATAGGCTAGACATATTATTTTCCCTTTTTTCATTTGCATTTTTTCCATCGAAATATCCTTGTTGCAATTGTGTGCTCGTGTTCAACGACCTCTTACACATATCTACCAAGTCGTGATTGACTGTTCAGGAAGTCATGATGGTACATTTGAGGTAACATATAGAAAGACTATCTGTATTGTTATGATTAATTGTGCCTGTCACAAAAAACACAAAACATTACCACAGCCAATATAGGTCATGGTGTGGTATTTTCCAATTTACAAAACACGTTTTATTTGTTTTGAACCACTAAAGAATAGTTGATTGAAAGAGAACAAACCAGTTTTGAAATACTTCCTTGACAGTCAGTAGTGAGAATAGATTAAAAAACACCCTTCTGTTGGTTCTGTTGTTAAGAGTGTAATATTTAAGCACGGTATAGAACAAAAAAATAGATACTGCAAGGTTGGTTTACAATAAATAAAATACACAAACAACACTCGATTTCTTATAATTTCGGTGCAAAATTAGACCATAGTAGAACTAAGACAAGACCATATTTAGGCGTCAAATATTTCCAAACAACGAGAAGCATTATTTTGGAGTTTGTAGACAAATGGGGACTAACCATTTTCAATGTGTGAACATACACAATATCAACTAAACATGCAGGGTCTTAAAGTATATGCCAATTCGTCTACAACACGTATATTTTTAATACTTACTGTGTGGAGGAGGGGGGTACCTCTGGACGGCTCGCACAGAGTTCCCATAGTATGGAGAGACGTGGTTTCCTTGTCCATCGATATTAAACAGTACATCCACATCGTCGGCAAGTTGATACTGCGACGGGTCCATGTACGAGTGGCCGAGGCCCGGGTGGTGCGAGCCGGGATGCTGCTCGTTCAAAACCGCGGGATGGTGGCTCATCCACCGAGGCTGATCTGTGCCTACTTCCATCGCGTTTTTTCAGCGATTGTTCATGCACAGCAGAACAGTACGGCACAAGTCGATGTGTACAGTCCAAAATCCCCCTTTATATGTTTTTGGTTAAATCCACACGGCTATCCGTCGTGCCGTTGGGTCACCTGGATAGAGAGGAGAAATGAATGTCTTGTTTTCAGAACCGGATGAAAAAATTAGAAATTGAAGGTGGGTTCACATTCACTCGAATTTACCCGGAAAACGAGTTGGAAAAAGTTTGTTTTTAAAGCACGACACATACCCTAGTCTACATCACAAACGCAAAATAGATGCGGTCATAAATATGTCCAGATTATGTCCGGTCCCACGCAGATATGCACAAAAAGTGTTCCCTGCCAAAAGTTCAGCATTTAGCGGACTCAACAAGTCGTTGTAAGTATATTTTCAGACCTGTTTGCGGTAAATGCCTTTAACGCACACTGACTACAACCCAAGTAAAACTCACTGATCAAATCTCCGTTTGTGCGCATTTGGACCTCTCCATTTACTCGATTTCCCGCCGCTCTCTCTCTCTCTCTCTCTCTCTCTCTCTCTCTCTCTCTCTCTCTCTCTCTCTCTCTCTCTCGGTCTGTAGCTCCCTTGCTTGCTCAAACCTTTTGCTCTACTGCTCTCTCTCTAACATCTTTTTTTTTTTTTTTTACAGTGAAGGCATTCTTTCAGGACGGCGCCAGGCAGCTCAATGCTCACAGACAACAGTGGCGCGACGCAACTTAAAGAGGGTCTATCCGTGTCACCGCGAGATAGGCGGGGCCTGGCCTAATTGTATAGCGCGGGTCAGAGGCAAAGGTAAAGAGGGGCAGTTAAATATATTCAAAAATAACCTATTAGGTTATAGCTTAATTATTACAACATTATACAGACTAAACACGATTAAACTGTTTTTAAATCAATAATAATAATAATAATAATAATAATAATAATAATAATAAATATAATAAGATTTATTATTATCATTATTATAATGATACTAAGAATAAGAATAAGCATAATGACGATACTCATTCGTCACCAAGCATATTCATATGAATACAGGTTATCGAACAGAACAGAGAGGAACATCTAAAATAATTATATCAAGTCACTACTTCATAAAATATTAGGATGCAAAGTGGCCTACAATTCTGCCTAGATTGATTTATATAAGATTCAACACAAGTGGCCCAAACCTATAATAAAAAGAATATATAGGCAGTTATTTTTGTAAAATCTAATAAACACCATAGGCTAACGTATAAGAATCCAACTTAAGTGACTGAACTTCAACCGATTAAGAGATAAGTGCTGAATAAGGTATAGCGATATAGCCTATATAGCCTGTTGCGTACAAGTGGTAGCTAATGGGACGTTCATGCACGCTCTTAAAATTGTGACAGTGCGTCCCCTCGCGGTGACAGGCGCACGTTTCAAATAAGAACATTCTAACGAGTGGATTTTCTTTATTTGCACGGACAGCGAGGACACACATTGATACTGAGTTAAGTTAGAGAGGAAAATGTACAGGCTATTATTGTCCATCAGTTAACTCACCAGTATTCGTCAACCCCGCTGCATTTAAGATATTTCCACTTGGCCAACAGTGATAGACAGGCAACAAAGGGCCATGTCATTATTTATTCAAAACAGTGCATTAAATGTAACGCGATAGGCTACAAATGGAATAATTTACATCACAGCGCTTTCAACGTTTCCTCATATTTAATAACACCGGTTGACGACTAATTTAAAGGGTTAAAGGGCGGTCTAACCTTTTCACCCTGACACCAGACAGATTATCATTCTATATATAAAACCTATTTCAAATGATGCATGCGGGCCCTCTTGATTACACGATGAAAGAGCCTTTCGTCCTTCGGGAAGGATTTAGTATCGAACCCCCAGTTTGAGTAGTCCATACTTTCAGACTGTATGTGTGTGTGTGTGTGTGTGAGAGAGAGAGAGAGAGAGAGAGAGAGAGAGAGAGAGAGAGAGAGAGAGAGAGAGAGAGTGCGCGTGTGCGCGATGTGTCGGCGCGGCGCAATTCCGCGGAAACCAGCAGCCAGGGCGACGCCACTGGATGTGACGTCACCGAGACGACCACGAGCGGAGGAAAGGAAGAAAGGGTGCAATGGCGGGAGCGCGCGCGGTCACAAGGGGAAAAAGGGTTGACGCGCGCGTTCACGTCGCGTATAGGCTATCGCCGTAATACCTCAACGATGCAATTTGTAATCTGGTTGACATTGATTATTCACAATTGATTGGCTTTTTAAGACTATACATATCGGCTTCTCAGCATAACATAATTTACAGCTCTATAGGCAATATTTTAAATGATGTGAATAATTAGATTAGACCCATTGGAATATCGACATTTTTATTGTAATCGTCCTATCAAATCATAGATATTGTATTCATTATAGTCTTTTAATTCAAGGAGCATTATGTATTTATTGTCCAACTAATATAGTCTCAGATATAGTCTGCAAATATAACCCAAGTATTGAGTGTTTGCGTGGGTGCGTGCGTGTGTGTGTGTGTGAGTGAGACAGAGCGAGAAAGAGAGGGATCGAGAGAAAGAGAGAGATAGAGAGAGAGAGAGAGATTTGGCTCAATTTTTCTTTTCCAGAATACCTAGAGCGAGTGAGAGAGAGTGTAAGAGAGAGAGGGGGGGGGGGGAGAGAGAGAGAGAGAAACATGGGCCTGAACTTGGATGCAAAATGCTGTAGCACCACTCACCGAACAATCTCGCTGCTATTGTAGCGCTGTCGACGCACTCGTGTAATTATCCTCTTGAAAAGTATCGCGATGCATTATCTTCACGGTGCCTGTTATTTAACCTAAAATCCTGATTATTTCTTTTTGATTTTCTATTTTCCTGTGTTTTCTTGACTGGACGTAGGCCTATCGAATAGGGGAACCATGCGGTGGCGTGTTGCCCGAGCATCGGTGTCAATAATGCGCTTTTTCTCATCTGGAAACAATAAAACTAAGACCCCTTTAAAAAATGTAATCCTGACCTAGCGGGGATCGGCAACCAATGTACGTGTGTGTGTGTGTGTGTGCGTGCATGTGCGCGCGCGCGTGCGTGCGTGTGTGTGCGTGTGTTAGCATACTTTGATGTTAACAGTTACACATAACTGATACTGTGAGTAAATTAATTACTGATTCATAAATACATACAGGTTTAAATAGCCCATAGCTAACTGTATGCGTCTTGCTGGATGCTAGCTTCGGTGTGGCAACATACTGAAGATGGAAAAGATAACTTCTCAGTGATTATGTCACTCGTCTGATTAAAATCTGAATATGTCACTTTTTTTTTTCTCGGCCCAAGTGAGATTTTAACAGACAGATTGTTTTATCGTCAGACGATCCTTTCAGATAACATGGCGGTTGTCAGTCTTTGAGATTCGTTTATAATTTAGATGATTGTATTTATAGTCTACCTGAATCACAATACAAAATACACAATTATAGCCTATAAATAGTAGCCTACAATCCATATTAGCATATGATGTTCTATTATCATGTAGGGCTATACATAATAAAATAAATATTATCATTATAATTTGCATTATATCTGTAAGCAGCCTATATCAAATTTTATTTTGCTAGTAGGCTAGGCCTATTTGCGTTTAAGCAATATCAGAGTACAATGAATAAAATACACCTAATTTTGAGACATGAAAAGAGGCTTATCTGTCGCGTGACGGCTGCCCCGGTAATAAGGCTGTTCAAACAGCCGCAGCGCGATGCGAGCTGGGGTGAACCGTAGCGCCTCGGCGGGACGTAGCACCCTGACGTGCTGGTACAAGCACGCCTGCAATAATTTATATTGACTCAAAAGGGAGAAATGAAAGAGAGGAGTAATTAAAGGCTATTAAATAACATATTATAATTTATATAAAGACGATGGGCAACGCAATCATACCGAATAGCCTAAATAATGTTTAAATGTAAAAAGTCTTCGCTAAAATACACACTATATGTATTGCTTTTTTTTTCTTCTCTTTTGACGAAAGCCTGTAAAGGTTTCGTCACCTTTGTAGGCTATAAGACGATGAAAAGGCCCATGTGTGATAACGGCACGCTGAAAGACATATCTTCTGGGTGGATTGTTATGTTGTAACGTACATGTAAACGCTTTTAGCTAGCATATTAGTGCAATTCTGAAACTGCAATGGGTGACAAACATGCAGGTATTCAGTTGACTTCTTTGTGAGTCATTGTTGCCCGTCTTTCTTTTCAAGAAAGAAGGCATCTGTACCCAAACTGCATGTGAACCAGTTTGGATTCTTAGAACAAAATGAGGGTGTGAAATGTCTGCTTGAAACCTACAAATGAGGTGGATTTCTTAGAATGATTAAAAGGAGAACAAGCTATATTACATTTACCTAGAGTACACGTTGCTCAAAATATATGTCACTAAACGACACAAGAAAACGAGAACGCCTGTCAACTGAACGCGATGCTTATCATTCATGTCTTCATCTCTAACCGACGCTTTGCTTTAATCCTCTCTCTCTCTCTCTCTAGCATCAATATTAATATTTGATACATTAATTGGCTACTGTAATTAATCTGAAAATAAAAACGACGTTTGATATTTCAATTAGTTGAATTCTGTATAAATCCACAACGCAGACAGGCCTACCTTGTTTGACAAAGGGGAATCTCACGATTTTTTATTTTCAAAATATGAAACCACAACATTTGGCCATTCTCTTTCATGGGCTAATTGGGAGACGATTGACAGATTTTATCCTGATTTAAATGGCATTACAACACTTGTGTGAATGGCTATCCTCTATCTTGAGAACACAGCTGTCGGAGAAGGTTTGAATAAATCGACCGGAGGTCTCCGCCACGGCGATCCTATCCGCCCCGCAACCCCGAGTGCAGCTATATCCTCGCCGGCCCTGCGAGTCTGTGAAGCTCTTAACGCCGCATCCTATATTCATCGCGTGGAACAGCGATCTCCTCATATCAAACCGCATCGACCAGGGATGAGACGGAACGGAGAAAAATGCCCCCTCAGCAGGACAAATTCCTCTAATGAGCCACTGGCAAGGTAATCAGATCAATTTCACGGTTTGCATGATGGTGCGTATAGCCTACCTCCAGTATAAACTGCAATAGGTTATTAAAAATCCTTCATCTGCTCGATTTTGGCTGGTGTGAGGTAGGTGAATATTTAAAGAATGCACTCTTCTTGCTGACATATAAAATACAATTTTAGCTTTTGACGTGCTATCTATATGACGTGCCTGTAATCGCGACTAATACGAACTAGGTTTCAAACATCCCTTATAACGAATTATCTAACATATCTGAGATAACCTACACGAAAAACACCAAAGCCGAAGCCACATTTAACCTACACGTTTCATGAAGTGTAAAATTTAAATGTTGGAAACTGGTCTCGACCTCTTGTCTCTGTTATTAACGAACGAAACGAATATTTTGTTGTACCTCTACATAATCCGCTGCACACACCCGATACAACATTTGCATAACTGTGCCAAAAGTTTGCCATTACGCATAAAAATAACATTACATCCAAAGAAGGCATCGCGCACACAAACGAACCCCCATTGACGAGGTAAGGCTGGGGCGTGCACACGCATTGCATTTACAGTAAAGCGTGACTTTGCGGGCAATAACCACGTCTGGACACCCGGCTTTTAGAGAAATCTAAATATTTACTGACCTGTGGTGTTTATGCTGAATGGACGCCTTTTTTTTGGGGCTCTGTTGCTGATGTGGCGGCACACTGACACGCTGATCGGAACGCCGATGGCATTTACGGAGAGAGAGCCGCGGAGAGGAAAACCTTGGTGCGCGCACTTCGGCCCAGAGCTTCTCTTGCACGCACGCACGCACGCACGCACGCACAAGCACGCAAGCTGGGGGCGCACACACAAAAGCAGTGCAGGCCAAGCAGCCTCTTTACCGTATTCACTGTCGCAGACTATTGCTTGAGCTCTTCCGTGTCTGCTATCATGCGCCTCTGCAAAGCCACTTGATGAATATGATGTCACAAAAACAGACCGCGCCATTAACCGTGTTGATAATGCTTAGATTTAGCCTAGGCTAAGAGTTCAGAGCTAATTATACTGATGCAATATTTTGCGGTTGGAACATTCAAAAATATTTCCCAAAATGTATTAATATTCTCTTCATAGCAATGTTATTGTTATTAATGTTGTGGGGTTTAGACGGAAATTTGATTTAATAAGATATTGATGAACAAATTGGCAACGGTGTGAACGCGCACGCCATCACACGTACGCACACGCGCGCTCGCACGCACACACACACACACACACACGCACACACAATGATTATGTGCATTGTCTTGGAGGAGTCTGCGTCTATACCCACACGCAACGACGTTGGAATTTATATTAATTTGCGAGAAACTCGTTTAGACCGATGTGGTCAACAATAACCAGAGCTGCGTTTATAGCATAATATTTCCAAAACAAAGCAAAACAACATGTTGTTGCCCTGGTATCATATCAGCACTGTGATTATATATCACATTTCAGGCTCCTGGTTTTATGAGTTGTAGTGAAATGGCAAAGCTTCAAATGCTGATAGCTCAGCATACATATACGGGCCTATACCCGCTCATTGACAGAAGGCATGATTGAAAAGAGCACCAACCAAATCCGATCCTTCTTTCTGTGAAATACACTGAGGAAGAGAGAGAGAGAAAAAAAGATAGAGGGAGAGAGAGAGAGAGAGAGAAACATAGAGAGACAGAGAGAGAGAGAGAGAGAGAGAGAGAGAGAGAGAGAGAGAGAGAGAGGTGTGTGTGTGGAGGGTGGGCAGGGGTGGAGGCTGCAGAGAGAGGCTGGAGGCTCGCTATCTCTCATGTTGCGCCTGACTCTTTGAAGGAGACTGTAAACTGATCACACTAAAATCTATCTTTGGGGAAGAAATTCAATTAAGGTAATAAATTAAAGATAATTGGCGTAAACCTCGCTGTATACATTTACGAATGCGACCAACCAAATGTGTCTTTAAAACCAAGGAATAATTCAATATTTCCGAGGTGTAAGGAAGGCATTTCTTTGAATGGAATTAGCGTTTCAGTACTAAATATAATTATAGAATAACACATCCAGATATTAATGATTTATTAATCTGCATTCGATGCAAATAATGTGCTTATATTTTGAATTATTATCTTCATAATTTCAACAAATAACGGTTTGAATATGGTTGATGATAAATGTCCATACTAGATTTTATCCAAAAAACAACACGCGTTCCACAGATAATTAATACACATTATAGGTGGAACAAAAATAATGATTATGTTGAAAATAACAGAAATCAATTTAGTTTGGTTCTTATGATAATTTAATGTACACCCAATTATAAATAAATTAAATAAATGTATTTTCTTTTTCAGGTTTTCTTCAAATAAAGCAGATGTAAGCCAACGTGTAGGCCTATTTCCTGATACCTAAATGTGTGTGTCAATGCACGGCCAGGGTCCGAAGTCACTCTCTCCTTCCCGCGTGCTCTAAAGGTTTACCGTGAAGTCTCGTGATTAATGTTGAATTTGACTTGAGACCCCGCGACATGGTTGACAACAGCTATAAGAACACACCCTCCCACTACGGCCTGTAGATGGAATTACTTTTCACATTCTATTATTATTATTATTATTATTATTATTATACGCCTACTATACATTTTTTAAATGTAGGTCTAATCATTAGCTATATAGGTTATAATTAAGAAACCTATCGCCTTCACAAAGGGATTAATTGTTGTAGAGCGGAAGTGGGACTCTAAACCATTCTAGAGTATTTAATTTCATGACTTGTCGAGTATCGAGGCAATAAACTACAACGACCTTATTTGCCGCATTTGAGTATAGCCTATGCGGAATACATATGTTTAATTGCGTTCATCTCCGGTAATCTAGTCTATGTACAATTCTGACATTTCCCAGTCCAAATATGAAAGAAATACAGTGGTATCGGCTATATTTGTCTTTCTCTGCCTACACGAATCTTCGCCGTTAACGTCGAACAAGATGACCTTAATTTGGGACAAAGCGCCTCCTAAACGTACAGGGCCATGTATTATCTATTTACTTATTTATTTCCTCAATGTGTTTTATTATTCCCTCGGCTTGTGTGAGTGCTCAAAATGTAAGCCAATTTCTTCGTCTTTTTCCATCTTTTTTTTTAACGGCGTTAGCTTCTTCTTGCTATTTTATTTTAAAATATTAGGCCGAGGTGGGAGAATTATAAACGGCTGCGCTCTTATCAGCTCTGCTCACGTAGCCAGGATCACAGAAGCTGATTAAGAAAGAAGTCACAGCCAACGCCGGATTCATAATGATTTGGAATAATGAATCCTTATCTCCCCTCTGCAGATTATCAGCCTTTCAGCTCGCCATGTTTTGTTACATGGGATAATTTATTGCATCTAATACATCACAATGAATCTGATGGGGGAAAGTGATGGCCAATGTTATAGGAGGGAGGCTTGTTTTTTTAAATTTTATCCCAGGGCAATGAAATGCCTTTACGATTTTTAATTGGTAAAATATAAGGGAGATCTGATAAAAAAAAAAAGAAGCACAGAGGTATAATCGTGCCTGCTAGTGTTCCAGCAGTTCTCGGCTCTATAATTAGTGTGTCAATTTCAACCTGGAATTAACAGCATCGACCTGCCATCTCTGCTTACGCCGGTGGAGTCAGCTAGATCCTAATTTCGCATGATTTATTTTTCACCAAGAGGAGATAATTAATCATAAACACTGAAAACAGTGCAGTAAAGTGGAGATAACCAAATATTTGCATCTAAAAAGATTCGATGAAGCTAATTCGTTTCTTCAAACCCCCCTACCCCTTTATACCCACCTGATCTAGTCCTCCTCATGAGTACCTCCGAGATTTTTAATTTTCTATGATTAATCTTTAGGTAGTGATGTGTCATTAATCATCAGCAGTCAGACACGCGTATAAAGTCTCGGCAGTATAGGCTACATAAACTTGACTTCATGTGAGAAAACTGTACACGTTGCGTAGCGTTTCCCGCGTGGTCACAAGCGTGGCGGCGGTTGTTGAGAAACAAGGGTATGGGGAGGGTTTGGGGTGTGTGTGTGTGTGTGTGTGTATGCGTGTGTGTGTTGTGGTGGTGGTGGTGGTGTGGTGGTGGGGTAGATGTATATAGACCAATAGGAGAAGTCAAACCCAGATGATGGACAGACTCTGGGTATACCTACGAGCACCTTGCAGAATATTATAGCAACTTCAAAAGGAAATAATGAGAAAACTAGTAATAACAATATTACTACAACATAATAATAATAATAATAATAATAATAATAATAATAATAATGATGATGATGATAATGATAATATTATTATTATTATATTATTATTATAAACAACAGCAATAATAATATAAAAATAATAACAATAATTAGGTGTGTTATATTCATCATTAAATATTGTTGTGATAATCAAGCTTTGTTTGGGAGTCGCCGCCTGGCTCACTGCCCATGCGTCATGCATTTCAGGATGGCGCGCGTGTTTAAACTCGGCCATGCTCTGCGCGCCAGGATAAATTTGCATTCCATTTGCAGCTGTAATTAGCTGATCACAATCTCGCTCTCTTCCACCGCCCCCCCCCCGCCCCCCCATCCCCTCCAACCTCATCCCCCACCCCCACCCCCTCTTCCTGTGTTCGCATCTTTACTCTCATTTTGAATCTGTTTTGCTGCTTTCCCCGCGCGTCTCCCGTCCCCCGATATTTCCACGGGTGTCCTTCGGCAGAAATGCCAGATGTTATCTCTCGGGTACAGAAACCCCGCCCGCCCGGGCTGCGGCTGAGCCATCTCAAACAACCCGGGATGGACACTCGAGTAGCCGGGCATCCAGGCTGCTCGCACCCCCAAACCGCCCCTTTAACACGCACGCACACACACCCACACCCACACACACGCAAGCAGCGGCTGTGCTGGGCAGTATAATACTAGACAGGCTGGCTGTAGAGGGAGCCCATCGAGGTTTCATGAAAGAGAATCAACCGTATCAGTTGGCTGTCGCTATAAAGGGCGCCCAAAATAATTTTCATGCGCCACGCGTGGGAGAGAGACAGAGAGAGAGCGCCTGTTTATCGCCTGTTTCATAAGCCCAGGGAGGGTGGGGCCTAGATGGGGCCTGTCCGTGGGGCTAAACCTTTTTGACACAGGTCAAAATAGCCCTAATTTAGCCAGAGGCTATCCTATATCCCCTCCACCTCCTCGCCACACACACACACACACACACACACACACACACGAGACGGACAAGGTGCGTCTGCCTGGTCTAGATAGATAGAGATGTAGAGATGTAGATGAGGTAATGAGATGGATGTCTGGGGACCCGGTGGGCGGAAAAACAGCAGGCTGTTAGCAGCGCCTCCCAGGAGAGACCAGCACAATGCAAACCGCCTTTTATCTGCACGGGAATGCACAGTGTGTCTTTAATGAGCCGGTTGATTATTAAAAACATCCTCGTTTAACCTCATAATATGGGGGGGGGGGTCTTTCCATCGGCGTCCCCCGACCCCCCACTACGTGCCCGCTGCGGGCTCCCGCGTTCGGATACAGCTCGCGTATCTGGGTGTAGATCGCCAGTACTGCAACAATCACAGCAACGCGTTATATCGGGCTATGGGGCGAGCGAGCGCTCTATGATACACAAATATTTATCCACCGTGAGATGGTGATAAGGAACCACAGCGATGGCAGATAACCTCCTATTCCACCGCGTCAAGAGCCTTTGTCTATATAGTCTCAGCAATTACAAGTATTTCCCTCCCTTTCATTCTTTCGTCTTCATTTTTTTTTAAAGTTCACCCTTCGTGGTGGCGGTAGGGATGGGTCGTTAAAGCGTTATTATTAGGAGATTCCATAAGCAGCTTAGTCAGGCTGTTTATGGAGTTCTAGATGCTGAAGAAGAAAGCAAGTGGGAGTGGAAGAGGAGGGGGTGGATGCGGGGAGAAATAGAATGAATAAAAGACTGGCTTTATTTTCCTTGCAGACCATGGAACAAATAGCTAACATTTAACGTTTACACCCTGCCTGGCGACTCGCTGGCGCTCCGGGGCCCAGCAAGCCGGGCTAAAGTGTCCCGAAAGCCTTTGGAGGGTGTAAGTCCCGGGCTATCGGGTTCTCCAGATCCCCCCCCCCCCCCCAGCGCGCGGGGGGCTTCGGTTTCAGGCCGGACTTGTCCGTGTTCTGCTTTGCTGCCGCGCGCCTTTAAATGACTGTCAAAGAGGCAAATATCACATTGCACGGGGTCAAGCCAATTTGGGATTCTTTCCATTTTCTGCCTGCTAGTGGGGGGGGGGGGGGGGGGGGGGGGGGGGGGGGGG
>JAODUH010000016.1:1834697-1867305 GCA_027564835.1 Typhlichthys subterraneus
AGCCATATTGAAATCGCCCAAAAAGGGGCTGGAGCCTGGCTATACGTAGACGAGCCAGCGTCCACGGAACATTGGACACTGATTGGATTAAGATATTTAGAGTCAGGACAGTCACAGGATCTTGAAATATTGTTGTTTATTTGTGCAAGTTCTGCAATAGTGATGATCTCATATAGCCTAAAGAAGGCATTAAGCTACAACAAGTCTTACACAAAGACAAAGCCGGCCTTAAAAGTATCCTCCTTGAATATTTTGCAGCACCCCCAAAACTCCAGATGTGTGTGGCATTTATGTTTGAGACAGAGAATGGCGGTGAGTCTGCAGGAGAGCTGTTTGGAGAGGGGTTCAGAGGAATTACTGCCAGCACTGGATTATATACAACTGCAGTGAAATGAGAACCCAAATCAAGCAGTGCCACTTTAAATATCTTTCTCAACACATGGCACGATAGTCCGCCCTATACACATTATTGTTGGCCCGGCAACTTAATAGTATATACCATATGTGATAGAAACACAGCACAGTGTGTTTGAAGACCTCTGTCATAGCCTATGTCTTTGAATCCATGCCATATCTACTCTTAGCTTTATATATTTGTTAAGTAACAAACCTGCTTCTTCTGCAGACTGTCTCAGTCAAGCTGAATCCTAGGGAAAGTTATTCTACCACTTTTTTTGAAGGGAAGAAGTGGGCTGAAGGTTGGCTGGAAGGCTGAAAGCCATGCAGGCCTTTCCACGTCTAAATTCACTTTAGCTTTCTTCTCCACCTCTTCCAAGGAGCCTAGCGGGAATGTCATGTTCGTTAACACTGGTTTCTGCTTCTTCCCTCTGTTGTCCGTGGAGGGAGAGCAAGATGTTGCCTTGCTGAACTTCAAACATGCCTGAGGTTCCACCAGCATCTTGTCTGTGGGGTTGGCTGAGGAATTAGATCTCCATGCTTTATGTTGTTCCACCACCCTTGTTGCCTGCTGGACAGAGCAGAGTTGACGGCCATCTTCAGCTCCCGTCGGGTCTATCCGGGGATTTGGTTTGCACTTGGTCTTTATTTTTCGTTTGTGCATGTAAGCATATGATAGATGCCGACCAGTGATGTCATCTTCTTTGTCCTCAAAACAGCTCTGCTTTCGGATAGGTGGGGTCCGAGAGTGAGTGGGGTCTTTTCTTGCAGCTGTTGCGGGGTTAGGTTTGGAGAGAGTGTGATTCTGGCAAGACCGTCTAATTCTCTTGATTACAGCATTTGTGCGCTCATCCTGGACTGCACAGAGTTTGGCTGCGCTGGCCATCAAAGCATCTCTATCAATCCTCATTGAAATAGGGATTCTGGACTTCCTTGCACTGGCAGTCTTCTCCATCTGTTGGGCCTCCATAGCCCTGAGATAAAAAATATAAAAACAATAATAAGTTAGAAAAATAAGATTTTTTGCACTGCTAAATCTGAGGCCATGGTTCTCAGCAGGAAACCAACGGAGTGCCTATACGGGTAGGGAATTAGTCCTTACCACAAGTGAAGGAGTTCACGTACCTCAGGGTCTTGTTCTCAAGTGAGGGGACATTGGAGCGAGACATTGGCGAAAGAATGGGAGCAGAAGGAGCAGTATTACAATCACTTTACAGCACCATTGCGACAAAAAGAGAGCCGAGTCGGAAGGCAAAGCTCTCGATCTTTGCTGGTACCATTTGGGTTAGACTTTGCACGTTCAAGGCATGGAGAACAAATACGGTACATTATAAATAAAATACTATAGGTTATTGGATATAGCCTAACTTAATAACTTACCGTTATATTCTATCGAATGAAAATGATCATACATGACCTGAGTGAGAGAGACAATTCGCGGTTGCACGTCTTTTAGACGTAGGTCATCCTAGTTACGAGCCAGAGTAGTGATGGTAGCCTACGGTACCGGTACGGTACTTGACATGGGCTAAAAACCTATGGGCACGTAAACCACAAAATCTATAGCCTAAATTAGCCTACGTGTTAATACGGTTTGATAATAACAATGGATATTCACAGTACACTGCCGAACAACGCTTTTCTACCGTTATATTGGGCAGTTTGACTGTCTAACCTATTTTGGACTTCTTGGAGTCCCGTAGTGTTGTCATTTATTTCAACATGGCGGCAGGTAGCGGCTTATCTACCAATTGCTTCAAACATATATCTATTACCGATTATTACGAAGAAGTTGGTGGCCTGTTTTGAGAGGTATGTTTAAATTATATGTCCTACCGGTACTGGTAATTTAGCGCTGAATTGAAACGGGGCGGGTGGCGTTTATTTACCTAACAGGACGACGTTGGCGTACGCACATCACCTGACTACATGGGACTGTTCCGTACCCGGGGTCCATGTCTTCGTCAAATATTACAGTATCATCAGCCATTTAAATGCTAAAAGTCACCATGACTGAGGTGCCGCGAGATGACGAGCTCCGTCCCGTGCCACGGGAACAGGCCATCCTGGAGAGCTTCTTCACCCAGCTGGGGATGTTCTCCTTCGACCGGGCCAAGGACTACGTGGAGAAAGAGAAGGACAACAGCAAAAGCGCAGGGGCCATCTGGGCCGCTCTTTTGGCGGCCCTGGCTCACTCTGCCGCCGCCGAGAAAGCCTACCACAACATGACATTCCTCGGACAGAAGCTGGGTAACGTGTTTAACCAGGGTTAATGTTAACAGGTGTTGTGCTGAAACGGTGTCCCTTGCCAAATCCGTTTCTTATATAATAGTAATTAAAAACGTGAATACACTGATACACCAATTCTATTGTACTATGTAGGCCTACTCAGATTTGGGTTAAAATGTTTTATAAAGAAAATTAAATCATCTTTTTTTGCAGTTGTTTTAGTTTCAGTGTGTGGACAACAGATGGCGCCATTAGCACTTGGCTGATACATTCAAGTCAACCGCTTTCATCATTACGTACATTTTCTTTCTTCTCCCTGCCCTATGCTTTCTCGACCCGGCCCCCTCCATTGCAGGCGGACAGTCCTTCTTCAGCCGCAAAGACTCAATCCGCAACATCTACACCTCCCTGCACAACGAGCTGCGGAAGGTGGTGTCGATGGGGCGCCACCACGCCCAGCCCGGGGTAGGCTCGTCGGTGCCCTCCCACTGCCTGGAGGACCTGCTGTCGCACCTGGCAGAGCAGCTGTGCCACTTCACCCAGGCGCGCGTAGAGATGGCCGACCTGTATGAGAAGATGCACTCACTGGGCGCCCAGAAGACCGTCAACTCTGAGGAGCTGGTGGTCTCGCTGGAGGCCGTCCTGCACAAGTACAGCTCCAGGTGAACCCCTTTCAGCGTTGTACCTCTGGCCACTATTTATCGTGATTGATTGTCACTGTAACCTGCTCACTCCTCGTGTATACCCCTCTCTACACCAGTATATTAAGTCTTCTCTTCTCTGGCAGTAGACTTATGCGTTTTCTCTTTGGCCACGCCTTAATATGTACATCATATACCAGTTAGACTAAAAATAATGTTATATTCCACATTTTTGGGCGTTTGTCTGTGTAGCGGTGGTACCGAGCATCTCCTGTTCTGGTGCTTGGCAACACCAAACCTAGTCCATAAAGATGGAGTCAGCGATTGTAAGCTAATAAACCTCTTTTGTCAGATACAGCGAACATGTCGCGGACCGCTAGCTGCTTGTTTTGTGCGTGCTGAAAAAAAAAAAGATCTGGTGTTTTCACAAAGTGGTGCAGACCGCACCACACAACACCATTGCAGTTTTGGCAATGTTTGTCCAATGTGCGGTGGGCGGAGCTTCTGAGTGAGCACTTTGAAGGGAGAGGTGTTTTTGTTTTGTCCGACTATCGACAGTCCTTCTCCAGCATCGCTGACTCCACCTTTAACTTTCTTTTGTATAGCGCCACCTTTCCAATCATGTTGCTACGCCTCCTAGTTCAGGCCACGTGGTCGTATGCCTTGCTCAGTGGTCACGTGGCAGGGCGCCACAGCATGCAACCAGCCTCTGACAGCTGAACACCCTCATCCCTCCCTCCTTCCCTCCCACCCAGGTTCCACCACCCCATCCTGGGCCGCGTGGAGGAGAGCTTCCAGACGGAGGTGGAGGTGGTGACCCAGCTGCTGCGCTGCCAGACCCAGGTGTCGGAGTGGCGCTTCCTGCCCGCGCTGCTCAGCCTGCACGGGGCCAACGCCAAGCTGGCGGCCTGGGGCCAGCTGCTGCAGCGGCAGAAGGAGACACGTAAGCACCTGTTCGGCGGCCAGTCACAGAAGGCGTCGCTGCCGCCGCACCTGTACCAGTGGTTGCAGCGCTTCCAGGCCGCCCTGCTGGCCAAGTTCACCTTCTACTTCCACGAGGCGTTGAGCCGGCAGGCGGCAGCGCCGGCCGACATGCGGGCGCTGGCAGCGCGCGCAGTGCCCGACTACTACGGCAAGATCTGCGCCTTCGCACGCAAGCACGACGCGCACAGCGTGTCGCTGGTGTTCGACAACCGCGGCTCGGAGAGCTTCCAGGGCCACGGCTACCACCACCCGCACTCGTACCGCGAGGCGCCCAAGGGCGTGGAGCAGTTCCCCGCCGTGGTGTCACTGCCGTCGGGCGAGCGGCCGCTGGCACACTGGCCCGGCGTGGTGATGATGATGGCGGACCGCGCCGCCGAGCTTGGTGCGCCCGACAAGGTGGTGCACTTCTACGACGACAAGGTGCAGAGCACGTACTACCTGGCGCGGCCCGAGCCCCACTTCACCCTGGTGGTGATCTTCGACGGCAGGAAGTCGGAGAAGGACTCGCACATCACCGCCTTCCTGCACGAGATCTCGGGCTCGCTGCGCAACTCCAAGCCCTTCAGCACCCTCAAGCCCGGGTCCAAGGGGTGACAACGAGAGGCCAGTCTTCTTGTTGTTGGGTTGATGCCTGGACCTTTTTCGCAGTTTCCTGTAGTATCCACGGCCTTGCGTGTTCCAGAAGTCTCCCTGCTCCAAGGAACCTTACTCAAACGAATGAGTTGTCATCAGGCTTCAAAGATCGATGATGACCTGTTCATTTGAGTCAGGCGTGTTGGAGTGGGGAGACATCTAAAACATGCAGGGCATTGGGCATCCAGGACCAGGGTTGGGAAACACTGCTCTAGTTGACTAAAATGTTTTGAGTTATTCCCACTTCTATAGTTTGGTATTGGAAGGGTTTTCAATAAGTGGTCCAAAATATTTCTTTAATTCATTGTGACGTCAGGTCCAGACCAAAGACACATGTCCCCCACAGCCTTTATAAAGACACTGCTGGTGCTATAACAGTTTTTATTTATCAATTATTTAATATATTTTGCAGCATATGGGACTTTAAATATTGTCTTTATTTGTAGTGCTTTCTTTTGATGTCACTGTTCACTAAAATAAAATTCCAGGAGTGGTTGAAGTGCTATGTTATGATTCCAGTTGTGTGGAAAAAACGATATCTATATTATAAAAATTTGTTAATATACTCCTGTGCAGTGTTGGGCAGTAGCCTCGTTACTAAACTACATTTAATAGCAGTGCAGTTCTTAATCAAATAGCTTTTCAGTAGTGAAGCTCTTTAATTGATCTAGTGCAGTTGCGTCCACAGAAGCTACATTTTTTAAAGATTTCTGAATCTCAAGCCTGATCCATGTCCCATGATGAGGATTGTCTTAAGTTTAGCTATACGGTAACTTGAAAATGAAAGGAGAAAAAAAAAAAAAAAACCTTATTTTTTTGTCTTGCTGACTACAGGTGTCGTACCCAAAAGTGATTGTCCGATAAAATGTGGTCACCGTATGAAAAAGTTCATTTTATGATTATATTCCCACATTTTTAACTGGTAAAAATGAAGTGATTCATTATAAACTTGGTCACAGAGTAGGTGAAATACTATAAATTAAGTATAATTTTTGGCCTATATAAATCATGTTAATTACTAGTCTAGTTTCTAAATATAAATAAGGATGTTTGACATGGCAAGGAAACGCATATAGCGTACATCATTAAGCTGATGCCTGAGAACTCAAGACTGAGTTTACGTGACAGAACCAGAGAGCAGAGAACACAGCTCATTGTTTAAACAATGTTTAAACTGTTTATTTGCTTGACACATTTGAATGTTGGTACAATAAAATATAATGTATTAAAAAATAGCTTAAATGTAGTGAACTAACTTTGCTGTGTTGCTGTAGCTTAGTTTGCTACATTCCTCTTGGGGGTAGCTTCAGTGTAGTGAAGCTTAATTTAACGTAGAGTAACTGGTACATGTAGCTCATCTCAAGTTTCAATGAAGCTTGCCCAACACTGCCCCTGTGTGTATATAAACAATCTTACAAAAATACAAGTAGGAATGAAAACACTGAGTAACTTTATGCTTGAATGCTAATTTATTCAGGTTGATTTATATATAAATACAACACATTGATACAGTTCATTTTGGCTATATGAGCTGGTTGTTGAGACGGCTCAGTTTTCAAATACTGCAACACTAACAAACAAACCATTTCCTTTATCAAACACATTCAGGGAAACCTTCCTTTTAGCTAAAATGCATCAACATGTCATGATGCTACATGCCAAGTACACACTCCTATACATCAAAAGTGCAATGTCACAATGGGTTAATGCTAGAATTCATATTTCAATAGTCTACTAAACACTATGATTATTTCATTCGGAGTGCAGCTGTTCTTCATTTAGGACATGCGTGGGTGGATTCACAACTCCCCAAAATAAGACGAGATCAAATAAAAAAAAAGGCACTTTCACATATACACACACACACACACACACACAGACACAGATGAACATCCACAACCCGTCACAGCAATAAATGCCGCCACCACAGGCACTCACGCGCATGCACCAGATACCAGCCTAGTCGGAGGCCACATTCAGTGTGCTGTTCAAGTCTTTGTGGGCATTTTGACACAGAGCCCCACCCTGTTAGCTTACTGTGGATTTAAGGTTAATTAGTGACTTCTTTTTTTTACACACACACACACACACACACACACACACACACGCACACACAAACACTCGTTTAACTAATTGGCAAGTATTTTACACACACGCACACTTGCAAACTCCTAAGAAGGAGCACACACAGTCAGACATGTCCCCACATTGCATGTGTTCTTGAATTCAAGGCAGGCATGAATTATCTATCGTCAATCTTTATTTCTAGTGGGCATTACACACACACACACACACACACACACCAATGGCAAATACATCATACACACATCCCATTCCAGAACAAAACCAAGCTCACTACCATTAATCCATAGTAGCCTGTCTGAAACTGGTCTGGGTGAAGTTCCTTTTAAAAGAAGGCTTTTAATAAGTTTAGTGAGTGTTAACATCATAACAAGCCCACAGAACATTCAATAAATGGCGGAACAGTCATTAAATACTGTAAAACATTCATTAAGTAGCTGAACATTGGAGAAAACAACGTGAGTTTGTCACCAGCACGCTCAAGAGGTTTGATATGAGGTGTAGTGGGCTTAGCAGCTGAACCAAGCAAAAAAAAAAATAGTATTATTATTAACCATCATCCTCTCCGTTAAAACTGTGTGAACCATCCAGGCCTCCCAAGAAGACAATCTTCATCCCCCCCCCCCCCGCCCCCAATCAACTCGTTACTGTACAAACACAGAAGCCCCACTAGGCCCGTCTTTGCCAAGCATGTCGTCATGACAGCACGGCCAACATTCACGTCACTGGAACTACACTGAACCGAGGCCAAACTGATAGAGCGACACCCTCCCGTATCGGAGCAGGCCTCCTCTGCCCTTCCCAGCACTTCCGTTAAGCTAGCCTTTGATAAATGCTTCGATACATGGAGAAAGTAAACTCCTATACACCAAAGAGAGAACACATCAACCTGACAACACATAAATATCATATCATATATCATGTCATATATTAGATTTTTATTATTATTGTTGTAATTATTAGAACTACAGTAAAACCCTTTGTGTCTGTCTTACTGTTTCTACCCTCATGTTGATTATAAACAGTAAGCGATACCCTGATCTCCTCTTCTGGCCCAGTTTTGGCCCGGGGTTGGCCATTGTGGGCGTGGCTCACATGGTGCACGATTTGTCCAGCGGGGCGAGCAGGGGCGGGGTGCTGCTCTTGGGGGACACCGCCGGCTTGGGTCTGAGGGCGGGAGGGCGCAGCGGGATCCCCACGCGGGCGTTGGCGGCCGCCGCCGCTGGCTTGAACGTCCCCATGGCGTCGGGGGAGGGGTTGGCGGGCCGCGGGGGGGGCCCGGGCAGCGGGCTCAGCGGGCTGAGCGGGCTGAGGGGGCTCGGCGTGCCGGGTGTGCTGGGCGTGCTGTGGGGGCTGGGCGACTCCGAGGAGCAGCAAGGGGGGCCGCTGCCACCGCCGGCCGGACCGTTCTTCACCTGCTCCAGCGTGTCTAGAACCACGTCGGGGGCTGGCCGGGCCCCCCCCCGCTCCAGCTGCCGTAGCTCTCCCAGCACCATGTTCACCGACTCCTCCATGTCCTGGGAAAGGGGAGGGGGGGGCACGTTCAGAACTGACCGATCCCGAGCGTTGCCCTCTCCACCAATAACAGTAAGTTTGGAATCTGGTGTTCTGACATTCTGTCCTGCCCGTCAGATGGTCCTACATCGTCTTTTGTCATCCTTGAGACACGCCTGTAATTTTGTCCTACCCTGATAGCTGGATTTATAACCGTGGATTTCTTGCTAGGACTTTTTTCTAGGATGTTTTTCAGTAATTTACAGGGATTCTTGTATAATACTTTTATAATTACTAATATACTAATAACTAATTTATACTATTATAATTTAACTCGGTAAACGTTATCTTATAGGTTGTCATTCAACATTTGTAATTTTAATTATTATTTAGCCTACATGTTAACCTTTCAAGGTATTCACGACAACTAAAAGATTGTTAGCCATCTATGTGTGCTAAAATTGTGAAGGCCTATGCATTTTTATTATTAAAATAAAATATATTGTGCCAACTGTCATGAAAAAATGTTTTCACGGACGCTGTAAATTGCCTGTTACAGATTTGTAGAATACGCTATTTCGCCTGTTGGGACAATATGTTAACTCTGTTGCTCTCAGCTCAATGTTCGCTGACATTATAGTCTGGAGACCCTGGTGGCGTTCAAATAGCCACCCTGCTGGCAGACCAATCAGGGTGGCTATGTGTGCTGCTACATGGAAGAGCTGAGCAATGAAGCGATCAAAACAGTTGTAGCAATGGTGATTGGTTAAAGGCTGTCTAATAGTTTCAAAATTAATCAGAGATCTGCGGCCAGTAGGAGGAAACAACTGTTAACACTTCCCCATGGAGCATGGCCAGACCATAATAACACAGTGGGTTTTGGGTCTGCTTACACCAGGCTTACAGTCTATAAAAAGGTGCAAAATGCAAATGGATATCCATTTGCATTAATAGTAGGACCATTAATGTTATGTATAAGTGTTTCTTTTACCTAAATATCTAAGAATCTGAGGTGTGTCTATAAATATGATCAAAAGCACAAATGCAAAGGCTTTTCTGATTGTCCAGTATAGGACCAGAGGCTATTAGCGCTCACACAAGGGTAGGCCCTGTTAGCCTGGCACAACCAGATCCAAAATTAACTTGGTGAACAGCCTCTTCATAAAGAACATACTGGTCTGGTGGTCTGGAATCTGGAATCCCAGCTGGAAGGTCATGGGTTCAAGCCATATAATATAGAGAGAAGATAAGGAATCACAGACGATATTGGCATGTGTTACTGTGCATCTGTGTGTGTGTGTGTGTGCCCACCTGTGCCAGGGTGTCGTGGTCCGGCGGCCGCGAGCGGTGGGCGTTGCCCCCGAAGCCGTGCTGCCCGCTGCAGGAGCGTCGGAGGGGCGTGTCCTCGGGCCGCCACAGCGAGTCGTGGCGGCTCACCGTCATGGCGCCGGCGGCCGCGGAGCGCCTGCGCCGCTCGGGGCTGTCCAGGGAGGAGGGGGGCGGCGGGGGGGTCAGGCCCTGACCCCGCCGCCCCCCCAGCAGCAGCTCGCGGGGGCTGAAGTGGCCCGTCACCGGTGGGGAGCTTCGCTCCAGCCCCCCGCCGCCACCGTGGCAATGGCCGTCCGCGGAGCGGCCCAGCGGCCGGCGGAACAGCCCGTCGGTGCGCTTCCTCCGGTGGCTGTAGAGCAGGTGTGCACGTTAGCCTCTAGAAGGCAGTGTGTGTGTGTGTGTGTGTGTGTGTGTGTTACATGACAGACCTGCTGTAGGCCTCTAGGGGGCAGTGTGTGTGTGTGTGTGTGTGTGTGTACCAGTGAGCCATTCTCTCCTCCAGCTCTCTAAGCAGGTCTCTCTGTGTGTGTGTGTGTGTGTGTGTGTGTGTGTGTGTGTGTGTGTGTTACATGACAGACCTGCTGTAGGCCTCTAGGGGGCAGTGTGAGAGGACGTCTGTGGGGGAGCTCAGCTCGCTCCTCGACCGGCGGTCCTCTGTGCTGCTGCTGCCACCGCCGTCGCTGTCCGCCTTCTGGCTCAGCGTGTCCGACACGGAGTCAGCCCTGCGCGCGCACGCACACAAACACACACATGCAGGTACATGCACACACACACCTGTCAACAATGGGATTTCAAAATAAAGGACATTTTCCGGCGCAATTATCCATCCTTTTGTCACATGACAACTAATTTCCCATGAAAGTAGCAAGCATGTAATATTAGAACTAGCTGTATGCCATCTCAAAGAAATTAGCATAAAGCTTAATGGTTGTGTCCAGAGCCTTGACATAACTCTGTTACGCAATGGCTTTGGTTTTGTTGATTGTGGTGGGATGAATAGGCCTACAATAACTTTGGCGAATTAGATTGGTTCAATAGAGGAATCCTGACCACAACATTTAATCACATTAAAATGTGCAAATAATGCTGTAATGCAGCACGCATTCTCGCACAAACGAGTGTCAGAGCGAGAGCGTCAACGTAATGTAACCATTGAGACACACTACAAATAAATTACAACGTGAGCGAGCAAGACCAGAAGAAGAAGAACAGGACGCTCTGCGTTCTCAACTTCCAGTTCTTCTTCTCTTGTTTTTTGGCAGGTGCCGTTTGACTGAATGTTTTTTGTCACTAGAGTGTTACAGCTAATGTTCTTTACTGGCCCCAGGTGGCACCTGCTTTACCGAGGGGAATGTAGAAAATACATCAAATCAAGCTATAGTCAATATAAAGATATGTTTTGTGCATATTTTGGACGTTACCATTTTTTCAGATCACAAGATGGCCATTCAAACCACCAAGAAACAAACATGCAAATGGGCAGTCATGCCAAGATTACTTAAGAGAACCATACACGTTAATAAATGGGTTTGTTTTATATATGCTACTGTCAACGTTTGTCACCACACTTTTATATACAGTAGGCTATATGCAGCTTATATGCTTATATGCAGAGGATTCCGCTACACGTGTCATAAAAGGTAAAGAACAGGAACAGGAACAATTTCAAATGGGAGGAAAGTATGGTGAAATACGGGAGAATCCCGGGATAAACAGGAGGGTTGACAGCTATGACACAGACAGACATACATGCATGTATGCATGCACACACACACACACAGGGACATGCACATGCTGTCCATCAAGGCTAATCACACAGAGCCTCTGGCAACAACCCGCCCAATTATCAGTTAGCCAATCAATAGCCAGTGGTTAGTGCCTTCATCTGTCAATAACTCTATTAATCAGAGCACCCTCTGTAGGGTGCTAATACAGAACTATGGGTTAGTTACAACAGTGGTTTTCTAAGTGGGGGCTACCAGCAGCTAGGGGGCGCCAGGAGTCACGCCGCGCCTCCTCTTCATGTTAAACACGTCTCTCCCATGTGTGTGTTTAAACTAGACTCCATCTTGATACGTCGACCACAGATTTTAAGTTAAAACATATATTCTCGCCTCAAAAACCTTTAAAACAGCATTTTGTGACACAATAATAGTAGTATATCAAAAAGTATAGCTAGTAACAATTGCCTCTTGTTGATTCGAAATGCATTCTGGGATATTCCGCTGAAAAGTTCACACAAGTCACGACTGGATGCATCCTTGGTAAAAACATGTCCTGGTATTTCATCCGTTCTTGGCTAGATGCAAACTTGTGAATTGGAAGAGTACTTGGCTGTGAATGATTACGTTTCACAAGAACGCAATAACAGAAAAGAACGCATATTGAGGAAACAGCCAGGCAAACAAACATACAGGGGAAACAGACAGACAGGGGAGGTCAGCAGACAGAGAAACAACAAACTGTGACAAAAGCTTCCCTGTGTCTATTCCCGCTGTCGTGAACTTGAAATGTGACCTTGCACAATATCACTCGACGCAGCGCTGAATCAGGCTGTAAGCCGTGCTATAGCTGCTGTGTCTATCTTGAGTAACATCCTGTGTGCATCACTGCAGCTCTCATGCAACGCCTGTTGATGTAAAATATGTTATGACCAACGGCATTTGTTGACAAAGGCACCACTATTTTCATGTGTTTGTAGCAATGACCATTTGCTTTGAATAAAGAACAAACAAAAATGACATTTGCAGTGATTTGATTGGTTGAAACTTAACAGCATTCATCTCACACCCTTCACGGTGAGCTCTGAATAAGCGAGAAACACACACGCGGTTGATTTGATGTGTTTAGTCGCGCTCGCGCGCATGTGTGTTGGCGTGGGCGTGAACTCGCCTGTCCTTCAGCAGGATGTACTGGTGGGGGACCAGGCCACGCCCCCCGTTGCAGCGGCCCTCCCACCAGTCGAGCGACGCCCGCTGGAAGAGCAGCAGCGACGCGCCCTTCCTGAAGGAGAGCTCCCGGCCGGAGCGGCCCGAGTAGTCGAACCTGGCCACCGCCTCCACCCCCTCCCCCTCTGTGGAAAGAAGGGAGGGGGGGGAGGAGAGAGAAGAGGAGAGGAGGGAGAGAACAAGGGAGACAGAGAAAGAGATTGAGTATAGAGGTGACCTGGACGTGTCAATCAATCGTCCCAGAGGCAACACCTTCCCCTACAGTTCGACCAATCAGAGGCCAGCGCCAGGCTGAACACAGAGCCAATAAGGGCTTAGGTCCTAGCAGCTCCCTCCCTCTCCGGCTCCGCACGCATCCAGAGGAGAGAACAGGGGGGACGGTCTCTGTGGCTGCTGTTGCCATGGCAACCAACCAACCAACCAACCGACCGACCCAGCAGCACCGCTCCACCGTAGTGAACCACGGGCTATCTCGCAGGGCCGGCGCGCGTGTTTGTGTGTGTGCGTGTATGCGTGAGCATCCGTGTGTGTGTGTGTTTAAAGGTCAGAGGTCAGACACGTACCCTCCTCACTGGTCTGCGTCTCCGTGCCACAGTCAGGCTCCGCCTCCTCCAGCGCTCCGGGCTCGCTGAATGGGCTCTCGCTGTTTGGGGAGGGGGGAAGAGATTCAGCACAAAACTGCTCCAGTCAGCAATAGATGGGTGCACTCTTAAAGTGGTAGTGTGCAGAATATAGGCGCGTGCATGTGTGTGTGTGTGTGTGCATGCATGCGTGTGTAAAGCGTGTGCATGTGTGTGTGTGTGATTTGAGCAGGAACATCTACAACATGGCCCTCCAGGACTAGAGTATGAGACCACTGGCCTAATGGCCTCATGATTGGTCTCACGATTGGCTGAGCGGGTCATGTGATATTCGCAACATACTCTTCTTCTTTAAGCCATATTATCCACTTAACTGAACAGTAATTTAGATAATTGTCACAATCACACGAATTAAACGGCATGTGATTAGCACCTGAAACCATAATTTATTTTTAATATTTAATATTCATTCTTAATAACTATTCATTTGGAATTTCTTACGAGAAGTTGGGTGTTTCTCCTCTCCGTTCAGCTGATTTTCGGCTGTTTGAAGTCACGCCCCTGGTGATTTCCTGCTTGTAATGGAGCAACTTTACCACGCTTACAGTATTACTATGCGGTTTCATTACATGCACATACAGTATATGCATAATACTTAATCCAGAATTAGTATTTAGTTTGCCTCGCGAGACCATCCTGATCACTCGAGCGATCACAGCATTTTGACTACGTCGTGAGTTATCAGTCTTGGAAACCCTCAATACAAAAGTGCATTTCAATCAAACATCCTTGCATACGATTGGACTGCCTACCTTTACCTCACCAAATCACACATGTGCTCCGGTGGAAAGCAAAGCCATGTAGAAGAGCGAGCCAGCGGAAGTTCTAAATGATCTATTATTATTCAAAACTGTTCCAGAAAGGGCTTGAGGGGCAATTAGAAGTCAATAATTGCATCGATTTACATTTACAATATATTTTATAGGGTACTTATAGTGTTTGCGGCTAACTTCCGGGAACTGCTTTGAGATTCCACGATCGATCCGCCATTGGTGTGAAAAAAACATCCCCTTGGATTTCATCACTCACCAGTACTGATCTCCCGTCATGCACTTCTCGTAGACTGGCCCGGGCAGCTCCTTGGTGTCGGGGAAGATGTTGTCGTGGTGCAGAATCACCGTCTTGACGACCTCGTTGACGTGCGCCTGACAGGCGACCTGGTCCAGCGTCTCTGGTGTGGGCAGCAGGGTGGGGCCGAACACGATGGCCAGATTACCGGCGTCCATCATGTTTTCGTCGCTGTACTGGGACAGGCTGCACACATTAAGGGTCAGTATTTAAGAGGCAGGGCTCAAATCAAAACAAACCCCCTCAGAAGGCAGGCAGCACGGAGGCCTCACAGCAAGAAGGTCCCGAGTTTGAACCCTGGTCGTCCCGGCCTTTCTGTGTGGGGTTTGCATGTTCTCCCGTGTCTGCGTGGGTTTCCTCCGGGTGCTCCGGTTTCCCCCACTATCTAAAAACATTTTAGGTTCACCCTCCAACCAGTGTCATGTGACCGGTGACACTGGCTTCTATCTGGAGTTGGTCCCCGGGCACTGCACAGCGGTGCCCCCACATTGAAACACATTGCAAAGCCAAGCGACATTGTTGTTGCGAGCACTTTTTGTTCCTAATTACGGAGCCAGGGCTGTGTAGAAGTACCGAATTACATTTTACAGAACGCACAGTGAACAGTAAACTAGAGAAATGTGAGGAGATACTTGTCGAATTAGACAAAGCATGTGTTATCTTACATTCAGGATTACAATCACAGACTATACCTTTAAAGTGTAGCTCCACCCACCAGCTGTGAGCCTGACTCCACCCACTATACAACTTTGAAAAATTATTAAATGTTGTCAAATAGCTGGGTGAGGGGAGGGGCTGAGAGGGGGGGATATTGTGTGTAGAGCCATTTTCAACCCGTCAAATCGTTATAGAACACAGAAATATTGTAAGCATTAACATGCACCTGCATTGATGTGTCTCATCACAGTTCAGTCCTATTATTTATAGTTTGCAGCTCAAAAAACACAACTTAGGGTGCAGTTACCCTTTATATTACGATGAAACTAGCATGGCCTCGAAAAGAAATGCCATCAAAGTTGTGCGTATATAGGTCATATTGATGAAGTGGTCCCCCACAGGATGGCCCCGGGGTAATTGGGCTTTGAGGCAACTCATTGTTATCAGGAAATCATTCTAAGGAAAAGGAGTGCAGGAGCAATGACCCTATACCCACGTTGCCATGGCGACATGCGTTGCATTGTAGCGTTCAACCTGGTTTCCAGCATCCGAGCCCGGTCCCGTTAACTGGGACACTGCTGTCACCGGTTGTCACAGTAACGATCTTAAGGGTACAACAATTGGCGAACAAGTGATTGGCGAAAATAAAGTATTTTATCCGTTTCCACTGCTGTCCGAGTTTTTACACTGCAGGGACTGGATTGGCGACTCTTTCGGTTCGGAGGAGCGTTTTTAACGTGCTATTAACTGATTTATTTACCGCAGAGGTAAATTGCAACATTCCCATTTACAGTTTCAAACACTAATCTTGCAGTTACAGTTCCAAACCGTAACATTGCTCAAATATCTTCACTTCCAGGTATAGCTGTAAAACAAGCCGACCGAAACCTCAAACCCAACCTGGCAATAAACACAGGCTGTTCATTCATTTGTGACATTACACCAGTGGGAACACCCCCCCGCCCCCCCATCCCCAACCACACACACACACACACACACACACAACATCCTTGTTCTATATTTGATGAAGAGGACATGGAGAGATGAAACCGCTCTGCTATTCCACTCCCTCTACTCCCTTCCCACCTGCCCTCACATCGAGAGCATGGCCTTAAACCTCTCAAGAAGGGGGAAGGGGGCATGGACCTGCGGAGGAGAGGAGGACACTCACTGATTGAGGAAGGCAAACAGGTATCTCATCACCACCATCGTGGCCCGGGGGACCCCCAGTAGGATCTTGCGTATGCACTGGGCGCGGTCATAAAGGTTCTCTATACCTGCACAGGAAAACACAGCATGCGTAATCCACCTCAGTGCCAACTGCCACAACAACCACAGCACTGCAATGCATTTCAATGGAAGCAACAATGGAACGCTTATGAGTGGGTGTGTCACCAACAGCATTCTGCTGTGGAGGCTGACAGCGGCCAGAGAGCTACATCTACCATGCATGGCCTGGCACAAAGTCAATTTACCCCCAAAACAGTTTGCTCAGATTGATCGTAGGTACTTGGGAATTAATGTTATATACTCAGAATACCCTTTAAAGATAAATAATGGGCAATAGTATGGTGAAATCCATGGACCTTCCCGTTGACTTGCATGGAACGCTGGGTTGTTGTCTGAATACAGGGTGAAAAGTCCCCCACTTCAAAAAATCTACTGCAGAAGTGCCGTCCGTTGGAACCTCTCTAAACTGTAACATCCAGAGCTTCGTCTGATCTCCTCGCCAGTGTGCATGCGGCCCACCGATCGTTCAGACTCACTTCCCTAAAACACCCCCACCACACTCACCGGACTTAACTCACTCAACTTTGTTCTATGCACCTGTGTGTGTGTGTGTGTGTGTGTGTGTGTGTGTTGAGGGGGTGGGGGGGTTATGTCGGGGTTTGCGTTTTGTCCACTGTTGGTTGTTCGTTCCACCGCGCTGGTTTCGTTTCGTTGGCCCGAGCAGCCTATTTTGGAACTTTGCTAATAAACGCAAAGCGCAAAGATCCTACTTTGTGTTACGATCTACCGTCCACAACCTGTCTGTCAGTCCTGTTTTGGTCTGTGTGTCCGTGTTTCCCATGTGTTCCTGACCTGGTTGATTGTTATTTAATTTCACCTGCCACTGGTTGTCTGTGCCTAATTGTCTGTCTTGTCACCCTGTACTTAAGCCCTGGTATGTTCTGTTGTCTTTGTTGGATTATTGTTTGCTGTCAGCCCTCTCTGTTGTGTGTTCCTGTCTGTGAGCTTTTTTAAACCCCTGAACTCTGAGAGCTTGTGTGTGGGACTGCACTGTGCCCGCACTGTGCCCGCACTCGCCGCGCAACCCGGAACAGAAACACATGGAGAATGACACATAAGCGCCAGTGTCTGTTGCTGAGACCATAATAGATACAACAGAGAAAATAAAATCAAAGATCTTGAAGAATAATAGGAAGCGTGTGTGGGTGAGATACACAGCAGCAGCGCTCTCGAGAGAGCCCTGTTATCCCACAGCTGGCCAGGGGTGATTCACACCCGCTTCATGCCAGCAGAACTAGTTTCCAATGCAAGAAACACAATTTATTGCAGCTCTGACAAAGTGTTATTACCAAGTGTCGAGACCAATTTAGAAACATTGTCCACCTTTTGCAACCGTCAGCTGACAAATGTCTGCCAGGAAACCCTGACAACACTCAGATAACATTTTCAAGCCGTTTCTTAAAGCCTATAACATACAAATAATATTATAATAACATACAGAACATAATTATCATTCCAGACAATATGGAAAGGAATATTACAATAGTGATAAATAGTAATGTAGACTACCGTAGTATCCTCTTATACGATACGTATACGTATATAAATATTGTTCAACACCTGAGTATTCAAGGGAGTACTACTCACGGACGCAGGAAATGAGGTCATTAAACCTGTCCTTTGGGAACAGGGGGTTCTCCAAGCCCCTGAAGTAGAGCTTCAAGACGCCTGCCACCGAGTTGATGTCATGGTTGCTTTCTTCATCGATCAGCGGGTCGTTACCTACACCCGAGACAGCGTCAGTTTCCTCCCACTGTCGACGGCCAATGGTTTGACCTTCACATGACCTTCAAGGCCGTACGCAACTTCCCTCACCTACGGTACCTCTCTCAAATGAGTTCTTGATGTCGTTCACTTCCACTTGTGACCCCGACACACGGAAGATTCCTTGATGCTGAAGCCCTGGCAGATAAAATGTAAGTGTGCGTGTGTTCATGTTAGACTGTTATAAAGAAGTGGTGATGCACAATTGTACAAAGATTATGTCAAATTGTGTCAAATTTCAGTGAGATGAACTCACCATGCAGGTTAATGTAACGGATGCAGCTCTCCACAAGCAGAGGTATGGCTTTCGTTGAATCCTAGACATATTTCCAGGAAATAAACACATATTATTCAGCATTTCCATGCAGGCACATACGATAACGCACACGCACGCTCACCCCCCCCCCCCCCACACACACACACTTCACACCCTTCCCCTTCCTCACACGCACACATGCTCCATCAGATTAAGAAGCCCTAAAAAAAAATGAAACCCTACCTGATGCTTGCTGTGGGAGTTTTTTCTCCCACGGCTGGCATAAAGGAGGAGGAGCAGGAGGAGAGAGAGAGAGGAGAGGGAGGGAGAGAGCTCAATTACAGGGATTTGGGAGTTCAACTGCCAGTGAAATAGCCACATTAGACTGGAGGGAACAATGCTCTGCTGCACAAAACGCGTGTCGTGTCTTACCTGGTAGTCAGCATGTCTGCCTTATACCCTGCAACCAGACAGACAGACAGACAGACAGACAGACAGAACCATAATTTGTCTGTATGACGCCATACAGAAAAGAAAATGTAATATTTTTCAGCTGGAGGGTAAAATTTACATAATTTCATTATTTTCTTTCCATATGAAACACTGTATGTGGAGCATTTTGATTGGGGGGGGACCACCACGCCCCCCCTCGAACCCCACTTGGGTTCTGATTGGCTGACACTCCTCCCTACTCACCTGCCTGTAGTGCATCTAGGCTCGGATCACTCTCTGCCCCTCCCCCTACCAACCCCTTCAAGGAAAGCAATGTTTGGAAGCGGAAACATCTGGGCTGCTGGGGCAGACATTTTGGGAGTGTACATTTGATGAAAATGTGTTCACGTGTGTTCATTCAGTGGTGCGTTCGCCAACGCCATCTGAGCTCATTATTGGGCAGCTGATCAGTTTGAGGAGCACCGCAGCGGAGACAAGCAAAGAGTTCAATGATAGAGAAACATCTGACCTTCGGCTATGGCTTTCTTCAGTATGTCGTGTTTGGCCTGGAGCTTGGAGATGAGATTACTCCCTTCCAGGTATTCACGGAATTTCTGAGGACAAAGAGAAACGTAAAACAACCCCCAGCTATACGCCAGGCATGTAGTTTAGCATATACCTTCATACACCTTTGTTTAAACAGGCATATTTACAGTAAGTTGGAAGCTGCATATATTACTGTCATAAAGGAAATAGAGCCACAGAACACACACACACACAAGCTGTACATAAACACACACACACACGCACACACGCACACACAAACACATACGTGTGTGTGTGTGTGTGCGCGCAGGTATACAGTATATAAGTGTGTCTGTGTGTTTGTGTGTGTGTGTGGACTCACGGTGAAGTAGAACAGCTCCGTCTCCTGCTGGTTGGCCCTCCTCTTGGCCAGGCTGGGCTTGTTCAGGTAGCCGTCCGACACGCTGGAGCGCACCGACTCGGAGGACGGGCTGTGGGTGAAGCTCTGGGACACGTCCGAGTCGTCCTGCACCGTCATGTCCTGCAGCGTTGTCAGGGTGGCACCCCACGTCTTCTTCACCTGGATTTATTAGCATAACAATCACAGTTCAGAGGTATCCAGCCATCACCCAGCTGCCTCTGCAGACAGGCTAGTGCGCTTAGCATTCACATGCAACACTGCTACTGTTAGCATTCACATGCAACACCGTTACTGTACGATCAATATACCACGCAATAGAAAAAATACATACATTTTAAATGGAAAAAAAAGGAAATTATTATGTACAGTATGACATATAATCTTATACATTTTTTTCACTGACACATACAGTAGGCTATGCATGCACACTTACCCTAAAACACTAATATTACCACACAAAGAAATACTATTGGACCAGAGGTTGCAGGGTGGTGCGATCGCCTCATAGAAGTTTAAAGTGCTTCATATGACTTTCTGCCACTAGGTGTCACACTAAGCACACCAGCGTTTTAGACAAATGTATGGGGCTACTATTGCAGCAAAGCGCTTTTAGAAATGTGTTTGAAGAGTTGTGTAACCCATGTGTGTGCGAGTGTGTGTAATCAGATTTGTAAATGTGTAAAATAATCTCTAAATGCGTACTGAGAGTTCTCTAAGCATATAAATACTAGAACACACGTGAAGTGAGTGTGATGTCTTTCTCTGCTCAGGACACCATTATTAATTACATTCATTGTCTGTTATTTACGATAACGTGTATGACCCGTCATCTATTGACTAACGTCCTGATGGTAACCCTCTATGGATAAAATCAACAGCCAAATGCTGTATTTGTCCTTTTCTGAGCTTGTTGAGTTTATTAAGAAATAATATGTATTATGATATTATATTGATATATATTATATTATTGATATATCGTATATTGATATATAGGCATCTTGAATATATATTATTGATATTATATTGATATATCAATATTGTAAAACTATTGTATGGATTATTATACTATCTTTTGTCCTTATGGTTTTATATCTTTATATATTATATATTTCTCTAAGCATCAATAGTACATTTAAATTAAGTGTACAGTATTCATACTTTACAATGAATATACTGTGTGTTTATGGACATGTTTAATTGATATTGACACAGTTTTACTCAAATAAAGTGGTAAAATAATATTATTAATCTTCCTTATAAATTTCAGCAGTCGTATACTATACAAACAAAACTCCTGTGTGTTTGGAAATGTAGTCTTCAGAGACAGCTTCATTTCAAACATGCGTTCTGAGCGTTGTGAGATGTTTATGTATGGAGACCTTGTGTTTATTTACAGCGAACATGATGAGCGGCTAAGTGTTTATTGTATATTTGGGTATGCTAATCAAGGCTTCTTGTCTGTGTTAGTTTGTGTGTGTGTGCGTGTGCGTGTGTGTGTGTGTGTGTGTGTGTGTGTGTGTGTGTGTGCGCGCGCGTTAATGCGTATGTGTATGCATAGTGTGTGCTTGCGTGAGCAGCTGAGACATGGAGAAGCAGCTCGTTAAATGTGAACGTCCTTCAGGGTGAGCTAACAGCTGGCCTATCTCCAGTAGGCCCCGCTACAGTCGCAAGACGACCCGACAAGCTGCTCTGATACGGCCAACGTTGATTAATGGACATCCCAGCTGCCATCTTATCCCCTCACTCGAGACATGTTTAAATCTATAGCCTCCTCAATGCACCATGACACAGAGCAGTGCGTGGTCCAAAGCGCAAGGCGCAAACTGCATTTAGGGCGTGTTTAAAATCTACTTTTGCTAGTTTAACGGCGTATAAAACGGTATTTGCGCCAGGCGCATGGATCTAAAGGGTCGTACTTACTCTCTTAATTATTCACGGGTGAGTTTTGGGTGTAACGTACGATAACCCAATCAGAGAGTCATCATCTCCTATTTCCTTTAAAAATCCGGCGCGCTTGCATCATCGGCAGATTGCTATTACACCAGCAGGTTTGTGAAAGTGCTGGAGCAGACCATCTAGGCCAGGGGTTCCTAAACGTTTCAGCTCGCGACCCCCCAAAATAACAGTGTCAGAGACTCCCACTATCCCCAAGTGGTAGAAGAATAATAGCAATATTAATATAGTATTTTAATATAGGCTAGTAGCAGAATGCATTCAAGTAATGTATAAACGGTACTACTACTAACAATCATGGCTAACCTACGCCATTTTAATCATTTTAAATTGTTATTTCATTTCTGAAAGCCCCTCCTCTGTGTCTCGCGGCCCCCCCGGGGGGGCCCGACCCCCAGTTTGAGAACCACTGATGTAGGCAATAGCGAGATCCCTAAAATATGTTGATGTAGGCTACACACTAATAATATTTCACAATGTCATTTATTTCATTTGTAATCCTTTGCATGTTTGTGCGCTCCTGCACGTCCCTGTGTGTGTAACAAGCACCGGCCATAGCCGATGCTATCTCGATAATGTCCTGTTGACTTCAGACCAGGTTTTTGCTAGTTAATCGCACTTTCCGCTGCCTCCAGATAGCAATGAGCCACACTAGACCACTCCTCATGTTTAGACCAACCATGGGTGCTCAAATGGGCACATGTGCATTTGCTATTCAAACAACCTGGGCTCTGGACGGGAAAATGACCACTGCGTCAGTCTGAAACTGGCAAAGGCATTCCCGCTGTGCGCCGCATTGCGCCCTCTTGTAAGATAGGGCCCTTAAACTGAAAAACACAATACTGTTGAAATGCTGTAACTCTGACCTCCAACTCTTGCTGGAATTTGCTCTTCTCCCATCTATGCGGAGATACAAGTTCCCCAGGGTGAAAAATACCAGATACACATTTTCTTTTGTCCCAAGGGCAATAAGTGCCCTAAATCTGCACTGAGGCTGAGACACTGATTGCACTGCTTGAAGACGATGGTGATGCTGCCATTTCAATTGTATGAGTATTTATTGAACGCTGTAGTGCTTGTGATTGATGCCCCATTTCTCCAAGTATGTTGTTTGTTTGTTTGTGTATTCTGTTTTCAGACCTCTACTGTGAACTAGGGCTGGGCGATATGGACCAAAAATAATATCCCGATATATTTAGGTTGAATACCGATACACAATATATATAGTGCAGGCATGGAGGGAGAGACAAACAAATCGAATTCATGAATAAACACATAATTTAACTATATCAATATAAACAATATTGTCTAATCTTATATCTCTTTAGAAAAAATTCAGATATAAATTAAATACCGGTATATCGCCCAGCCCTACTGTGAACCCATTTTCCCCTTGTGGAGCAACAAAGACTGACCTTAAACATAACCTGAAAGCTGTTTGTGAGTGTATTAATGTGATTTGGGGTGTGTGCATGTACACGCGTATAGCCGCATGTGTGTGTGTGTGTGTGTGTGTGTGTGTGTCACCTCTTCATTCTCTATCTTCAGCGAGGCGAGGCGTGTCTGTAGCTGCGTAAGGCGAAGTGTCAGCTCAGACTGTGGTTGGGCAGCAACCTGGCTCACCTGACAGGAAGGGGAGGAGTTACAGTCCGCCAAAATAACAACAAGATATTGGAAAAATATTAAAGATGGAGCATTCTAATGTATTTCAATGGGAGCAACAATGGTGGTGTGTGTGTGTGTGTGTGTGTGTGTATGTGGATATGTATGTGTGTGTGTGTGTGTGTGTGTGTGTGTGTGTGTGTGTATGTGGATATGTATGTATGTGTGTGTGTGTGTGTGCGTGTGTGTGTGTGTGCTGCACTGACTGCGTCGCCCATGTGGGACTGGAAGCTGAATCGTGGGGGGGGACAGAAGGCGGTGGGGTACAGGCCCAGCAGGCGCTGTCGGTCGCGGGCCGGGTCCAGGCCCTCCACGGCCCCCTCCAGGACCTCCAGGCCTGCCCGCCTGGACGTCTCCAGGCTCAGCTCGGCCGACAGGTAGGTCCTCAGGGCCCGGCTCAGACTGGAGTGGTACCCTAGGTCACAGCACTGGTGGGGGGGGAATTATCTTTATTGTCATTATAAACACGGTTTCTCTCAATGAATGTAAAAGAAAATAATAATCATAATAATCAAAATAATAATAATATTATGAGTATTGTGTTTTTAATATTATTATTATTATTATTATTATTATTATTATTAATAAGATAAATAATAGTAGGAGGATTAGTGAGGATTAGCACTGCTAAATCTGAGGCCATGGTTCTCAGATGGAAACTGATGGAGTGCCTACTCCAGGTGGGGAATGAGTCCTTACCCCAAGTGAAGGAGTTTAAGTACCTCGGGGTCTTGTTCGCGAGTGAGGGGACTATGGAGAGAGAGATTGGCCGGAGAATCGGAGCAGCGGGAGCGGTATTGCAATCGCTTTACCGCACCTTGGTGACAAAAAGAGAGCTGAGCCGGAAGGCAAAGCTCTCGATCTCGGGCCCATGGGTTTTTGGCCTGCCTTGTAGGAGCGTTCGCTCTCTGCATGGGAGATCGGGGTTCGATTCCCCAAGCGGGACGGACGATCTCCGTCACACTACTAAGGGATGTAACCACAACCAGGATGCTCTTAAGGTGTCTTACTAAAGACTACTAAGAGCAGGCACTGTTGTGGTTATGCAGGATGCTTACAGGCCAACCCCGGGGCTCAACTCCAGAGTCAAACGGAGTCAAACGCCCAGACCACTAGATTAGCCTACCGGGCTTCTTTTCAATGCACACACAGAACGGGTCACTATAGCGGGCCGGGAGATGATATGCTCAAAATTTGACTATAAGTTAGCTTACAATTGCTGACTACACCTTTAACGTTACTATAGCGCAGAATCAAATTAAGGAGTGGCCCTTCATGCTTGATTTTTTGACCTTACCAAGATGGCTGCCGAGTGGGGTCAGACTTTGGTGTACATTAGTGTAACTCACATCTATGATGTCAGGCAGGTCATGGATGTAGTACTTGAACACGGAGGCGTTGGTGGCCTCCAGAGTCAGCAGGTACTCGTTTCGGGCCTTCACAGTCTTCAGCTTGTTCTCCGAGTACTTTGCCTTCCTCTGGCCACAGCAGACGCAAAGACAAGACCGGGAGACGGGGTCAGATCACGCTGACAAAACACTGTGCAGTTAATCATGTACATTACATTCACAGCATTAATCCAAAGAGACTAGGTTATGCACTGGTCACCATGAGCAAAAAACATTCTGTTTTCTGTCTTATCAAGTCATATAGAATATATTTCATGTTAACACAAATAGCCTAAGCCTTTTGTTTGACATGACAGACATGTCAAAACACGACATATAAAACATGACCACTATAGTCAAAATAAGTTATTTATATTTGGAGGTATGGCTCTGTTCTGAGAGCTCCCTGCCTCTCCATGTGCGTACAAGGAAAGCCCTCTCCATGTGCATACATGGAAAGCCCAAGGCAGTGACAGCAGCAAAATGACCCCCCCCTCCCCCCACCAAAGGGTCCAGAACAGAGCAAGCCTCAATGACAACACCGTGACAATGAGGAATCAAACACACCGTCAAAGGAGGTGGGGAGGTGGTGGGATGCAAAAATGCTCGCAGAGGAAGTGCTAAGAATGGGTGTAGGCTAAGGACGTTTAAATAAGTGCCATGACTAGATTGGCCAATCCCATGCTTTGCTGTGATCAGCTGAGCAGTCTGGTCACTGAGATCAGCTGGCCATGAGCTGATTGTGATCAGCGTGACTTCGTGGCCTGCCTGAACTATCGCTATGCTTGATTTCTGACTGAAACACACCAATTTTCCTTTGAGGATTAAAGGTACAGTAAGTCATTCAATTGAACTCCACAAACCGAAGCCAAAACAAAAACAAGTCTCTTGTCAATACCATATGGGGTGCTCCCTCAGAAGCTCCACTCCGCACATTGCTACGGCTATATACAGTATTGTTTTGTGGTGCGGTCTGCACCACTTTGTCTGTTCCCCTTTACAAGCAAGGGCTGTGTGAGCAGCGTGGGCAGCTGGCAGACTATGAGAAGATCTTCGCTGAATTTGACTAAAAGTATATTCGCTTACAATCGCTGACGCTACCTATAATAAAACGATTTACTTCTAAAACATCAGAACGTCCATTTGCAGGCAGCAGAAGATGCACCCAATATGTCCCTTCTAGGCTTCCGTGTACCTTCTCCCTCATCTTCTCCATCTTGCGCGCGGCGTTGCGCCTCTGGTGGCGCTCTTCTATCCGCAAGCCGAACACGGGCTCCCCCGCTCCGGACGTCCCAGACAGGCCCTTGACGCGCCCCTCCTGACGCTCCGCCTCCCTCAGCTTGGCCTCGGCGTTGATCGTCTCAGCATGGTACATGTGGTAGGTCTTCATCACCTAGCAACCATGGAGTAATGTCAGCCGTCAGCCCAGCTCGTTAGAGATACTAATTAGATATACAGTACACGTTAGCGATACTCATTAGAGATACTCGTTAGAGATACTCGTTAGATATATTAATTAGATATACTTGTTAGAAATACACGTTAGCGATACACGTTAGCAATACTCATTAGCAGCAGACACTTGGTATAATTTTGGGACATCAGAGAAAACACTGAGAGTTCCCCAGGTTTCAATAAGATCACTATCATTCACATACGGCCTAATCAGAGTTGCCGTGACTGAGTTTCTCCATGTCAGCAGATTTAGGCATGATGTGTGTGTTTGTGTGTGTGTGTGTGTGTGTGTGCGTGTGTGTGTGCGTGTGTGTCACGTACGGTGTACAGCTCGTTCAGAAGCTTCATCAGATCCTCCTGCAGCTGAAAGGTGATCTCTTTACTCTGAAACAGAACAGAGGAGGGAGGAGCGAAGAACAAGGCATTGTCAAGTGCACAGCCCATATTACAAAAAGGTGCCTCCATTCTAACACACACACACACACACAAACACATGCGGCACACACACACACATGTGCACACACATACACACGCAAACACACGTGCGTGAGCACACACATACACACACAAACACATGTGCACACACGCACACGCACACACACGCGCGCACACACACACACACACACACACACAAACACACGTGCACACACAAACACACACACACATGCACACACGCGCACACACATACATAGAGGATGTCCGCTGAAACAAGGATTCTGATCCGTCAAGCAAGCAACTGGATAGATGATTTGATGAAACCCACACAAACAAATTAATTAGTTAATAAATGAAAGAAACAGGCCCTGCAGACTAAACACAATCTTAATTTGTGTCTCATGCATTAAATAGAGTTATGTGACTGTGGAGCATTAATATTGCATTATGCTAAAATGACTGTGGAATCCCAGAATGGATGAAACTCGTTCCCATGGCGCCCATGGAGAACGATCATATGGGCTGTCAGCGTTGTCATGGCCACCGAGCTGTCTGTCGCCTCCCCCCTCAGTAGTGACAATGGTATTCCTGACCAAAACTGGGCGTGTGTGTATGTGTGAGTGTGTGTGCGAGTGTGTGTATGTGTGTGTGTGTGTGTGAGAGATAGGGTGGTGGTGAAGGGGGGGGGAGGCATACTAATGATAGTGTCCTTTCGTACCTACTGGCTCAGTCTGCACTTTAGATATCATGACTAAAAAACAAGCTGGAACAGAGATTAATAATGAAAGCACAAGGCTAAACTTAGAGTCCTGTGTGTGTGTGTGTGCGTGTGCGTGTGTGCGTGTGTGTGTGCGTGTGTGCGTGTGTGCGTGTGCGTGTGTGCGTGTGTGTGTGTGTGTGCGTGTGTGTGTGTGTGTGTGCGTGTGTAAGTGTGTAATTTGCTAAACTCCCTGGCAGCCTAACAGACCTTGGGGGAATAGAAGACACTTTGCTTTTCATTACAATTCAACTACTTTAATCCACCCTCTCTACTGTGCTTAATAGAAGCAGAACAAACCTGTGCTAGCAGCTGTTCGCCACTAGGACGTCTCTGTTTTTGGTTTAGTGCAAGAATGCTGCAATCGCCTTCCTTTATATAATGTGATTTCTCTATCATTACCGGTATAGCTTTTGCAAGCTTAATGTAAGATAATACACTTTTTGTCAAATTCAACAAATATCTGCCCGCATTTTGTTATCTTACCGTTCTCTGTGTGGGTTAATAATCCAATACTTCTACACAGCCATGGCTCCGTAAATAGGTATATTAACAAAGTGGAGAACACCGCTCACATCAACAGAGCCGTTCTCGACAATGACTTAAAAGGCAGCGTCAGTCATTATTGCAAAATTCTAGCTCAAATCAAAACAGTACAGAACAGTACAGAGAACGCACAGAGAACGGCAAGCTTGCAAAATGCGAGGAGACATTTGCTGAACTTGACAAAAAGCCCATTAGCTTACATTTAGCTTGTAATAGCTGACTGTACCTTTACATTCCCTACAGTTGAAGTTTAGGGAAAATGCTCTCTTTACCTACACGTGCATATGCAGACCCAGGAATGCATCCTGTCTCCAGAGGACAGACAGGACCAGGGTTCTTCTTCCCCACAGCAACAATACTGAGAAACTGCCCGGAGCAGTGTTCCCAACTCTTTTCCAATGAAAGTAGCTAGCACTAGCTCATAATGTCGCCAGATGACATCATGCGCGCATTTGCATAGTGATGGCGTCATCCTATTGTATTAATTTGAATTATCCTTCCCCCCCCCCCCACACACACACACACACAGACACACACACAAGTTACTGACTGTCTGAAGAGGAGAAGGGCTGTGATTACTCCAAGCAGCATGTGAGACTACATTACAACATTCTATATTTAAAAAGTCGATAAATTTGTTGTTTTTTAGAAATAAAGCCACTAAGAGGGTCTGAACAGTCGCTTTAGCAACGCTGGCCTGCAGCAATCTGACAGCAAAGGATCAGTTGTTGTTCAGCCAATCAGCTAGCCTACAGTGCTGTATGTGCATCTATTCAGTACATTCTGTTGACTAATACTACAAGGGGCATTTGAGCCCTTTCTAAAGGTTTTTACATCTATCATCTATCAAAAGTGTTTTAAAACACTGTCTTTGGTTGGGTAATTACAGTCAGGGGTGACCAGTGTAAAAGTATTATTGCCTAATGTTCTCTTCAAACATAAGTCTACAAGTCCGGTGTGAATTAGATAAAGTATTCATGAAACAACCTGTTTGTATGCAATTTTTCTGTGTTTTAATGTGAAATAGTTTATAATTGTAATTATGAATATTAGCCTAGGCCTACATGTAGGCTACATTTAACAGTTTCCACAGAAGTCAAGCGCAAATTGATCAATTAATTACGCTGTGTCAGCGTAAATACACATATGCACAGGCATTTTTCTGACTTTTCAAACAGCTCAACAGACCATAGTCTATTATTATCTACTTATCTACTTCTGATATTTCAATAATTTTTCCCCAAATATTTACTGGAATATCTCTCATTGATGTCGATGAAAAACTTGATTGATTGAACGCTTCGAGTAGCAACAGTAGCCAAGGCACCAGTGGCACTGTTGTCATGCGCTGGCTCGACAACAATGGCGCAAAGTGTCGTACTTGCCAGGCAACACTGGTTTGAGAAGTAGTGTTGCCATGGCAATACTGGCAACACTGTCGGCGGCGGCCATGATTACCGTATATAATACAGTATAACACAATACCTGAGCAGAAAGGGATTTGCATAAAATAACCATAAACTCCCATTTCAACAAAACGCATCATCCTGTAAATCCAGTGCACAATTTGACAAAGCACACAAACACGCACACACGCACAAACACGCACGCACGTGCACACACGCACATGCACAAGCACAAACACACACTTAAGCACAAACACGAACACACACACACACACGCACATGCACACACCCATACACACACGCACCCACACCCACGCACCCACACCCACACACACAAGCACCCACACACACGCACACACGCGCCCACATATACTGTATTCTTTTAGCTCAAAGACATTTTCCTTCATAGAACTCCACACTACCAACACATGACCATATATGGTCACATCCCTGCAGACAGTGTGTGTGTGTGTGGTTGTGAAATGGAAAGGAGGGGGCTCACCCTCTTGAGCAGGCGGGCGGAGTCCTCGCTGATGTGCGTGAGGCGCGTGATGACGTTGTTCAGGTACAGGTCGCTCAGCGTGGCATGGTCCTTGCTCTCCCGCCGCACCTGGGGGGGGGGGGGGGGGGAGCCTGGGGTGAAACGTTGCAGTACCTCACTCTGTGGAACGCTTCCATATTCATTATAATGGGATACATGCACGCTAGGCTTATGTATTTCACCCCCGTACAGTTGTCTTGAACACTAGCTTGTCACTAGCTATAAGAACCAAAAACACATGAACCAGGCTGTAAACATGTTTATTTCTGCTGTGAAGTTGGACATTTTAACATGGGAGTCTATGGGGATTGACTCCCTTTTGCAGCCAGCCTCATGTGGCCATTGTATGAACTGCGGTGCACTTTCGCGCTGTACACAATTATCAGCAAGGGAAGTTCACGCTTGGTATGGAGTAATGGCTGACACCTGTGTGGGCGGCCGCTCATCTGTTTCTATAAGTGCTTGTGGAGACGTGAAGAGGGCTCTTATTAGTTGTTTGGTTTGGGTTAGTTTCATTGTCATATGCCTGTACAGATTCACACATCCACACACTACACAGGACACATACCCATGAAATGTCATTATACTTAAAAAGATGTATTTTACATAATCGTGTGCTGTCTCCACCTTTTGTCCACCCTGTGAGCTGGATCATGACAATAGTAAAAAATAAACGCACGCACGCACACCACACGCGGGTACTGTCAATGTTGAGACAGTGCATGCCAGGTACCTTAAGCTAGAACTACACCGCAGCGATTTCCGCTCGTGCGTGTGGGAGCGACTGCTTATCAACAGAGGTCACCAGGTCGCTGGTTGACTCTTCAGTGTAGCCACTGAACCGACCGCTACCGCTCCTATCAACTGAAACTCGACGCTCTATCAACTTTTTCTTTAGAATAGGCAGCAAGGGGTGAAGGAAATTGCTAGCGTTTCCACCAAGCAGAATCTAGGTAAAGGCTTTTCAGGCTTTCTTGCAGAACAATATCAATATAAAAAACACAAAAACCTATTAGCAGTGAGACATTTTCTTTCTCCAGCAGCCGCAAAAACAAGTAAACTGTTTACCGTTTGCATTTCATCACGGTACCTCCAAATCACGACAAATGGATGGATATGCGCCGTGTTGCTCGTTGGTTTGTTTCCTTTGACTCCTTTTTGAATTAACAAAAGGCATAGAAAGGCCTACATTTGATAACGCAAGCACTAGGCTACTAGATTTAGGTGTCAGTGTTGGTGTGGTTTGCTCTTTACTAGCTGTCAGTTATAGTCCCGCAGTTTCCTTGTTGCTGTTTTCTGCGTTGTCCCACAGATTCAGAAGGTAGTTGAAAGCGCAACGACAGAAATGGTAATTAGGCTGTCGCTAGAAGACGCCCAGACACTAGTCCACGCCTTGGTGTAGTTCTAGCTTGACGTGCCTGATGACATACTGTATATCCACAATGACTATACATTCCCTATTGTACCTGCCCCTCAGAGTCACTTAGACTACTGTACATACCTGGTTTAGCAGCAGGTACCAGCAGTTCACTGGAGAAAGCAGGTTCTGATCTTTTCTGAAAAAGGTAATGTGGGATGAATACAAATTAATCACACACACACACACACACACACACACTGTAAAACCACAACATATGTTACTACATGTTACTACACACACACATACACCTACACACATCTACAGTACACACACATACACACACACACATGCTCTCTCTCTTGTGCTCAGGTCTGCCCCTACTTGTACTGCTGGTGGTCCTTGGTACTGCGTGTCTTGGCCATGAACCTGTCGGCCAGCTTCTCCAGGTTGCGGCTGTAGTCCGTCTCCATCTCGGCCTTCTTCCTGAAGAAGTCCTGCAGGTCCTGCAGCAGCTGCACGCGCATCTCCGTCTGCTGGTCCAGACACCTCTGCTGCTCCACCAGCTGGGCACGCACGTCTGGGTGCACACACACACACACACACATGCACGCACACGCACGCACACGCACGCACACACATGCACGCGCACGCACACATGCACGCACACATGCATGCACACAAACACACATACACACACACAGACACACACACACACACCAAGACAAACTTAACATAATATTTTTGTAATAATGTCCTCAGATCGTTTCTCATTCAAGTAAAGTTTAACTCACGTTTAACAAGTACATATATCTGTGGCTTGTCTTGCGAGACCAGAATGGTATTCTGGTATTTTCACACACATGCACATGACTGATATGTATGCTATACATGTGTTTGTGTTTGTGGTGTGCGCACGCACGCACGCACGTGTATGTGTGTGTGTGTGTGTTTGTGTGAGTGTGTGCAGCTCGGATCTGAGCACTCGTCTTCACCTTCCTCATCACATGACTCACACACAGTGTGGTTACCAAGACAACAGGAAGTGGAGTGGATAGGATCCCCCAGGGAGGTGTGTGTGTGTGTGTGTGCGTGTGTGTGCGTGTGTGTGTGTGTGTGTGTGTGTGAGAGAGAGGATATCATTGTGTATTCTCTGCCTGCTCTATCGTGCTGCAGTCACGCACACACACAAACACACACACACACACGCACACACACGCATACACACACACAAACACACACACACACACACTGACCCACGGGAGTGTGCAGCCATGCAATCTTTCTCCACTACTCTGTGTGTGTCTGTCTGTGTGCG
>JAODUH010000016.1:1871784-1883729 GCA_027564835.1 Typhlichthys subterraneus
AGGTCGTACCAGCAGACAGACAGACAGACAGGTATGTAGAGGCAGACAGGTCGTACCAGCAGACAGACAGACAGACATGTAGAGGCAGACAGGTCGTACCAGCAGACAGTCTTGGCGTAATATTCAATGTTGTCTGAGAAATCCCCAATCTGATCTCGAGCCAAACTCTCCAGCCAATCAACAACCAGCTGCAAACCAAACCACAAGTCACTTCACTCAGGTCAGGTGAGGTGCATTAAATCCTCATCCATGTCTCTGGTCTAACTGCCATGTCAAACGCAATGTAGTTAACTCCACACAGAAAGGCTGGGACGACCGGGGTTCGAACCCGGGACCTTCTTGCTGTGAGGCCACGGTGCTATCCACTGTAAACTAAATTGCCCCTCGGGGACATTTAAGTTTTACTCTACTCTCTACTGGGCCACCGTGTTGCCCTATTTAAAACTTATTTTAAAAAGGACTGTTACAGATAGGGCTTCGTGATAAAACTATATAGTATGACAATAGAAAAACATCTATCGTTTATATCATTGTTGGGAAAATCACTACTGAAATAGTTTTCGGCATTTAACGTCCGCATTTTGCACAGATTTCTCGTTTGCTTTTTACTGGTGTTTTTTGCACGTCCAGTAACGTGTAGTTTTCATCAGCTCTCTCACCACCTGTCTTTCCCTCGCTGAGGGTGCGTATGTGCGCCCTGCAGTGGAGCAGACAGCACGGAGTAGCAGCTCGTGATCAGAGAAACATTGGTGAGGCAGATTCCTACTAAGTCTTATGATCGATTAAGTTTAACCTGCCAGCCTACAAGTTGTATTAAGTTGTATTGTGCGTGGTGCATCGCCGATGATACTGCTGCTAAGTAAACAGAACGACCTAGCTAGCTACCTGGCAAAACACATGGACATCATATTCGGGACATAAATAGCCTAACCAGGATGTAGTTTAAGAATAATTAGGGTAGGGATTAAAAATCCCTACCTCTGTATTTTGTTTCCATGTCTGGCAAACTCCTAGAATATCCAATCTTTCAGAGGAGTTAAAGAAACCACACATTTCTCCTCACCATGATTGCCATGGTGTAGTTGCGTACATTATGCAGTCAAACGCTGTAGACTATATTATGTTTATTTGAACTCAGTGGAACACTGAGTTCATCTCCTCTGCTCACTGTGGTTCAGAAGCTGTCCCTCTCCGCATACGCAATGTGTTATTAATAAAAGATGTATTCTATGAATGTGAGCCGGGGTGGGGGTGTCATTGGATCACAAGAAACTATTAATTTAATTGACAGAACCTGCTATAACGTGATATGCATCATTATCATTATATCACACCCATACATGCCCTACTACACATAAAAGCTAAACAACATGCATAGCTGGGATGTAATACTCATTATTACAATATGTAGCATCTATCCTGTGTTACCGTAGCAACTAAGAAATACTGTGTGCATTACCTGGCTCTGTCTAAGCATGGCGTCCCGTTGAAAGAGTTGCTCGACCACAACCTTCTCACTGTCGCTGGGAGCCTGCACACACACACACACTATATTTATAGCATTATATTAAGGAATATACATTCAGCAAACTTGTTATAAAGCGTTCTTATTATCATTCAGTGTGTTTACACGTTTCATAGTATAGTTTTTAATAAGTAGTTAATTAATAGTTCTTAAGTTGGTTTGAATCTAGAGGAAGCGTTGCGTTAAGGTTTGTAACCTTAGATCAGTTATCGGTCCATACTGATACTGAATACTGAGACTGAATACTGAGACTGAATACTGAAATGTTGACAGAGCCTCTCTGTCTGTGTGCTGCACTTAAGACACACACACACAGATGTAGCTATATTGCAGCTGCATGTGTATGTTGTTGCTGCTATATATATATATATATATATATATATATATATATCACTTTAAAACAACAAACAGTCGTCACAAAGTGCTGAACAGTAACATGCATATAAAACATTAAATGTACGGCACAAATAAGACAAATAAAACAATGAAATCACTGTCAGTTTTCGAAAGCCAAAGAAGCCTATTAGATATTTAAAAATAAATGACACGGCAGCAAACAACAACTGTATATTGTATTGCGTGTACAGATAGTGGATTCAATGCTAGGTGCTGGTGAGCCAAGTGTGACATCTAGTGGCAGAAAGAAACTATTGTTCTGCAGACCAGATGGCTCGAATGAGACTTGGGCTTGCAAAAAATGACAAATAAATCAATGGAACCAACTTACCGCCATGTCAATCATCATGTCATCACCCAGGGTTGCCTGCACTCTGTCCCTGAGACACACACACACACATTACACACAGAGTACACACAAACACAGTACACAGAGGGGCAAAGACAGACAGGTAGGTACCTGTACAGTGATGTCACCAGTCTCCAGGTGTGGTTCTCCTGCTGAAGGAGCCACATGACTCCTGCTGTCTTGCTGCCCTGCCCTGCCCTCAGAACACTTCTCTGGAGCACCTCCACCTTCACACACACACAACTTAACAGCAGTGTTGGGAGTAACGCAGTAAAAAAGTAACGCAGTTACAGTAAGATAACGCATTACAAATACATTGTGGATGATATTATACCCGTTACAATCTCAGTAACACAAATTACATCGCATTACCAGCACTTGAGGCCGGAGCGTTGAGACCGTGAGAGCGGACTGGAGATTACAATTTGGAAGTAACTTGCCCAACAGTGTATAACACACACACACATTATATAACACTATATAACACACACACTAAATAATAGCATATATATATGCTATTATTTCATTAATAATCACTAATCTACATGCTGAGTCAGAAGTGCTTATTCTCTCTCATTAAGAATTTTATTTGAATTATACAACACATAACCCTGCACACCTTTTCCAGACACAGGCTCTGGTAGTCTTCCAGCAGGTCAAAGACAGCGGAAGAAGAATGTTTCAGGAAGGAAGAAAGGAACTCTGGCATCAGGCTGGCAGCAGCTGGAAATAACACGCACCATTAGAACTATAGCACGTGTTTCCATCACTAAAACGAGACGTTAACGAGACGAAAATAGATCACTGATAATAAAAACTAGGACTAGATTTAAGAGGTATTTTCGTTGACAAAACAAAAACGTTAGTGGTATAATTTAAATGTATAAACTCTGCCTGCAGATATCATTTACCATAGTTTCATACTTAAACGTTAATGCTCTGTCTGTTTATGATTTAGCCTAACTGCACACATCAGTGGGCAGCACCATGTAACACCTGGCAGGCGAGGTCTTGTCACGATCACATTACAGCAGTGACAGAACGACAAATAACTATCATTTTTGCTCTACAGTACGGTAAGAAATTCTGGTAGGACAGATTGACAGAAAATCAGGTGGATTCAATATGCATGCTGGTCTTAAAAGTAAACAAATAGTCTACGGCGCTAATCTGGATTCCTTACCTTAGTTGCCTTCCAGGTTCGAATGAATGAATTTGAAGGGACAAAATAACTTGTCAAATTGTCCTAGCAGGCTGAATAAAGGATTATAGCTTGACTGTCGACTATGCTACCATACCATCTGCATGCAACAGGCCAGTATTAGGCTTTTGCATTTGTTTAAAGAGAGAAAACATTTTCACTGAAAGTTGACTAAAATGTTATGACTTCGTTGACGAAAACGCTTTTCTATTTTTGTCGACTAAAATAGACCAAAACTATTGAGAACTAAAATGACGAAAATGTGACTAAAACTATTAAGCATTTTCATCTAAAGACTAAATCTAAAATTGCTGCCAATACGCACCATTAACACTACGACACACACCATTAACACTATAATACACACCATTAAATAATACGTACAACGAAAGAACTACAATAAGACTACAACAGAACAATAGAACTACAAGAGTACCTGCTTCTCCGGGATCATCCTCTTTTAGGAGGGCGGAGCTCATGTTGGTGATGTCATTAGTGAAGCTGGTGTCAGCCAATCCAGAGCGAGGGGATGGATAGAGGGTGTTTGTCCAATCACTGTCATCCAAATTCTGCATGCACACACAGACACACACAATATTAACAAATATATTGAATGGAGCCATATCCCTCTAGGGGGTGTGGCCTAACATCTGTGATGCAAGCCTGAGAGACTTCAGGATACAGGTTACTGTGTGTGTGTGTGTGTGTGTGTGTGTGTGTGTGTGTGTGTGTGTGTGTGTGTGTGTGTTACTATGGCAGCTGCAGGTGTATGTATGTATCGAGGCGTTCTTCCTCCAGTCCCCAGAATGTCTGAAAGATCTGGATTCACCCTGGGAGTCACTGAAGAGCCAGACAGGTAGAGAGACAGACAGACATGTATTTTCATAAGATCTGTTTGCTACACCAACTGTGCTGTGAAGCAGCTTGTTCGTGTACAAGACGGCTATTAGCACGCTAACGCCCAAGCGCGTGCATGCGTGTTACCAGCTTGTCTGAACAGAGATGCAGGTGTATTCTTCAGGAGAGGCCGGGCTGGTGTTGCCATGGTTGTGCCGGCACTCCCACTGGGTGAGGGGACTGAAGTCACATTAAGAAGAATACATCCCATAATACACACACACACACTACAGTAGCATCCCATAATACACACATACATATATCCCATAATACACGCACACAGGATACATGCGACTCTCTTGCTCTTCCTGCGAGCAGCACTCGTCCGCTCGGTGTCACGGACCACGGGAGACAGCAGCTCATCTTGCCCCCTGGTGGATAACGAGCAGACTGCAGCTCACAGTAGGAGGCTTAAACCAGCTTACTAGCAGGTTTATACTAGTGTTGATTTCTATTGTTACATTTGGATCCTTCTATACATTCATCTCTGCGATTAACAGCAACGCCACATAAACCACTCGTGTATATTGCATGTAGGCAATTCAGAGGCATGACAACACACACGAGTCACTTTCTCATAGAAAGCAGCCAGTAGTTATCGAGCTAGTCCGCTAGTAGCATCAAGACATGCTAGTCATGTATCCATGTAATCATGTATTCAACCGGCTCGTTACATGAACCTAGCTGTTACAGTAACTACTGTAGTCATACAGTAGAGCCAGTTAGCCGGTTAGCTCCACATGGTGCCAATACTAAGAGGTTCAGAGGTTCGACCTAAACTAGCCATTATTCTAGTTGATTTATCTCTACCTACTTCGTTTGAACTAGTTAACTATTACAATAATAAGCGTAATGACAGTGTGCAGTTATAAATATGATTGGTTACCACTCCATGTCGACGTGTATTGCTGTTCCCGCTTTGCAGTTCAAGGCCTGATCATCGACACCTGAGAGAACGACTCTTCTTCGACGGCGGTGGCATCCAGCTCATTGGTGCATTACCGCCACAGAGAGAAAGGATCCCTGATGTAATGGGATTTCATCTTTTCGAATAATTGTTAAATTTGTGTTAAATATTTATACATACATATATTATATTTGGAATGATAGTGGTAAATATAATATAAATCTAATTCCATCCATTTCACGTCAACTTTCATATACAAATACTCTGGGTTTTACTACAAATCACACAATAAATTCTTTACCATTTTAATTAAATTATTCTACAGGATAGAAATGTAAAGCTAATCGATTACTCTTTGTCGATTGATTTGTCCCTGATCTAATACCCGTTTTTTACTTTCTATACTTTCTTTACTTTATGTGTATATTTTTACCAGTCCAGTCGTGTTCATAGCCACCTCGATCCAAAAGTATATTTACGTGTACTTTTATGACCATGAAGAAGAAGAAGAAGAAGAAGAAGAAGAAGAAGAACAACAACAACAACAACAACAACAACAACAACAGTAGCAGCAGCAGCAGCAGCAGCAGCAGCAGCAGCAGCAGCAACAATGGAACAGGCACATTTAAGTATGTGTCAGAACTGTAATCTGCTGTAACAGATATGCTAAGCACTGTATTAATGACAATTGCAAATAAAATGTATAGCCATATTATTTTCACTATTATGATATTTGATCAAATGTGCTAAATCAGATAAATCTTCCTAATATTTTACACTAGTAAAACAATGTCAGTGATAGCATGACTGCTATCCAGAATGGATATTGACTTTCAAGGAACTGACCGATGTTGACACCCAGCAATTATTAGTTTCACTTTTTATCAGAATTCAAAACATGATTTAGGCAAAATGTAATGTGTTGGTCATATTTTATTAAACTATTTTAATGTTTTATCATAATACAGTCATATTGAATGCCGTAATCACGAACAAATGTAATGTTTATGCTGATGAATGATAATAAACGAACCCTGTATTTAATATAAATTGCAACAGAAGCAGCAGTTTATCAGTGTTCCAGTAGAAATACCCATCTTATCTTATCTTATCTTATCTTATCTTATTTTATCTTATCTTATAACGCTATTTACATTATTACAGTAAAGGCATACCCTGTAGCGCCAGTAGAGGGGGGCCGTCAGGATGGGTGTGTTCAGCACACTGCTACGTGTAGAAAACGTTCGAACTGAACAACGTTTCGAGCGTTTCGTTTAGAACACAGGTGTACACAGCGCGCAGAGCACACATTGTTGCTTTGAATTTGACCCATATAACTATTAAATAGACCAGATACCACGAGAATTAATGTGTTACCCACCATTATAAGAGTTCCGGATTACTCAACGTATCAGAACGTGAAATGCGTAGGACTATTGAACTCGCCCTGGGAGTGACAGGGACGGTATTGTGAGGGGAGGGGACCGGAGCAGTGGATGGGGAGGAGGAGGAGGAGGGGGTGTGCGTCTTTTCCTGGCCAGAGGAGCGGAGCGGAGCAGCGGCCATGTTAACCAAGAAATCCTGCGCCTCGCTCCTCCACAACGGTGAGTTCAGCTCCTCCAGTCCGCTGATAGCAGCCCGGTGGCCGGCCGCCCTACCGGCCGGGCCCGCTGCCCACGGGCAGACAAGAGAGACAGCGACAGAAGGGACAGCTGTCTGACGTAGCCTACAGCAGTAGCTCAATACCACATAAGGATTGCTGGACAGAAAGACAGACAGGCTCCAGACAGACACAGCTCATTAGAATGAATCCCTTATGTTTGATATTAGCCGCCTGCTGTGGCGACGTCATGTTTCTGTGATCAATGAGAGCAACATTCATAACAAGCTGCCACATTAGCATCGCTGCTAGCCTAGCAGCTACATCTGCAGAATGCCTTTCTATTTCTGGAGTTATATAATGTACTCATGCCAGTATAACGTGTCTATTATAATGTATCCAGTCATATTGCTGTTGTAATGGTATGATCCCAGTGGATTAAAACAACTATTATACATGTATGGTAATAATGCAAGGTGTAGATTACACCTGTTATTTTGTTATAGATTATGTTGTCACTGTCTGCAGCCGTCACTAAATGTGTGTGGCTTCTACTGCAGACCGTTCTAGTGCGATAATAACACGGGTTTTACTCTATAGTTACCATATGAGGCTGTTAAATCCCCAGACCGGCCAGCAGGCAGAGAGGTTGAGAGGCTAGAGATTAGCTACAAAGCTCTGACTGGAGCAGAATATAGCTTTAAACCCATTCACCCTGGACACACACACACAGAGCTAATTTAGACTGAAGTATGCTGTTGTGACATTACAGTAGAAGGCTGTACTTGTTGTGGTAAAGCCATTCTGAACCTGCCTGTCTACCTGTCTGTCTGTCTACCCATCTGCATGCCTGTCTTTCTGTCTACCTGTCTATCTCTCAGGTAATCTAGAAGGACCCTCACCTGTCACACTGCCCCCCCTCCCTCCTCAGCATGGCCTGACGGTACACACACACACACACACACACAAGCGCGCACACACACACAAACACACAGTACACACACAATACAAGCGCGCACGCACGCACGCACACACACACACACACATACAGTACACAAACATGCATACACGTGTGACAGGGATCGTCTGTCCCCCTCGGGGAATCAAACCCCGATCTGCCACGCAGAGAGCGGACGCTCCTACAAGGCAGGACAAAAACCCTAGCCTGCGTCGCCAGAGCGTCCTATGAGGTGTCGGAGAGTGAAGATTAACTTACTGCACAGCTACCTGCTGGCCACGTTACACATGTACATGTACACACATCACACAAATAACAGCTAGCAGGCTAACACAGCAAGCTAACACAGCAGGCTAACAGCTAGCAGGCTATCATCTGGCTAACAGCTAGCAGGCTAACACAGCAAGCTAATACAGCAGGCTAACAGCTAGCAGGCTATCATCTGGCTAACAGCTAGCAGGCTAACACAGCAAGCTAACACAGCAGGCTAACAGCTAGCAGGCTATCATCAGGCTTCCAGCTAGAAAGCTAACAGCAGGCTAGCACAGCTAGCAGGCTAACACAGCAGTCTAGCACAGCCGGCTAGTGCAGCAGCTAGCAAGTGTGTTATGGTTGTGCGTGATTGCACACTAGCGCCGGCTGCTCGATTGGTACCACGCATGTGCACAGTTACCTTGTACAGCCCAGTCAGCTAGCTGGCTGACGCACTGATAAAGCAATAGCATATTCTATGCTTTCAGGGTTTATTACTTTTAATAAACCATAAATGTGCACATGCGTGGTACCGATCGGGCTGCTAGCGCTAGTCAGCAGTCACGCACATGCACAGAACGCATCTGGCAGGTGGCACGGATCAGGGACCTACAGAGTAACAGCTAGCAGGCTAACATCTGTGTTGTTTCTAGGGGGGTTCTAAACCCACCATGTCGGACCAGAGCCAGTGCTCCACCCAGCTCCATCTCCATGATGACGGCACCACCAAGCGGCACATCCTCACCTCGCAGCCTAACGGACAGGCTCCGCCCACCCCCCGCCAATCGTCCTCTGAGCCCACCCACTGTCGCCAGGGAAGTGGCGTGTCAAACAAGTTGACAGACAGCAAAGCTCCGCCCACTGCGCTCTCGCCAGACCAGGTCCTGAGACAGTTCAGCAGCAAGCTAACGACGTTCGAGCAACAGGAAGTGCCTAGCTACGCTGAAGGTAGCCTGTCTGTCTGTAGCCTATCTGTCTGTAGCCTGTCGCTCTGTAGTCTGTCTGTCTTTAACCTGTCTGTCTGTAGCCTGTCTGTTTGTCTGTAGCCTGCCTGTCTGTCTGTAGCCTGTCTCTCTGTAGCCTCACTCTCTCTTTAACCTGTCTCTCTGTCTTTAACCTGGTTGTCTGTATCCTGTTTCTGTCGTTAATCTGTCTGTCTGTAGCCTGTCTGTCTGTAACCTGTCTGTCTGTACTGTAGCCTGTCTTTAACCCAGAGGTTATATTCTTCATTAACTGAATATTTGTATCAATTATGGAAAAATTGAAGGCCGTCTGTCAGTTTGACAGATTACAATGAGGGAAATCTACCAGTCCTGAAGCAGGACACAGATTTCATAGTCTTTAATTGCATGTTGAATCAAACTAGGCTGCGATCGTCACTACAGCGAGTGTTTTTTTAATGGGTGCGCTCGTTTTTAAAGCAGGGCATTCAAATCAAATCCTATATTGAGAACTAACAAAGTCTCAGACACCGCCCCTCTCTAAGGTGCAGTGATGTAAGGCAAGCGGCCAGCAACTCTAAAGCCGATTGTAAACAAAGCCACACTTAATCGATCTCTCGCTTATGGATGAATCTTTGACTTGAAAGCTCTGAGGTAAAATTTGTAGCCTACTTCGGCTGGTTGGACGTCTTCATTTAATTTCTAGGGGTGCACCCGTGCACAGATCTGTGTAAATATAACCGTTGTGCTGAAACAGGCACTGCAACGTTATAGTGCAACCGGAAAGTTTGTTTTGAGAACATCTGTTCTCCCTAAAATGTCCTGTTTTCCATGTGTTTTGTTAGCTAGCGTGTTTGTGTATCATACATGCATTTGGTTAAATTGGACTACTCTGCCCCACAAATCCTCTGGTCACCAGCCACTACATGCTATACAGTCTGTGCATGTTCCACATATTTCAGGTTTAGCCTGTGCAGATTACAGTAGCCAATATGTTCATTTCCAACATTTCAGCGTCATGTTTTTTTCTTAAACCAAAAAGCAAGTGTGGCATTATATTAGTAGTCGCCAAGGGAGACACGAAGAGCTAGTTTAAGCTGCCCGAACACAAAGTTGTTACTCTGTACGTACATCATGCGTTGCCAGCAAAACCCAGACAACAGCATGACAACTGTCGCGGTGGCTGGCTGTGAATTATAACAACTGATGCCCCAATGCCCCTCCAATATCACTGAAACATGAGATACATATGGATTTATTATAAATCGATCTGATTCTGTCCTGCTAAACCGATGCTGTTTTGTTAAAGTGTAAAATGGAGACAAACCCTAAACTAAGACACAGTTATTAATTAGGCCTAGTTTTATCGTAGATGGTTAAAAATCGATTATGACGGAATATGACGATAAAGTCTACAGCAACCACTGTCTGTAGCCTGTCTGACTGTCTGTAGCCTGTCTTTGTATAACCTGTCTGTCTCTCCAGTGTACTTCATTGGTCCAAATGCTAAGAAGCGCCAGGGCGTTGTGGGCGGGGCCAATAACAGTAACTATGACGATGAGCAGGGGTCCTACATCCATGTGCCACATGATCACGTGGCATACCGCTACGAGGTCCTCAAGATCATCGGCAAGGGGAGCTTTGGACAGGTACCAGTAACCCTAACCCTAACCCTAACCCAGTTACCAGTAACCCTAAGTTTAACCCAGTTACCAGTATTGCAGAACCTGTACCGGACAAGTCAACATTTATACAGCCCTTAATCACAGTTATACATCCCTTATTCACAGTTATACAGCCCTTAATCACAGTTATACAGCCCGTATTCACAGTTATACAGCCCGTATTCACAGTTATACAGCCCTGAATCACAGTTATACAGCCCTTAATACAATACAACGTCATTCTCAAAGCGTAGTGCTACGGCTTTGTTGAAATGAGCAATGTTTATCTGTGTTCCTATTTGTGTAGCCAGGGCTCTGTCCAAGTATCAGTACCATACTTCTGCTCTTCGCCACCTCTCGTTCCAGGTGGTGAAGGCCTTTGACCATAAACTCCAGTCTCACGTAGCGCTGAAGATGGTTCGTAACGAGAAGCGATTCCACCGCCAGGCTGCGGAGGAGATCAGGATCCTGGAGCATCTGAGGAAGCAGGACCAGGACTGCAGCATGAACGTGATCCACATGCTGGAGAACTTCACCTTCAGGAACCACATCTGCATGACCTTCGAGCTGCTTAGCATGAACCTGTACGAGCTCATCAAGAAGAACAAGTTCCAGGGCTTCAGCCTCCCTCTGGTCCGCAAGTTTGCCCACTCCATCCTGCAGTGCCTGGACGCCCTGCACAGGAACCGCATCATCCACTGTGACCTGAAGCCCGAGAACATCCTACTGAAGCAACAGGGCCGCAGTGGGATTAAGGTGGGTCGTCTGACTGGGATTAAGGTGGGTATGACTGGTATTAAGGTGGGTTTAAGGTGGGTCTGACTGGGATTAAGGTGGGTCTGACTGGGATTAAAGTGGGATTAAGGTGGGTTGTTTGACTGGGATTATGGTGGGTATGATTGGTATTAAGGTGGGTTTAAGGTGGGTCTGACTGGGATTAAGGTGGGTCTGACTGGGATTAAGGTTGGTCTGACTGGGATTAAGGTGGGTCGTCTGACTGGAATTAAGGTGGGTATGACTGGGATTAAAGTGGGTATTACTGGGATTAAGATGGGTATGACTGGGAATAAAGTGGGTCGTCTAACTAGGATTAAATTGGGTATGACTGGGATTAAGGTGGATCGTCTGACTGGGATTAAGGTGGGTATGGCTGGGATTAAGGTGGGTCGTTTGACTGGGTTTAACCCTCCCGCTGTCCTAAGGCATTTCAGCAGACTAGCAGCAGAGGGAGCGAACCGCGGAATGTCATATGTCC
>JAODUH010000016.1:1892942-1912918 GCA_027564835.1 Typhlichthys subterraneus
CCAGACGAGGGGGGTTGAACGTCTAGCCAGCCGTGTCTGTCATGACTATCACAGGCGGAGGGGGGTGTGATGGATAGAGGGGGGGGGGGGATTAATCCACGCTTGCTTCCAGTCCTTAGCCAGCGTCTCCCCTTCCCCCTGACACACATACACACACACACACAGACAGTACACTGTGTGTAGGAGGAGTCCCGACAGGAGGCCGTTTTCACACGGCTGCCATCTTGACACAAACAGACAAATGTCCACTGTTCACTGCAGAATAAATCGAAGGGAAGAAGCGGCTCCTAATGACCATCATGGACTCGCACACCGCAAAGCAACTTTCAAATCAGTCAGCAATAAACTTAGGTGCTTATACTTATCATTTTAATGTCCAGGATTATTCTCCCTGCATATTTCACGTCGTGTATCTGTCAATCTGTCAAACTGTCAAAATGTAGCGTCGCAGGCCTTCGCTCGGTCTAATCTGCGAGCGAGTTTCTGTTGAACGACACGGGGAAATTCAAATGACTGGCATGCGTGACTTGCCCTGGATGTCGCTGCTTGCACATGCCCTCTTTGAATGCTATTCAGCAGGCATCTAGCTGCTGTCAAGACTTCTAATACTCATCCAAGGGTCCCTTCCCATCCCCCCTCCCACCCTCCACACATACACACACACTTCTCCATGCACTTGCCTTGAGCTCTGTCTAAATGACGTCGGTGGAAACACTCACGGAACGAGCGCTCTCGTACAGTGGAGCACAAAAGCAAACGGATGAAGACACGCATGTACACACTCGCGCAAACAACGTCAGGCAGCCTGCGCTCCCTCAGGTATTTCAGTATGTCTGCTCACCACTGACTCTAACCCTACTGTCAACAGCCTCCCAGCCGTTTGCTCAGGGCAGATCATTAGATGCTCACATGCACTGGCTAGGCCTATGTGCTCTCTGCACCAACGCTGTACCGAATTAATTTCGCATTCAGTGGAGGGCAAGTGTCTTACATGTTTCTGAAACACCGGCACTGCTTTGGTTGTGGATTATTGAGACAATTTGTGGTGTCACGTCAACCGCCACGAAGCAATGTCCAGAGAGTTTCTCAACAGGCTAGCTCCTGTAGGATGGTGGCTGTTTGGTGGCTGATTCAGCATGCACAGTGTATAAATTAATGTTTATTTGGTCTAAATTGGTCAAAATAATGCACATAAGCATATCTTGTTATAACATACAATCCTTATCATGCAGAAAGAAAAGAGGTGGGCAATTCTGTCTTTAACCCAACTTTTATTATTTGTGAATTATTATTAACTCATGTTAAACTGAAAAATTGGTCATTTGAAAATGACTTAAAATTACTACAAAAAAATAATTTCCCTCTCCACCTTAATATTGCCATCATTTTAAGCATAAACTGGATCAATAAAACATTAATATTAGTGTCCATTCCTACTGTACATAACACTTTATTATTATTAGAATAATAACTTTTTTTTTTTAAATGAGGTGAATCTGAGCAGTTTTTTAGCACTGGGAAAACACCATTGTCAGCGTCATATGATAATTATTATTATATGACACTGACCATTGTTATTGTCAGGGCCAGCTCAGAATTATCCCACTGTAATTAGAATGCCTAATTGTGAGCTGCAGTCATTATGAATGCCGGTTGTTAGTGGTTACCTGTTGTTATGGTTACCGTTTCCCTCTGCTAACTGGCAACAAGATGTAAAGCGGGAACATGGAGAGACACCACACCACGCAGCCGACATCCAGCATCCACGCAGGCCTCCCCATTCATATTTCCACACACAACAACACGTAGTATATGCACATTACATGGACATGTACTGTTCTATACTGTACAATGTAACTGTCTGTTACATTATCTCACAAGCATATTGAGTGCATTTTAATAAGAGCATTCACACACATTATCCCACACAGCATGTGAATGCTAATTCAAGAACACACATTGCCTCATCTGTAATACAACTTGTCCCGGTGCTATCAGAATTCACGTCTTATGCAAAACAATTTTATAATTTATGCAAATGCATATTTCAAAGGCTTGCACAAAGATTAGTATGCATACACCCTGCCCCTCCATCTCACCCCACCCCTGACACCCACACACACAAATTATTTGCCTTTACAAATAAATAAATACACTCTCCAATTAATGGGTACATGAAGCATTAAGTGTCAAAATACATAAAGACTTCAACTTGGATTCAGATTTCTTTGATTAATTACAACCATGTTCATGTTATGTAAAAAAAAAGTCACGTTTTAAATGCACTTTTATTAAAAGGTATCCTAACCAGCCTAACTGCCCATGAAACCCACCAAACACATTTTCATGCATGTATACAGTGCATTAAATAACGTTGCCGATGGCCAAACACTGAGTTGTTTGAGCATGTGAGGACATTGCACTAAGGGGCGGAGAGATGCACAAAGTTGTTCACGATGAGGATGAGGCATTAGATAAGGGAAAGGGATGAATATAGTAGCATGTCCTTTGTTTTGCTAATCCACCCACGGGGGCTAAGAAAGTAACCTTTACAATAGGCCATCTTTTCTCCTTTTTGTGATTGCACTCTCTCTCAACCACGGGATTGCATGGTTGTCTTTGTGTGTGCACGTGTGCATTGGTGTGCTCGTTTCGTCAAGACTGCATTAGGAGCATGCACGTGTGCATGCTTGTGTATGTGTCATTCAAAGTGTTTGCAGTGTGTGCATAGTTTATGTGTCCACATAACAGAAAGCCCCCCCTTCCCCATCACTCTACTGAAAATCAGCAGGTGAGGATGCTACTGGGCTATTTGAGCACCATAGACTATGAATAAACTGACAACCCCTCTGTGATGTCACCCATAGCTTTTGTCAAGAACGGGTTCTGTGCTGTGGCTCTGGCCGTATACCCATCTTTACAGTACCTGACTGACCCATGTAAGTCTTCCACTATCCTTTATTCAATTATGGGGGCGGGGCGACTATAGAGACCAAAAACTATTTTTTTATTATTTTTTTTATTTTACCAGGTTGTAAGCATGTTTATTTTGACTGTAGTCTGACATTTAACATAGGGGTATATGGGGATTGACTCCGATTTGCAGCCAGCCTCAAGTGGCCATTCGAGGAACTGCAGCTTTTGGCACTTCCACGTTGTATTAATTTCTCAGGTTCCCGTTTGATGGGCACACACAATGGCACAGTGAGGCTGAAATATGAGCTAATATACGTAGTATTCCTCATGAGGGAAACATGACTGTGTGCACGCTCCATGAGTGACTGCATCTGTGTGCATTAGGCGGCCCTCGCAAATTATGCCAATAGAAAAATTACTATATATACACAGTACTTATAGTATATGTACTACCATACTGTATATTGCCTCCTCTTTTAGATTCTATTCAGCCTTCTTGGAGTCATTTGTTTTTTAGATGTTTTTTTTATTTTATTTATTTGCCATTGTTGAAGAAGAGACAGAATCACATTACCTTTAAGTGCGAGTGAGGCCAACCACTTTTATTTCCACCCCAGAGGGGCTATGTAAATGCAGTGCGCTAATGGGGTTTAAGAAATGATGCTTGTTCTAAATTGCTTCAATAAAGGATTTTCATTTCCATTCATAATGCATGACTCTGTGCTGTGTGAGGGAATACACGTTATCTCATGTGTGACATCACAATCAATCCGGGCCATTTCCTGTGTGCGTTGTAATTAGAAGACCGGTCATGGACATTGGCTGTGTTCTGTGACACACCGGCAACATAAAGCAGGCCAGATGTCCACATGTATTTTTATACTGCGACATTAGTTGAACAATTTGTCCCACATTTAAAGTCCTCCTTCCTCTATAAGCTTCATTCGCTTGCAGCAATTGTGAACTAGTTCACTGTTTTCTTAAAAATAGTGTGTCTGTATGTCTATTGCTGCTCAATTATAGGCTACTGAGTCACATGATATGTGTGTGGCACTCCTAGATTTGTGTTTGAAATGGCCCTTGTTAGAACACGGTATATATTTCAGTCAGGACCACTCTAGTCAAAATAAGTACTTTTATTTGCATTACAGTTATTTGGCGGTATGGCTCTGCCCCCCAGCTGATAATATAGCTCTGTCCTGGGAGCCCCCTCCCCCCCCAGCTGATAATATAGCTAAGCCTGACTTTGTGGGCTGCCTGAACTACCATAATTTCCCGGCTATTAACCACACCGTATATTAACCGCAAGTCAGTATTTTATATAATATTTGGAAATACACTTGTCTATTAACCGCACCCCTGTATTAACCGCAGTTTATTCAATGTTACGTTATCAGGTTGGGGGCATTTTTATGTAAAAAAAAAAAAAAACTATTTTTGCTACTTTGTTAATAACAAGCCAAGTCACCAACAAGCAGCATGGCAAAAGAAACAGTGTTATTAATATATATCTGTGCTTGCAGGAGATACGTGAACATGCTCAAGTTATATGTATTTTGCGCAGCTTCCTACTCAAAGTCTATATTACTGCCAGAGGGATTTTCCTGGATTTCACTCAAAAAAGGCCAAATCATTTTCCTTTTCTGTTCTTCATTCATTTCCAAGTTCAGTTCGGGTTGCTAGCGTTCGCCAGGTAGTAGACATATCCATTAGTCAGTAGGTAATGACACCGGCAATATGGAATATTGCAGGCATTATCAGATCACAAGCATATTCCAGAACCAGCGACACAAAACCTCATTCCTGCACAAGTTTCGTACAGACTTTGAAACGCCGCTCCAGATGTGGATCCCCAAGAGGGCAACAAGACTTGTCGTGGACTTATCTTCGCTCAACGTGCACCACACGTTCGCTACTCAGCATCATGCTAAAGAAAATGAAATATAACCACGTGGAAAAGCTTTCATTGGATTTAATTTCATGTTGTACATGTTACCGCAAAGGCTGTAGCCTATACTCTCACCTATCCAAATCCACGGCAAGAGTGTTGGACATGACCTGGACTAATCTGACATTAATCTTTTTTCGTATATCTGCTTATTGGAATGTAGACTACAACAAGTTTGGATAGCTTTTTGTCAAATGAGTGGTAAGTAGCCTAATAATATATAGCTTTGCTTACAGTATCGCAATATATCACAATATATCGCATCATGGCCCCTGTATCGTGAAATGTATCGTAGCGCATTCTTGCCAATACACAGCCCTACGTTTGAGTGTTCAATAGCTGGCCCGTCTCATGTCTCATCTTTTTCCCTAAACCCAGGAACATTAATGCAAAGTTATGTTTCAAACAGTACAATAAACAGAATAATACACTAATGCTACTAATAAACATTTACTAATAAATTGATTACCTTCATGTATTATAGTATAATGCAATTTTGTAGACAAGGTACAGTATGTTTTTGAGAAAGCATGTATGTCAGATAACCAATGACAGACATGAAAAGGCAAATTTCAGACTAACATCACCTGGCTGAAAAGTAATAGAACAAAAGTTAATTTCTGCTTTAAAGAAAGGCATGTGCTAATGTGTTCATCCAGGTTATACAGGCCTAGTCAGTATTTAAATGGAGCACTTCATGTGATGACCAGTAAACATACCAAATGTAATATTAATTATCTCTGTAAAATGGGAAAAGAGGGGAAATGTGTCTTTGTGAAACACTTTGTGGAGATTATGTAACAGTAAAGCCATGTGTAATGGCACTCATTATCATATATAGTTTACAGTTAGGCTAGGTATAGCTGCACTTTCACCAGGCCCTAAGAAGATTAGAGGAGCTTGAACAAAGGCTAGATGTATTTTTATTTGAGACCCATGCGCTTTTATGTTAAAAGTAAGGCCAGGTTGGCAGCTGCACAAAGGATCTTAAAACATCAATAAACACTCTTTCCAGTGTCAATGTTGAGACAAGACATTGGCAAAGCTGGGAAGTAACTAAGTACAAATACTTTAGTAGCTTGTTCAGGTATCTCTATATCTATCTACTTTAAGCAAGTATTTATTTTTCTGACAACTATTTATATAACTATGCCCTATTTAACACAAATATGTGTACTTTCTACTCATTACATTTTCAAAACAGGCTAGTTACTTTAGTGCTATATGTTAGTGCTATTATTTTGCATAATTGTGCGTATTCCCAATATCATCAAGATAGATTTCAACCTAAATAGATTGGACAAAAACTGAATAAAATATTTTCCCAGGTAGGCATTGTTGCATTTTATGTAAATTACGTAATAAGATAAAACAGAAAAGAAAGGGTCAGCTCATGTTTCAGAAACCATCAAGATCCACAGTATAAACTAACTTTATTCTGGCGACTATAAACCATCCACATTTAGTGGCAATGCTATAGTCAACTCCATCTTCTGCATTTAGCCACAACTTCTCATCTACATCACATTGTCATGTTGGGCAATACACAATAATATTTTAATATAATATGTCAAATCCATCCCTGGCAATAGGATACAATGGGAAGCAGCTATAGTTGGTATAGTTGTAAATAATAATAAAAAAATGTAAATGCAGATTTACTATATTAAATGTAATACAGTTTTCCAGATATTATGCAATAGCAATATGTTTGTATTTAGCGTTAGGTTTTGAAATAAAGTAGCAGTTTTTTAAATAATTTATAAATGTGCAAATTGTCCTGTAGGTATGTAGTTTTGGTTGTGGATATGTCTGAGAGAAAGGAATCCATGAAATGTGAAAGCTGTAGGGTTTATATTGAATCCATTTTGAGTCAAAGCAATTAAAAATAATCCAGTTTAACACACAAATACTGCCGTTGAGTTTACAATGTGAAGAGTTTTGAGTCCTATAGCAAACTATATCAGGATATATTATGATAACATTATTTGATTAAATTCCTAGTATCTGTACTTATACTTGTTGTGTACTTTTGATACCTCTGGAGATTGGGGTCTCTATATGTCTAGAAATTGAGCATGGCGTAAATGTTTTTAATGATAATTAATACATTATGGATTGGTATTATTTATGTCTTGTCAACAGTAAAATATCGACAATCCCTTTCAAACGCGAAAGAGTCACGTGTGACTCTTTCAATTATCTCTCTCGCTCTGTGCTCGCTGAGTTGACTGTGACAGCTTGCCAGACATGCAGACACATTTTTTAAGCCAACAATTGGTGAACAACACTTTTCTTGTCAGTAGGCCTAATCGTTACTTTCTCATCCGGGTCTTCTTTCCTCTAGTGGTAATATTTACTTTGTCGAAAGCACGTAGCTGGGTGGTGCCTTGTGCGTTAGAATACGCTATTTTAACAGGAAATATTCCTGAAATGTGACTTTATGTCTCTTTATCTGGAGCGAACAGGTTTTGCTGCTACTATCGAAACAAGGATTTTTTATTTTTTCAACTTTAAAATGTGTTGGTTTGAATAAATTATTAATGGCTCCGCGATGGAGATAGCCTTGGTGAGTTTTGAGAACGGCGGCGCTAAAGGGAGCGGTGGCAATGTCGACGAAACCTGCCGGAACGCGCTGGATCGTCCTTACCGACCTTTCGTACAAAGCGGACCCTGCGAGGGCTACAGTAAAGAGGTGAATACCCTCGGTGGACCTCGACGGAGCTCGTGGAAGATCAACGACATGAACAACACGTTCAGCTGCAGCGAGAATGCCATGGATGCGCTTTTACGCGCGGACCATAGTCCGCATCTGTTCGATGAGGACATGTTGGACATGGACATGGAGAGCAACGAGAGAGTGCTCATCAACATAGCGGGTCTGCGGTACGAAACACAGTTGGGTACATTAAATCAATTCCCTGATACTTTACTAGGAGACCCTACAAAAAGGATCAAATACTTTGATCCACTCAGGAACGAGTACTTTTTCGACCGCAACCGACCAAGTTTTGATGGCATATTGTATTTTTATCAGTCTGGGGGAAAGATCCGGAGACCGGTTAATGTTTCAATAGACGTTTTCGCAGACGAGATTAGATTTTATCAACTGGGGGAGGAGGCCATGGAGAGGTTTCGCGAAGACGAGGGGTTTATAAAAGAAGAAGAGAAGCCGTTGCCTCAGAATGAGTTTCAGAAACAGGTATGGCTCATATTCGAGTATCCTGAGAGCTCCAGTCCTGCGCGAGGCATCGCCATCGTGTCCGTGCTTGTCATCACCATATCCATAATCACGTTCTGTCTGGAGACGTTACCCGAGTTCCGGGACGAGCGCGAACTCCCGGTGGCCAGCCGACAAAGCAACAGCACCGTTCCCCGCCCCTCGCTCACCTTCACGGACCCCTTCTTCATCATAGAGACCACATGCGTGATCTGGTTCACATTTGAGCTCTTCGTGCGGTTCTTCGCGTGCCCCAGCAAGTCTGAGTTTTCCAAGACCATCATGAACATCATAGATATAATGTCCATCATGCCTTACTTCATCACGGTGGGGACGGAGTTGGCAGAGCAACAGGGTCAAGAGCACCAGAACGGCCAGCAAGCCATGTCGCTCGCCATCCTCAGAGTTATCCGTTTGGTGCGGGTGTTCCGCATATTCAAGCTGTCCAGACACTCCAAAGGACTCCAGATTCTCGGACAGACCCTCAAAGCCAGCATGCGAGAGCTGGGTCTCTTAATCTTTTTCCTCTTCATCGGAGTCATCCTCTTCTCCAGCGCGGTCTTCTTCGCTGAGGCAGACGAGCCGGAGTCGCATTTCTCCAGCATTCCAGACGCCTTCTGGTGGGCCGTGGTCACCATGACGACCGTGGGCTACGGCGACATGAGGCCGGTGACGGTGGGGGGGAAGATCGTGGGGTCGCTTTGTGCTATAGCCGGCGTGCTCACCATCGCTCTGCCGGTTCCCGTCATTGTGTCGAACTTCAACTACTTTTATCACAGAGAAACAGACCAGGATCAGTCATCTCTAAAAGATGAACAAAACAGTGGCCGCGCAAGCCCCGACTTGATACGGAAAGGCAGTAAATCGTCCGTCAAGTCGGAAGACGTGGAAAAAAACGAAGGGGCCCAGCCGGCAGAGAAGTCAAACGTGAAAGCCAACAGCAGCGCGGACATCAAACGATCCCTTTATGCGTTCTGCTTGGACACCAGAGAAATGGAACTGTAGACTGAAGAAAACAAAAAAAACGTTAAAAAGACGTTACCATAAGATGCGTTGAATGAATCCCCGTCATTAATGGCATCTTTTGCACAGTCTAATTGGATCAACACGTTGGAATCCTGGGAAAACATATATTATATATTATTATTATTATTATTATTATTAAACGGCCACATATGATCCACATAGGCCAGAACAGGCCCCCTTGTCCACGTGAAAAGAATATCTTATGGAATTTTCCATGTAGGCAATCACATTTCCCAATTCTAATTCCCAAAGTCACCATAAAATGTGACAAAATATGTCTTATGTGCGAGATAGGCTATAGCAGAGATACTAATCTACATACTAATCAAATATGGCATGAAATTACTGGCGCGCATAATATCATGGAGAGGATTGTGTCTATTGAGACGGCTGGACGCGGCCTTAGCTGATAACCAACCCACAACACAATTGGCTTGTTCTTATACATGTTAAGAAGCCTTTAGGCCTACATTAAAATTATAAACATCCAAAAGGATAATTTATTTTCGTATGTCGGCCTTTGATGCATCTCCGCGTATGTACATATTTCTGTTATAGTTCTATTTATCTATTTATTTATTTATTTATTTATAATTAGATCTTAAAGAAACATTTTAAAACGGCACAGAACAGCTTGGCTACATGATTTTCTTCACTCAGGTTCAAGGCTACATGGCCTACAATTGTTTTTCCTTTAGTTTTTTCAGCGCTACTAGCCTACTGGAAGAGGATCTATATTTGGAAAATATTTGTTAATTAAAGACACTGACTGATTACCTATCATCTGAAATACCAAACATTTTAGTAAAACGGACACACAATGGAATGAGGAATGACACCAAAATGCGACCAAACAGAACGGTCTGAAGTGGGACACGTGAACAGACAGTCGACCTCCTCAGTAGGTAGGTGTGGTCGGACAAATTAACGGTGCATTTTTGTGAATGACCTTATAGTCAGGGACCCTAGGCTTGGCTGGTGGAGGAGCTGTTCTTTCAGCACCACATGCAGTAAAGCCTGTGCTAAGGACCCTCTTCAACACACTGAGCTATTAATCAGTATAGCTACACCAATTACATTAACTCATTGTCTAAAATGGAATCTACAGCCTAGTGCTAATCTGTAGTATGATCACATGTGACATTCAAACATTTGAAGCAGGTTAAAAGGGCTTTACTCAGCCTAGTATGTCCACATCATGTTTTAAAGAGCTCTAAAAAGCACTAAACCAATAATTTTCTACCAGGTCTGATTAAAATGACCTGAAAAGTGTTTACTGACTTTAAAGGCAATAGCTTTATTATTTTGATGTATCACATTTACAACACACACACGCGCACACACGCACACACACACACACACGCATACACACACTAAGGTGGCAATGAGAACTTGCTGAAGGTCAGTGGAAAACTGTGCTAGATATGCAGGTCAGTGTCTTTCTGGTTGTCTGTGCTAAACCCTGCCTATCTGTTTCACTGGTACTGTTGGTTGAATGGCAACAGGTGGGGTCTGGGGCTTTACAGTACTTAACAGACGTGACTAACTTCACTGTGGTCTACTCTGTACATGTCTGTGCGGCGCGTGACATTCCAGCCGGTAGATGACCTACCGGTGTCATGTTTGGTATGTTGCTGTGAGCAGAAGATCATTTGACCGCATGCTGCAGGAACAGAAAGGTTGTCTCTCCCATTCCACAATGGATAATAGGGTTTGTGCTTAACTAAGAGGCTTCTAGAACACACAGTAGCTGTCCATTGAGCACGCTCCAAATCATTTGATTAGTGTAGTCGGTCAGTCTCTCTCCCTCTCTCTCTATACAAATTTTACATTATCTAGGTATAGGACTAAGCATCACAAAAAGCGATGTTGCGAGTGCATCCTTCTCCCACGGTGCTTAGCTCTATACACTTCTTCCCAGCTGCCCCCCACCACCACAACCACCACCACAACAGCAATAACAGTCAGCTGAGCTGCATGAGGTAGACATTAAGGTATTAATGTTTCTGGAGGCATCAGACCACATTTGAAGCAGCGACATATACTAGCAACCCCAACACCTCATGCATGCTCCATAACATCTGTTATCAAGTATTCAATTTGTTTAAGTGGCTGATGATAATAGCGGGCTAAGCTGAGACCAGAGAGGTCTGCCACTCCTTGTGTGTCCTGTACACGGCAAGACGCTGGTCCTCTAAATACACAGCAGCTGCCTCCTGACAGAGGGATGAACCTAAGGAGAGAAATGACAGAGAAGAGATAGAGAGATGGCAGGAGAGGAGAGGGTTGTTTGTTGCTATGGTGTATCACACTCGCAGAGTGTGTCGGTTTGACACATAATTGTCGGCCTACAGCACTTCCTGATGTTCTGTTGCTTTTGCTCCCGATATGTGACCAGTTGGTTAGTTGCAAAGGTCCCCAGAGGTACATGTTGTTGCGTGTGTAAATAGAGTTAAAAGTCACCCTCATAAATAGTAAAACAGAAATTAGCGGTTAACTTTGACGTCCTTTGATCTTTCATGTGGAGATCTTGGGCTTCATTTAGGGCATTGCTTTATATATTAAGTATGATTTATGCAACAAAAAACAAACCTTACTAGTTTATGACAGGTGCTCTCAAACTATTCAGCTTGCGACGCCCCAAAATAAGTGCCAGAGACTTGCAACCCCGCTATCCCCAGAGGTGGTAGAAGAGTAACATTAATAATATAAGAATAATATTATTTGATAGTATTTTAATATAGGCTAGTAGCAGAATACATCAAAGTAATGTATACTACTAACAAGACTATGCCATTTAAATAATTTTAAAATGTTACTTCATTTCTGAAAATCATCTTGTGACCCGCTCATCTGTGTCTCACGACCCCCCCGGGGGTCCCGACTTCCAGTTTGAGAACCACTGGTCTGTGACATGTTTATACTTGACCTCCTGCTTGTTATGAAGAGGTATTGCAGTTAAGAAGACTGTTTCCCAAGCTACCTCTTTGGTATATGGCGTCAATTTGCTCTGCCATTCCTCCAACCTATCTTCCAGATAGGTTGGTTCCCTCTTTTGGTCCATGCTATTCCTGACTAAACTGTATTTTGTACTAGCATCACACAAGGGGAAATCGCTAATTGTAGGACTCGTTCAGATGCCTTCAATTTTAAGTTAATTTGAGATATAGATCACACTTTTATGAATCAAACTTATACACAATGATGTCAATTATCTTAAGAGTTCAATATTATCTAACAACATTAATTAAGTCATATACGCAAGTCGTGCAGATTATTATTTCAGTTTTAGCAGCAGTTCATTGGGTGCATTGCAGAAATAGATATATATGAAGGTAATTTATTTGTCGATTCATTGTGATGATGTCAGTCATAAACAGTCATCAGTATGTGTATGTGACAATAAAAGCACCTTTACTTTGACCTTTATCAGTCATCAGCTCACACTTGCGTAATCACGTCAGTAACTATTCTTCTTGGTTTTCGTATACGGTGCAAGTCCTTGTCCCCCCATGCCTGTAAATATGGTATGAGTCAAACAGCTTGATTGCTCTCGACCTAAGTATTTGCTAACAATTTGATTTGCTAGTTGAAAACAAGACAAATTAAATACACTTTGTATCAGAGTGGCAGCAAACTTAAGGCTAATATCTGCTCCGGGCATACGTGTTGCTTCACTTATCATCATGGCAGGTGTCCTGCAGTTTAACATCTGGTCTTGCACAATAGAACTCAGAAGCCAAGATGCCTCTTCTGTTCACCTTTACAGTACTTGGCAAATGTCTCATACTCAACCTCATTAATGTGGTTTGTTATTGAAATAACCTAAATGTGTGTTTCAGGCCATGCTGTGTTGCCCAAGAGAGGTTTAATCTGGTAAAATCTGTTTTCTATCCCCCAATTGATTTTCTCATAAGTGTGTAAATATCACAAAGCCAAAGCCACTTGAGATTGAAGACTAGATTAATATTTAATTTGTACTGCAATGGATTGTTATATCAATGATGAGGTGATGTTTTTGCATTACAATTAAGCCATTGAGAACCGCAGCACAAATGTTTTAGCCAGTGGTGGAAATGCTTTGTATTGCACTGCAGCCAATTGATGATGTCATGGACCCAGTCACAATAACAACTAGATTGTGATAGGAGGACTTACCAGCTGAATTACTGAATACATAATCGTGTTTGTACATACTTTATGTGCTACAGCCACGGCCAGCTGGTCATTGGTTGGATCACGTGGGGTAGACCCATAAGATTTGAGAACTGGATTTCATTCACAAACACTACTGAAATATCTCTCACAAACATTACTGAAATCTCTATCCAGCAGACAAGCACTATACTGAAATCTCTCACGAACACTTTTGAAATATATATCGCAAATACAATTGAAATTAGTCCTACATTACATCGAAAATGCTCACACTACAATTGTTAAGTAGTACGCAATATGATTTTCAGTATGTATAAGCATTTCATGCTGTATATGTATGTAATAATCTTTATTTGTATACTACAATGAGGTCATTACACATTTATGCAAGTGCATTTCACACATATAGTGGTTGTTGCATTTGCATATTCTCATCTGTGGTGGAAGTACACTACCAAATTTGGATTTTATTATATTACATTATAATACAAGCGGCACTTCAGATACAGTAGAAATTAAAGACATGTCAAAAATGATATTACACCAGCAGTGGCTAGATGACATGACAAAAAACCTTTTATTTAAAGGTTAAAAAACCTTTTATTAATTATCAACTGAACACATGATTAGCTGGATAACACTGGACGCTCACAAGGGCCGGCACATGGTCGTACGTCCAGTGGTCGTACATTCTGGCATATGACCGCATGTGCTTTAGTGAGCCGGAGGTTGCACTGATATCTCCTGATAAGGTTATCTGTTTGCTGTTCGTTGCCACTGCCAAATGCTAGCAAAGTATCAATATAATTAAGCAAATTCTGTTTAAAATGTTAACTGTACAACATGCATGTATAGAAAAAACTTTAATGTGTTTTTATTTTTACAATAAACGAGCAGCTCTTCAGTAAAAATCCTGGAGAAATATGACTATATGAATCATACTTTGAAATGGAGTTGATAGCTCTAATTTCAGCTGATATAGCATCAGCACTTATTTGTAGCTCGACTACAGAGGCTTTTAAAACACAAATCCTTTATATTTGCACCAATAACATTCAACACATACTTGAGCTGCAGCGTGTATTCCACTTGAGAGTAGAAACTTGCTAAAAGCCATCATTTAAATAACCTTGAGGCTTTCAGAGCAATTTTCTCATGCATGAAAACATTGACACACGAGAGCTCACCAGGTAATGTCAGGCTAAATGTGGAGGTGTGGTTTTCACCATTAGTCAAAATAGTACCTCTTTATAGATTTACACATCATTTCCTTTTATTCAGCCAGTTTAACAATCTGACACACTCAAAGCAAAGACCTCTGCATTGAGCTAATGTCATCATAATAAAAAATGTATCTATTAACAAATACTGTACACACATGCGCTTGTGCCCAGACAAGGCAATGGTTGTACATTCAATCTGAACTGCTAAAACGTGCTGTAAATTGCTCACACTGACCTTTAAATTGACTGGAAATTCATATTTATACTGGTTTAGCTCTAATCCATGAAAAATGTATACGCTAATGTATTGTAGGTCGTCAAACGCATTACTTAATATGTAAGGCAGATACAGTACAGAGCAGAGGTTTTAACAAAAGTTAAAATTGAAATCAACAATGTGTTTTTTAAGATGTGAGCATTGCCAGACACCATTTTTAAGACTAATAAATCTAATGTTGGCATTCACGTTTGATGTCAAGCAGCTACTATACCATTTAGGTGAGAGACAGGAGATTTACTGTCTGGGTGCAGCGTTGACATGGCACCCTAACTCGAGGTGGTGTAAAATGAAGTTAGTACACACACACACACACACACATACACACACACACACACACACACACACACAGAGGGGAGGCAGCCTCAGGAGACGATTAGCTGTCTCCTTGTCATTACAGCTGTCAAACTAATCCTGTAATAAAACACATTTGGACAAGATTACCAGAACAAACTTGATTTCACAACCAGTCAGTGACATCGTGATAAGCAATTAATTTTATTGAAAATTGGTTCCAATAGAGGTTTTGAGTAAAAAATGTCCAAAAATGCCCTCCAATTGCTCAGTGTGTATTACTGTATATAAATATAGGTTTGCCATCTTGGTGTTAGGCTACATACTGTAAATACAAATATTAGCATTAATCATGCAATCAGAAATCAGACATAAGATTGACAGTATGAGAAACAATGAAATAGTGAGAAACGACACACATAAGTAACCACAGCAGCATGAACAACAAACTGTACTATACCACAGCAAGGCACTACAACACATAGTCCAATAATAATTAACAATAACTAACTACAGTGTTTTTTCTTGAGTCAGGGATAAAGCAGTTAATTACTGAACAAATTGTTTATTCTAGTATTTATTGTCAGTTGATGTAACAGTTGTGTTACTGCTTAGGCTTAATGCTCTGTGGATATAACAAAATAGAACATCAATGAATAGCATAAACTGCAGTATGTAGCAGTGTGCTGGGGTGAAGCACTCAAACTCCACTGGGTTTTTGCATGTGAATGCATCAGTGCGCACATGCACACTTAGTGACGTAACAGTGAAGAGTCCATATGATCCGGTGCCTGAAGGTGAAAACTAATAAGTGTTGGTCACCACATCAGGGTACATCAGAAAATGGTACAGAACACCATGCTTGTCCACTGACAAGCATGGCGCAGGATTCCTTGTGGTGGTACTTCTTTACAAAGAGTTTAAATGAATTCCTTTGGCATTAAATGTAGACTATGTCTGAGTAGACCAGCGGTTTTCAAACTGTGGGTCTCTGAGTGGGTTGTGAAAATTGTAAGTGGTCATTGAATGAATAAAGAATATCAATGAAAGGCGCTTTACTGTCGTGTTGGTCGTAATGTTCTGGCCTACTTGTTCCTGATTGGATGACATCCTATTTAGCCGCGCGCACACCATAGATTCTGGAAAGCTCTGTTCGAAAATATTTGGCACACACACAGGTATAGCATTAGCTAAAATGGATATGCTTTTGAAAATGTTGTTACCGGCACTTGGTGTTTGCTGGGTCTAAAGAGATTAGTCCTCTCTAAGTGGTTCCTGGAACAAAAAAGTTTGGGGAACCCCTGGTATATAGTAGCTCAAAAGATGTGGGGATTATGATTTCAATCGCACAGCTTGTGTTTGTTGACAGATAAGACACAAGAATTAATAAGCTAATAAGATAAGCTTCTAGACAATGACATATCCTGTTAGGTCATGTCATGAATGACAAAACAACAGAATATAACATTGACATTATATAGATCAATGTGATGCAGTCATGCTTTCATAATTAATTGAAAATGTTGCAATTTATTTGAAAAATGTGTAATTTATTTATATATATATAATAGTCAAAAGTAATTCCCACAATTAACACGTGGAAAGGGTAAAGATCTTTCCATTGTATTTAAAAATTGTGTTGATAAATAAACTTCTAAGGCTACGTTCAGACTGCACACAAATCTGGCCCATATCCAATTTTTTCGCTCTAAATATTGTACCTTGTGAAGGATATTAGTGGCAAACTATTAGATGTTCCCAACAGGCTCCATCTAATCTCTCTTGTTGATGGGTATGCTCATTCTCAACAAGGATTTAAGCTCCCGTTGCATAAGAATCAATGTTCTGTATGGAGGCACAGCCATAAGGCCAACATCCACAGTCACTGTACTGATCACTGGCTTTGTCAACGGTCAACATCTGAATGCCTCAAATCTATCTTTCAAGTTTTAAAACCTCATCTTCATGATAAAAGGCTGTACTGGCATAAGCTCATAAAATAATTACCAAACGCGCCCCGTAATAAACACTTGGTCAGTCACATGGCGTCTTGATGACTATTCGCTTGAGACGAACACAACCGGTAATGGCACATAGTAAATTGACTACTGCCTCAGCCATGTATTTTAAGCCTGGGCTATGCTGGATCATTAAAATCACCCACTCATGTAGATGTGAACACACCACTAAATAGGAAATGATTGCCTCATTGCTGTGTGATAATTAAGGGGGTTTCAGCTGCACCGTTCAGATGGCTTGAGGTCTGTGACATGGAAATGTAGGACTCAGATGCGCTTATGTAACCTAATTGTTACATACAGGGAAAACAGGGAAAGCAGGGAAAGCATTGTAAGGGCTTGAATTAATCAGCAATATGAAAACTCTACAACCGAGTATGCTAATGTGGCCCTCTTGGTGGTTTGCTCCCCTGCCTTATTTTCCATGTAAAAGCTACGGGTTCCTTTTGTGCTGTGTGTTTATGCTAATAGGTGGGTTAGCACCCTGGAAGGGCTGACCTCTAACTGGAACTAGTGCCTGCAGTGCCTTATAATAAGCATCAACATCACATACAGTACACCCTTGAATATGAATCACTCGAGCACATCACACACACGTGCACGCACGCACACACACAAACCAAGGGAATTGTTGATATGGACAAATATATTTTTGATATACGTTTGTGATATGAGGACCTGCTGTCTCTGGTTGAACTTGTCCTTACATGTTTAGCTAGGTATCGTGTTTTTTTGTTGTTGTTTTGGAAGCTGTAATGTATCTATAATGTAGCCTACTGTATTCATTTTATGGGAGCACAACAATCAAATAATAACAGTATACTCTCTGTAATGTGATGTGGCTGTTAGCTATGGGTAGTAAAGCCATTAGAAACCAAGGGAAACAACCAAGAGGAGCTAGGCGAGCTGTAGTCTCGCAGAGCCAGCCTTTACATACGTACAGACAGGGATATAGCGCTGGCTAACTGCAGTACCCACCTACTTGACATTACTTGGTATTTTGATTGACAGGCATGACGACCAACCATGTAACTCAGTGACCAAGTCGAATGTTAAACTTGCAGGAAAACTAAACAACAGGCTGTTTACAGGTCTTGTATATCTGTAAAATTAGCAGGCTACGGTTTTTGATGAAAATAAAATGTTTAATTTTTAGTTAGTAAATAAAGACATTACGGAGACATACTTGTGAGTGACAAATGCGAACAGCAAATGGTTATCGACAGTATTACATCACGAAGGTCCGATATGTCCGGCATGTCGAGCTTACAGAGTAAGACGCATGTATCAGACGTTCAGCACTATGAGTTGCCTATGTGACATAGTGGCAATGAACGGAAGAGGCTGAGACTCGGCAAGCTGCGATCTAACCAGACATAGCGCCAGGGATACACACGATCATGTACATTGCTTTCATTACGTCTTCCAACCGTGGTCGACGATGGTGACCTATATTCTCACTGCCATAGTCTGCTGCTGCTGCGTAGCGCTAATCACATGCTCAAACAGATTGATGCTGCTTCTGGACAACACTGGTAGATATTAACCTGAGAGATTCGATGCCTCTCTTAGTGCTTAGGGGATAGCATAAACCCACGTGCTGAGTCACATCCATTGTGTATTATTTAAGACTACTAGTCGTGCGTAATGCGGAGCCCCCGCGATTGCTCATTGACAGGAGAGTGTCTATATTGTCTCCCTATTGTGACTACTGAACTGCGTACAGCGTAGTGCTTCATATAAGGTGCTATGTGGTCACATGGAGGGATGTAGTGCCAGGACAGATATACATGGCACACATCTCCCGCTAGACTGCACACAACAGCGCCGGGACGTAAAAGGTCAGTGCGCGCACCCCCAACGAGGCTCCTTCTAATCGAGGAACTCGGGCCCGCGCAACGCTTTAGCCATGCAGCAAGCTACATCTCTGTGTCTCATGTCTCTCATGTTAAATTACACTAAATAGAGACAAAGAGAGTTTTTTACTTGATTGTTATTCTCCAGTGTCTTTTTAAGGTTCAGTAAATACAGAGACAAGGTGGCATAGTCAGGAGGTGCAACTGCAGGGCTAGGGCTTTTCTCAAACATGCAAACCGTGTTCCAGAGATGACAGATATATTAACTTGTCCCTGAGGCCTGTCCTCTGCCCATAGGACGGTGCACAGACTACACGCACACAACAAATCATGTTTTTTGGAAAGCCTGGATGATGTGGTGATGTTGTGCATGAATAATTAACTTGCTCATTATTCTTTCCTTTTTTAAAGATCAAATGTAACAAGATGTTTACCAGTCGGCACTAATCATTGCTAACCAAAGGAACCTCTGCTTTTATCTAAATGCATTAGATCAAATGAGGGCGATGAATGTTCGAATGCCATTGTGATTACGATCCTATAGAATAGTCTAGAGCTGTTGAATGTAATTACTGATGATATCAGGCCTGGAAAATCCTATATTTAACCGCAAAATCATTTTATTGACCTCAATATAAATTGAAGGGCGAGTCTGTCTACAGTCCTTCTATTGAGAGTTTAGTGGCTATATGGTTTATATTGCTATTAAGGCACAAAACTGCTTGAATGCACCACTGGCCACCATAATCCTCTTGCTATCAGCCTCTATCTGGCATTACACTGAGAGGAAAGATAGGAAAGTCCCGCAAAAGACTCCCTTCCCTCCCCAAATTTTGGAGCTATTTTTAAGATCAGAGGGAATACCCTATACACATGTTGTTATGCATAGATGAGGGAGCACCATCGCATCGTGTAACCCTTTTGGCAAGCCAAGCATGGTAGGTAGTCCATGTGCCTCATCATGCATGACGACACCGGTTTAATTACAACATTGGCTGTGTGTTCAACCAAAATATATGCCTCGGGGGGGGGGGGGGGGG
>JAODUH010000016.1:1926383-1949266 GCA_027564835.1 Typhlichthys subterraneus
GTGACCAAATATGTTGAACACGGTTTGGGCTACTTGGGACAGCTGTTTAGCAGGTGCCCCCCCCCCCTAGAAAACAATACAGTGGACCACAAGTACAGTATACATATAATTGTTTGAGATAAGTTTGCCAGCGGTTTAAAAAAAAGTTAGAGTACTCACATGTGAGTGATGACTCCCGCTTATGTGCTGCAATTTCCTCTCTGGCTTTTGATTGCAACACGTCCTTTTAGAATGGCCTTGTGTTCATCTACTAACTGGGCTAACAGTAAACACTGTTCCTCTGTCCAGTTGGGCTTCATTCTAAACCAATCAAAAACCTTATAGGAAATGAACAGCATGGTAAATAAATAACAGGATTTATATTTACATATATTGTGTGTGTGAGAACGGTCAAATAGGAAATAGTATGCATGTAATTTCCAAAGTGAAGGCTTAGAATGAACCTATACTTAAAATCACTTTTTTTTTTTTCCTTCTTGGACAACCAACCAATCACAGTCTTCAAAAGATTGTGTCATACATAGCAACGGGGTCAACTCCGCCTCCTCACTAAGATGAACATCACTAAGATGTTTTTGGGTGTTTCTCAATGTCAAGGATGCTTCCTTGGTAGGACAGAGCCATCCAAGTGCCTTCCTAGTCGGGTCCTTCCTAGGCTAGGAAAGACTTTCGAAGAACACGTATTGGAACAGCTAGTGTGAAAAATTACGTCATTCAAAAAACGTCACACCTTCAAAATAATTATGCTTAATTAAACCGCGCTTTTCGTTTTTAAGTAACAGTTGAAAAAACAATGGATTGTGCTGTTTTGTTGTTAGTTTCGTTTTGCGCAATTTTTAAATATATCCTCTTCTGACGTTCGCACAGGATTGTGGGCATTTTTAGACCGCGAAGGATGCACACAAGCATCTTCAAAATCCTCTGATCGAAGGACTGAGTGAGTCCTTGGTAGAATTCCAAAGCAACCTAGACATTGGAACGGTACTTCGCTAAGGATCCGCTAAGGATCCTTCCTTGACATTGAAAAACACCCCTAGTCTTCTCCTTGCTCAGAGTTGATCTCAGATCAGTCCCTACTCGCTCTTAAGATAAGACTCCTACATAGACGTTTTTAAGATAAATTAAGAGTTTTCTGATAGGATTCTTAGAATCTTTATGAATACGGGCCCTGGTTATTATTTCAGGTGATATATTTCTCTCTTTGCTATCTGGCTATATAACCAGTAGATCGTATGGCAACTGGGTTGGAAATCGCTTTCTAATCGTGCGAGGAACCCTCTCCTTACAGATTACCGTAATGACACGTGATAACTGGAACGAAAACCTAGCACTAAATATTAACTTTGGTTTACTGTGTGATAATAAATAGACCAGACGCTGCTGATAAATCTATGCCTGACGTTGTGTATTATTATCCTATACAAAGGCACGTGCTACGATATTGTTCCATATCTTAAATTATTTGCTTTTCGTATATAAACAAATATATAAAGTAATTTATATTAATGTTACATAATTAAAGTAGGGTAGCCTTTTATTAGTTAAATGTAACTATGGTAAATTGAGGACAGGGCGGTGTTAGTGTATGATTGTAAATACTATTTACAACCGCTAGGTGGTGCCAAAGATGTCCTAGCCATCTTTCAAAGAAAACAATGATGACATTGCATGATCTGGAGTAATATAACTAAACATAAAATAGTTGACCATTTATACATGTGTGAAATCAAGATACCATCATACCAGACAAAAGTTTTAGTAGGAAACCTGTTTAGACAAGCTACACAAATAGTGTTAATTTTTATTATTTTATTTTCTATATGAATAATTTTGAGTGTGGAATTTGATCATACCAAAGTTAGGGTTGAATAAACCATAATTTCTATCTTCCATTAGTGTTTTACTAGATTAACGTTTGTGACTGCACATTTGTTTACTCTTCTGAAAACCACCACCATTGTCAACTAGACAGTCTTGGTGGAAGAAATTATTATATCTGGAAAAATCTGGACAACACTGACGAGGTTAACTCAATTATATTTACAAAATAAATTTCTTTGTTACAGCATGACATTAGCTGAATGCCCAACTTTAGTTTATACAGTCAAACGTAATTTAAATTTGAATTAAATTCTCGCCAATAATCCTGGTGTCAAAATGGATTTAAAGTGAAGCCTTCAAGTACTTCAATAACTTTACTTTACCTTTTGCTAAACTTTACTATTCCTTTCCCCACAATGTATACTTCATTATGCTATTCACACTAATGACAGACTTCATTCCATCCTTCTCACATTTCCCTTGTCACACAAATACAAACAGCCACCCTAACATTACTTTTATTTCAGACGCTTGACATCACTGTGGCAGTGTACTGGAAATCAGACCAAAAAAAAAAGTATTGTAAAGTGCAGGTAGAGAATGAGAACCTCTCCAAACAATGTTTAATTAGACAGGATGTGCACGAGCGCACGAGTCAAGAGCAATCAGACAAAGCCTTAAACATACAAGATATAGAAATTATATAGAAATTATTTGATTGTACCACAGGTAGTGTCTTGGCTTGTTTTACACAGACAGAAATTTGCGAGCGTGGAAAAAACAAAATGTGGAGATCGTAAAGGAGATCAAGATAGAAGATATATACGCATGACATTATCATAAGAGAATTCAAGTGGATTGGATTTCCATTCAGATAAACACAGCTATCCTCACAAGACTATGGCCCAATGCGTAACCTAATGCAGCAAAAAACAGCATATCGGATCACCCCAAAAAGGTTAAGATTAAATATCACCGTTTTCAATGGAGGGAGACAAAAACATTAAATTAAACATTGGCATCTCTTTTCAATACATGCATTTTGCCCTTCAAATACCAAAAGGCAAATTTATACATTTTAAATGTAGACGGCTTCCGGTGATTATAAAATGCATTTTATCTATTAGATTGTCTTTTAAATCATGCATGCTGGTGTATGACCTTTGTTGAGCAATGTAAAAATAAAAAACAACTTTGACCTCTAGGAGCACAATAATACACACATTTTGATAACTGTCTAAAATTGAGTTGCTCTCACAAGACCCATTAAGATAGGGAGGAATGATGAACCATTATCAATAAAACTATGCTCCTCAGACAAACGTCTTAAGACAACGAGACACCTTGAAAAATATATTTCTGGTTATCACAAGACAACACAGGGACAGAATGGTTTTACGAACAAGATTGTTGATACAAGCAGAAAGGCAATAGAATAGATTCCACCTCGTAATGTACAGTAGCTGCAATGTCTGAGCTAAGCACCGTCATTCTACCTTCAGTCACAAAACAAGGCCTAGAGTTTACAACAAGACTCGATGAGAAGGCGGCGGGAAATTGACCATGGATTGTAGAAAAAGATTTTGGCACAATAGTCCTTAAAACAAAAAAGAAATAAGAAAGAAAAACACAAATTATAATAGACCGACTATTATTCAGCAAGAGAACAGATACTTCTCAATACAAACACAGGATACCTGGATATGTTCTTTGTTTTGACTGATCTGTCTGAGATTGTCACCATACTTTTGCAGTGATATTTTGTAGAAAAATATAACGAGGCATAAAAAAAAAAAAAAAAAAAAAAAAAAAAAGACGGAATGAAAGAAAGTACTGCAAGAATTCAATGGATAGATTTACAATGATTTTCTATATAGCTTATAAATACGTTATCTACACAATATGTGGTACAAAAATACTATAGCATCTAGTGGGCACTGGATTTCCTCTCTGGGTTTAATAAAACATTGTAACATAAAATGACATGAATCATGTAACTGGTTAGGCACAAGAAATTGTCCTTGGTGGGAGTCGGGGGGTATGTTTGTTAAAAAGCAGTCAAATTAAAAGTTATTTTTGACATTTAAAAGGCAATGAATGCACCCCCCATAACACATGTCTGGGTCTGGATTCACCAAAAGAGACTTTTCTGAAATTGCAGTCAGGCATTCTAAAAAAATCTTTTGTAACTTTAAAAAAAAAAAAAAGAAAGAAAACATGGAATTTCTTTTTAACAACATATTTTAGAGGATGTTTTCTTAGTAAGTCCACTGTAAAGTGAAGATGTGAGCTATGTTGTGCTGTCATTCATTTTGACAGTTCTATGAAACAAGTAGATTTATACATGCATTATGTGGCCTTGGAACTATAAGTAGCTATTTAGAAGCCAACAAATGATAGTAGTGGTAATATTAATTCAGATATATGTGCCTTAAAGTCATTGCTTCACATGTGAACCTCTGGTTCTGCAATCAAGCAAATGGCTCACATCTACAATGTCATAGTAAAACAAAAAAGGGATATGATACTGAAGTTCATATGAAATGAAAAGGAGGTATTATTTATAAAACAAATTAAAAAAACAAAAATGTACCAGTACCACATTCTTTGCCACTGAAAAGGCTTACCCAGCCAATACTAAACCAGCATATGGGTTAACCATACAAATCACTGCTCTAGAGCTGACAAAATGGCTGCCCAGTTGACAGAGTTGAGCAGTGCAGTGCGTGGGAGAGACATCTAGGGGGAGCTCTTTTCTTTCCCCCAATCCATCCTGATAATTTCAAAGTGTTGCACAAATGGCAACGTTGTTATATATATTTTTTTATATTTGGCATCAGATTTGTTATGTGTTGCTGTCCATTTTCATGTGCTGTTGTGTCCTTCAGCCTTGTAGGAAGGTCATTTCCCCTCCCTTGGTTTAAGGCAACTTATATTTGTAACAATTTCAATAAAACCTTTTCTTTAAAAAACAAAAAAATTACAAATTTCGTAATACAAACCTCTATAGCATTATCAGTAAACACTGTATAGAAAATATATAAATATGCTTCTCTCTTTTCAATGTACAAATGTTCTGCAGCTCTTTCGCAAGCTCCCATTTTCTCTTTTTCTCCATATTTTTCATAATATACAGGTGCCCTGCGTCCTCCAGATCAACCTCTCTGCTCCACGTCCTCAGTCTCTCTGCTATCTTTAGACTCAGAATATGCACAATTGGTATTTACAGTGTGTTGGTGTGGGGGGTGGGGGGGTGGGGGGTTTCTCACGAGGAGTCCGTGCAGGGTGAGGGGGGCGGGGGGTAGAGGTGGTGAGAGTAACTGCGCTCCGTGTACGGGGACGGGGGGCAGCTCTCGCAGTTCTCCTCGGCCGACAGGTACTGGCTCCGTGGGGTCGGTGGCGGCGGGAACGGCTCCGAGTCGTAGTTGAGGTCGCTGGCGTAGCCCTTGGCGACGGAGCCGGCCTTGGGCGCGGCGCGACGCCCCGGCGTGCAGTCGCTGTCGCACACGTCCGTGCTGCACGGCGTGGTAGGCGGGGCGAAGTGGCGGTAGGTGTAGGGCCTGTAGCTGTGCGACCGCCGGAAAACAGGCAGCGTTATTAGGACACACAGGCGGAAACACATTGAATCACTACGACAGAGTCAATCATTTACATTCTTGTTTTTCCAGCCCCCCCACCACTGAAATTGACCGGGGAAGAAAAGCTGCTGCACCGAGCGTGCTTTCAAATCCACTTCAAGTGCGTGTCGTTCCAAAATGCACAGAAACATAAGTAAACAAAAGAAGCCGAGTCTCTTTGAAAGTAGGTCGCTGTGTACAGAAAAAGGATTGTTTTAAGTGTTAGCATGTGCTTGAGGAATGTCTCCCCGCTCTCTGTGCGGCAGGCTGCGGTGCTAGTTTGATTGCGCTCGCAAACCAGATAGACGGTCTCTGGCGCATGCTTAAATATACATGGGGAAAATATAAAAATCACATAGCTGCCTTTGATTTCACGTCTCCGCCTGCACGGGCTCAGAAAACAGAGCTGGGGGGGTGTTTGAGTCACGGTTCAGCACAAAGAATAGTGCAGCTCCGGCTAAACTGCTGGAGACGAGCGGAGCATCCACCACCTAGTGTGTGTGTGTGTGAGACTGACCTGTATGAGCGGTGTGTAGAAGGGCTGTTAGAGGAATAGCCAAACTCCATGGTGTACTGGGAGCGGACAGTTGCAGGCGATGGAGGAGGGTTCAGGATCTGAAAAGCACATTTATTATTCACACCATTAATTACCAAGCAAATCCAAACTTGGAACACACCTAAACTATTCGCAAATATCGAAGAATCAGATCGCTTCCCCAAAAGCAAATTGTGTTTCATGACAATATAATCGTTTTCATAACGCTGAACATTATGCCGTCACATGCAGAAAGAGTACTGCACATGGAATTTAGATAATCAAAGATTATAGATGTTGACTGTGGAACATATTTCAAATTCTGAAAATGTACTTTTTGAAATAGTAAAAAAAAAGAAAAAAAAAAAAGAAAACCGAACACAAAACAATATTCTGCTTGCCTGACATTTAATACTTCCACATGTCTAGAGAGCCTGGTTTGCTGGTTAGGAATTTGTGAGATTTAATAAAAACAGATGGCTGTGGTAAGGGCCTTTTGATGGCAACTCCAACCGACTTGCAATTGGTAAGTTGCTTAAAACTGAGTGAATTATTGCTGAGCTCTGTGAAAATTGCTCCGGCACCAAAACTAGAAAAGGTTAAAACATGAACTGCTTGTGAATAAATGGATATCAGACATTCATGTGAACAGAGGGATCATTATGTCCTTGTGTTCATAGTGAAGCTAAGAGGACAGTGAATGTGAAAGCAGTTGCCTACCGGTGGGAAATAGGTGCCTTTGGTACTGGAGGAGCTGCTAGACGAGGCACCCGTGACGTGGGCGCGGTCGTAAGGCGGACCGCTGCTTCCTCCCATGATGCTGAGGGAGCCAATCACGGACTTTCCTCTGGACATGCCTGTCGCGGCAAAATACAAGAGCGCGCTCAGTTTCAGTTCCGTTGTTATTCCACAGAAAAAAATGCGTTTGTATGGTTTACAGTCAGTACGTCATCACAGTCACAGAAAAAAAAGGTTCAAGACCACACATACCTGAAACACCCAAAAATCAATGTACATGGCTTTAACGTGTCTTAATAATGATATATTCTTGTTTACATAGCACCGGTGGTGGGCAGCGTATATACGTTGACCTAAAGGGCTAGCATGAGCATTGCCTGTAGAGGTCAGTATACAGTTCAGGAACAAAAGTTGTCAGTAGAAAGAAAAACAAAAGATTTAAAGGACATTTAAGTCAAATTCAAAAGGACGCGTTAAACGGAGGACGGTCGTTTTGATGCGAGGGGCCGTCTCTGTCTTCCTTACCGGGTAGGGAGCCCGACAGCGAGCTCGGGTGAGGCACGTATCCCAGGGGGACCGAGGACGGTCCGTGGACCACGAAGTCGTTGGTGACCGTCTCTCCGTGGTCCTTCATCTGGGGGCACAGCACCCGCTGGCACACAAAGTACACCGCCCCCACCACGAACAGAGCCATGACCACGCCCACGATGGAGCCGATGGTGTTGGGGGGCTGGGGGGAAGGCTCCTCCGTGGGGTCTGAGAGGGCATTACAACAGACAGGAACGTTATCAATCAAGTCCATTCTACTCTATTAAAACAATTAAATCAACTAAGAGACCATTTCAAAACCCCTGACATTAGCTTGGTGACCCCCGCCCCCGGGTTGTGAGCCACAGTTGTAATTCCAGTGCAGGAGATGCCACAAACACTCACAGCAGCCGATCTCGTCAGAGTTGTCGGTGCAGTCCATGTTGTGGTCACACTTCTTGTGCTTGCCTATACACTGGCCATTGGAGCAGCTGAACTGGTCGGGGGGGCAGCGAACTGGGAAAGCAAACAAGCAGACGATGGGCTTGACAACAACTTTTTAGAAGGATTTCTTATTGTTATGTTAAATAAATAACGATTAAATATACTATTTGTAAACTATTAATATAAAAATGTGATACATCAAAATTAGGGCTGGGAGCGTTAACGCACTAATCTTTGCGATTCATTTTAAATGTTTGGCGTGTTAAAAAAATATTAAAGCTGCACTTTTTATCTCCCCTTTTATTCATATCCTGTTCTGAAACCGAGACCGAAGCCACGATACCACTGTCCACGGTTTTGTGTCGGGTTGGGATCGAGTGTGTGCGGACCACACACATAGTTCAGCAGAGTTTTCTTGTGTTTCACGTGTTGTTGTTGGTGGGCGTGCCGTGTAGGCTACGTACCATAGACGTAGTCGTCTTGAATGTCAGAGCACGACTGGTACGAGCACCACGCTGATAGCAGAAAAATTGTCTAGTTTTTAACTCGTGGGGAAATAAAGAAACCGAGAAATGAACGGAACTGTGGCTCAAAAACAAAGGTATGAACCGAATCGTGGGTTTTGTGAACCGACCCCTAGTATGTTTTCCCATTATTTTTAAATGAAGCTATAAGTGGTCTCCTCTTTAGTGTTCCAAATTGTTGGTGATTTAAAATGTGTCTATGATATTTCAAACATTAATATAGCAGCAAACAACTACTAGGCTATTTCCGGGCTGGAGTAGTTCAAGCAATAGCCTAGCTCTATGATCATATGGGCCTGGGTTCCAATCTGGCCTGGTGTATTTTCCCGATCCCTCCCCAATATCTCTCTCATTTCCTTCCTGTCTTTCTATACTGTCCTGTCCATAAAAGAACAAAAGCAACAAAAAAATAGATTTTTCACAGCGATTTGAGCGATTAATTTGTTAAATGTATTTTAATCAACACCCAGCCATAATAAAAATGCAGTTTATGGGTATAAAATAATGATTTTAACCTTGTTTAAGAAACGTTGAACAAATCTTAAACCACATTCGAGTAGAACAACAAACGACGACGTACATTCAAGCAAACAGTTAACACAAGTAAACGTCGCATCACGAATGGAAGACAAACACATTGTAAAAAAAAAAAAGCGGTTGATCTACCTTCCTCACCGTCGCACTTGTTCTCGTCGGAGCGGTCCTGGCAGTTGACCTCCCCGTTGCAGCGCAGGCTGAGGTCCACGCACTGGCGGCTGTCGCACTGGAACTCCGAGGAGGAGCACACGGGGCAGTCTTCCTCGTCGCTGCCGTCGTCGCACTCCGGGAAGCCGTCGCAGCGCCACGCCTGCGGGATGCAGTCCACCTCGCCCGACGTGCACGAGAACTGATCCGGGGAGCAGGTGGGGGGCTCTGGGGGATGGGTGTGCCACAACACATCGTCATCACCACCATCATCATCCCTAATACCGTTACTGGACAACCGTACAAGCTAGGTTATCTTAAATGTTAATAGAGCAGCGTTAATATGACTATTTTCTATTGAAAAGATAAGGTGGGGTGATTGCGTCATGAGCAGAGCTTGACATCACACTCAAGCTGTGTGTGATGTCACCTGAGCTCTTCTGCTCTTTGTTTACATAGCCTGAACGTTAGCGCATGTTTGTGTGTGGCCCACAGGAGCATTTGCTTTAGTTTAGAGATGCTGGTGTGCTTAGTGTGACATCTAGTGGTAGAAAGTCATATAGATACACTTTAACCATATTTTACCTGATGTAGGATTATTTTGTCGTTTTACCAAGTAAAACAACCCTCCGCTCCACGACACTTCTCATTGGCTTTGAGTACAGAGACTCACAGCAGTGCTGTGCCGTGGACGGCACTCATTGGTCAAACCTGAAGCGTACCTCCGCAGGAGAGCTCGTCCTGCAGCAGCACCAGGTGGATGGGGCAGGAGCAGCGCGTGGTTCCGTCCCCCTTCACAATGCAGATGTGGGAGCAGCCGCCGTTGTCCCAGGTGCAGGGGTGTTTACCTGCAGGGAAACTGAGTTAGGGGCCGTCGCCGTGCCACCGCCAGCCTCCCAGACCACCGGGGGATCACTTACTGTACTCCCTCATGTCCAGCTCGTGCACGGCGTGGATGTCGCTGAGGTAGGCGATGCGGGCCTGGATCTTGGTGCGGCCCTCGCGCGTGTTCTTGTCGATGCGCTCGATCATCTGCTGCTGCCGGTCGATCCAGTAGAGGTGGTTGCCGTAGACGGTGAGGCCCACGGGCTGGAGGATATTGGAGTCCTCGATCACGATGCGGTTGGCTCCTGGGGCGGGGTCGGGGGAGGGAGAACGGGTTCAGGGCAAAGGCTCCGGAGGAGAGGCAAATAAATGGGAGGGAAAACTGAGGAGTGTGGCGGGAGGGAGTTTTGGGGACAGTTGATGAAGGAGATGGGATGTATATAAAATGTATTTGTTGAAGAACTACAATATGTTATTATCTAAAAAAATAAATGCATAGCGAGAAAGGATTCAGTTAGTGGAAGACAGCAAAATGACAAAGGCAGGGTTAGTCATTCCCGAGAACGACTGCAAACTTTGAGCTCACACAGAAGCTCCGCACCACACATTGAAACGCATTGCGAAGCCAATCGGTTGTTGTGAGCGGTGTTCGCCACTGTAAGTTCCTATTTACAGAGCCGGGGCTGTGTAGAAGTATCAGATTATTTTGTCAACACTCACAGAGAAGAGTAAATTGCAAAATGCAAAGAGATTTTTGGTGAATTTGACACAAAGTGCATTAGCCTACAATTAGCTTACAATAGCTGACAAACCTTCAAGGAAACTTATCAGATACAAAGATCATTTGGGCATCTGCAGGAGAACAGTACGTACAGTATACGCAGGCTTGCCCATAGCTCTGCTCTAACAGTCTGCCCCAGCGTCTGCCAGGCAAACAGCATTGCCCCCGTCACCCTAATTTTAGCCTTGCTAAAGCGGTTATCCTGCACAAGACCAAACAGCAGGGGTGCACACACACACACACACAGCTCAAAATGTTTGTTCCCCTTCTTAATAAAAACAAAAATGGACAATCTCTGATCTGAGGAATGCACATCTGACGCTGTGTTTGGTCTAGTTGTTCACTTTGCAGCCCCTGCAACCCCCTCCCGTTCCCCCCACCTCGTCCCCAAGGCCCATCCAGATGGTTGGCATTCCTGTCTGCCTGCACAGGGCACCAGAGAATCATCAGAATGTGTCAAGCGCAGGGCGCAGGGCCAAGATCTACTCGCCAGGCACAATGCTCTCCCGTGTCCTTAAAGGAGCCCCCCACCCCGCCACAGTTCGCACATTTGCTCCGTTTCCCTCCTTCTGGTGTCAACCCCCCCCCTCGAAACAGATTTATGCCCGCTGTAGCGCTTGTTTCTCTGGAGCGTGAGAAGCGAAGCACACAAAGTGCTATGATGAATGTAGCGCTACTCTCTGGAAGGGTTGAGCAAACATTACACAAGGCGTGATGCTGAGATTTTACAAGCGCTTATAAAACATAACCATTTTAAGTCAGAAGATAAGTACCACAAATGTCTAAGTGAGAAATTTAAACCACATGTTTGAAATAAAAAAAGAAAGAAAGCTCACCTGAGAGGTCACTGCTCTCGATGCGCCGGAGGTCCGAATCCACCCAGAACAGCTTGCCCACGTCGTTGTCGATGGCGAGAGCCACGGGCTTGCCCAGGCCACTGAAGAACAACACCTCTCGCTCGGTGCCGTCCAGCGCCGCTCGTTCTATCTTCGGAGAGCGCTCCAACAGGTTGGTGAAATACATGTACCTGTTGGGAGGACAGGCAGCAAACGGCACATGTAAAGACGTTGCATTGACCTCCGAGATTCAGTAATAACTGCTCACGGAATTGCTTAGAAGTTATGTTATGTTGTGATTGAGTTCAAGCATATCATGGAGGCAAAACCAGGAGAACTGCCAGAGCCACAGGCCTCCAGTGGAAGTTACTTGATAGAAAATGGTTTTCCATTCTGGGCAACTGGAGGTGCCAGAACATCTGCTGACTCCATTGCGCAAAATAAAAACCACACAATGACCTAGAGATTACCGTCTGAGACCAGGCCCAAAGAAAAAGCCTGCAATTTTGGTTCGGAACAAGCGACTTGGCCCAGTCAGGCCAAGACGAGCTTATGAAATTCATCAGCTTGAATGAAGAAGCGCAAAGATACAAATTACGGCATGACCAGAGACACAGCTATAAAAATAAAATAAAAACACACACGCACACACACGCCTGAAATCAGAAGGAAAACTAACAGGGCCAACAACAGTGCTTCTCCTCTACAAGCAGTGCACCAACATACTATACCACATAATGGTCTCATTTCTCCCAAAGAGGTAATGTTGTTAATTACAAACAGCATGCTTCAGAGTAAGATACTGCCATAAATCTAAAATGTGCATGACAATAACAGCCATAAATGTCAAAGCGAGGCTGACAATGACTAATGTGCGTTCTCTTTAACGCTACGAGACATGTTGCCACCGATACAGAGAACTTGTACACCTATAGCTCCAGGCCTTCAAACTGGCAGACGTAGTGTGTGAAGGGCTTTTACTTAAAAGCTCTTTAAAGCTCTTATTGAAAAAACAAGAAGAGCAATCCAACCCCCACCCACCCCCCTCGCTCACCCTCTCTCCGGGTTGACCACGATGGCGCGCGGCTTGTCGTGCTCGCCGCGCAGGACCACGCCCACACGGCGCCCGTCGATGCGTGTCACGTTGATGACGTTGGTGACCTCGCTGGTCCAGTAGATGAAGCGGCTGTAGATGTCAATGCTCAGGTCGTACGGCTGCAGGCCCACGTTGGGTCCGCCCACCGAGCTAGACACCACAGTCATGCTCTGGGGAGGGGGGGAAAGGAAGGTTAAGACAACTGGTGAGCCTTGACACTGGTACAGTCACATTGACGTGCACAGATTACTGAAACAGTGCCCCATTTGCTAGCACTAATGCTGCCACAGGGCCGGCACATCCCATTGAGTCATGATTCATTTTTAACAAAGGCTCATCTTTAGGTCCACCTTGTCCTTTTGAACAGAAGGTTCAAAAGGGGGAGTCAGCTAGCTGCCTGCTCTGTGTTTCTATACAGCCCGGGCTCTGTAAATGGGAACACAAGTGGTGCAGACCGCACCACACAACAATATCCTAGCCATGGCAATAACATGTCCAATATGTGTGTGTGTGTGGGGGAAGGGGGCTTCTTAAGGAGCCACCTATGGCATTGAAGGGAGAGGTGTTTCTTACATTTATTTTATAGAGTTCAAATATCATCAATCATTCTCCAACATTGCTGACTCCACCTTTAAACCATCATATAAATCCCTCAAGGACAGCAATTTGCAAACGTTTGACCTATGAACTCTAGAAAGTAGCAAATGCAGGCACACGCAGCCAAGAATAAACTCCACTGAATGCACATTCAATATAAAAAGGTAATGAAACTAGAATAAAATGAATAAAAGGCTGATTTTGGTTGTCGTTACCTGGTTGCCGTCCTCCTGCGCGCGGCGAATGGCGTTCTGCTTGGAGTCGATCCAGTACAGCTGCTTGTCCAGGGGGTCATAGTCTATAGCGCGCACGTTTCTCAGGCTGTGGATGGGCAGGATTATGTCGGGACTCTGCTGCTCGTCGATCACCATGCGGTTGATGGCCGTCTTCTGGCTGAACAGCAGGAACGACGTCGGGGCTGAGAGACCCCCAGGTCGCACGAGGAAGAGAAGAGGAAGAAGCGCTATGTAAGAAACCATGGGGGTTGGCCACATAACCGCCCTAGCGGAACAAAACCTTCCATGGCGTGCTATTAAGAACCGCCACGGCAATGCTCCTCGTCAGTGGAGTGAGACTGGCTCCGTTGGGATTTTGCAGTAAACACATTTTCCAATTAGAGAGAAAACTAGGGTCAAAGAAATGTAATTGCCTTAAAAAAAACAAAGAAAACTGCCGTGTCAAAACTTGAGAGAGGGTGGGATCCTATTTATGGGCGGTAAAACCCCTCTGGCTAGCGAGACGGAGGGCACAGTTATTATAATGTTACTGCACACGCATGCTATATGCATGTACACGAGCAGCCCTGCCCCCATACACACACACGCAGACTTTAGCTAAGCCCGGCTACCAACAGGGAAGGCTTCGTCCGATTATAGGAGGGGGGGGGGACTTCTTTTTTGTTTTTGTTTTTACCATGTCAAACAGAGACATGGAAGGAGCCGAGCTTAAACTGGGCTTCAGTTTCCATGCCGAAGAGCGACCCACAAAGGCTTTAAAAGGAAAATACCCCCTGCTGCTCATTTTCATACGCGGGAGAACAACTGCTTTCAATCTCGGGGCTTTAGAGAAGTGACTGGTAGGCTGGCACCATGCGCGTTTGAGTCATATGTGACCACTTGAGACAGAATGGCCAGTCACTTTACATCGCGGCGAGGAATGTATAAATATTTAGGATGCCGTTGGAGGGGGGGGATATTCATTGTGTGTGTGTGTGTGTGTGTGTGTGTGTGTGCACACGCGCGCGTCCTCACCGCTGCAGGTCTTGTTGTCGTAGTTGAGCGAGAAGTGGGCGGGGCAGCCGCAGACAAAGCCGGTGATCGGCACGGCCAGGCAGAGGTGGGAGCAGAAGCCGTTGGTGGAGGCGCAGGCGTTCCAGCCGCCCTGCCGCGACGAGTGGAAGACCAGGATGTCCATCACGTAGTCCAGGTGGCCCTGGATGACCGTGCGGTTCTGCCCGCTGGTCTTGTTGGCACGCTCGATGCTGCGCTGACTCCAGTCCGTCCAGTAGATGTAGTCCTGGTACTGGGTGAGGCCGAAAGGGTGAGGCAGGTCGTCCGCGATGACCTCGCGCTCCTGGCCTGGAGGGAGAGGGAGAGGGAGAGAACACAGGAGATCAAGACAATGAATGGGCGGACGAGAGCGTGCGAGAGAGAGAGAGAGAGAGAGAGAGAGAGAGGGAATGAAACAGAGTGCACATCTGCCAGGCAAAAATGGCCATTTCATATATGCTGTGCTCAGCATTGTGTGCCAAGGTTGAGCAAAATTGGTACCGCTGCGAAGGCCAATGAGAGCAGCGCGCTCGGCCCTAATGGCGGTATCATTTCATTACGCAAGGAATATTGTGTGTCCTGGTTTACATCCATCATCTGCGGGGGAAGAGGGGGGGGCATTTTAGTACACTACTTCAAGAGCATTTGTGCAAACCAGGCTTTTGTGTCACCGGGGGGGCCCTACGACGTACTTTTGAAGAATCCGTTCCACCCCTCGCCTAAATATAGACGCAACAGAGAAGGCACTGTGAACAAATTGGGACCATATTCGACGTCTGTCACATGATATGCACATCAAGCTCATAGAGAGAGGCTGGGGGGAGGGGGGTGGGGGCACATTGCTTCTTGTTTTCAATTAGCATCAAAACAAAGGACGTCTAATGCAATGGGCGGCTGGATAATACACTAGACGGCAAGATAGGTTGACACACAACACAAAGTAATAGGGCATCGCTTTCTAAATGGCGTGTGGGGGACAAACACACACACAACAAGACCTTCAGACAGCCCGCTAGTGGATGAAAAGAGAGGCACTCACCGAGCATATTGGACGATTCTATTAATGTGGTGTCGAGGTCGGTCCAATACAAGCGGCGCTCGGCGTAGTCGATGGTCAGCCCGTTGGCACGGCCCACGTTGGGCACCAGCGTGATGCGCCCGGTGCCGTCCATCGCCGCGCGGTCTATTTTGGGCTTGCCCCCCCATTCAGTCCAGTACATGAAACTGTTGGGAGAGGGAGAGAGGGAGATGAGAGAAACTGAAACGTCGGCAGCAGAGCGTCTCCACTGGGGATTTCCACCTGGCTTAACTCTTAAAAAAACAAAAAAAAACTTTTACTTGTTCTTAAAATGTTCCTGTTCTGGTTTGCTAGCTATCTAAAGACCAATCAGACATTCAAGACACAGACACACCAATCCATCCATCTCATCAGCCCAGCAATAGTTAAAGGTAGAGTCAGGTCATTTTGGAGAAAGCTTGTTGATATTTGAACTTGATCAAAAACAAACTCCCCTCTCCCTTCACCGCTACAGGGTTCTCCCTCAGGAGCTCCGCCCCCTACATTGGACACACACTGCCAAGGCTGGGATAGTGTTGCGTGGTGCGGTCTGCACCACTTTGTTTGTTCAGTTCCCATTTACAGAACTAGGGCTGTGTAGAAGATTTTCTTCCCAGCACGCACACAAAAAACGGGCAGCTAGCGGCCCGTGAGGAGATATTCACTGTATTTCACCCAAAGTGTTTTAGCTCACAATCACAGACTACACCTTTAAGGCTTCGTCAGCGTGCCAACTGGGCTCACCCACTCACCCTTCAGCCGGGTCCAGTGCCAGCGCTCTGGGGCTGTCCAGGTCCTTCCAAACCAACACCTGCCTGTGTTGCCCGTCCAGCTTGGCCACCTCGATGCGGTTGGTGCCAGTGTCGGCCCAGTACAGGTTCTTGCCCAGCCAGTCCACCGCCATACCCTCTGGGTAGTCCAGGCCAAACTCCACCACGTGTTCCAGAGCGCTGCCATTCATGAACGCACGGCTTATGGTCTGTGCGGGTAGGGTAAGGCGGGTGTAAACACGCAACACACATTAGCCTCCGGTCCACATGAAAGAGAGGCATGGATTAAATGTGACTCCAAATCCAAAGGTAAGGTAAGGTGAATAGGTAAGGTAAGAAGCTAAGGTACTAAGGAAAGGGTAAGATAACACTATGTATGTTACTTCCAACTGTACAACAGCTTCTCATAATTGACATTACAGATTTTAACGTAGATAGATATTTATCTTTATGGTATTTCACATACAGATTAAAGATAGTGTGTAGGCATATGTGGTTGGCCTCAGCACCTATAGGAAAGAAGAAAACCGCTGCCAAAAAGTGTACAAAATAAAAAAAATAAAAAAACAAATGTAAAAACATGCTGCCAGAAATGTCACATCTACATTGACGTCCGTCATCATTGCAATCTTCTATCAATCAAGACGCACCCAGCTATCAAGCTGTGCACTTGCCATAGGTAAAAAAAAACTCAGAGACATGACATCAGGTAGGCTAAAGGCGATATTGTAAAGTTATAATAATCAGTGATGAAACTGAGGATGGTGCCATTGTGAGACACACTAATCTCTAATTTTCTCACTTCCTTTTAGGCGCACCTGGAAAAACCCAACGGGCTTCACCCGATAACTAGCTGACAATTACAGGTTATGCTGTGGGTGGTGCACTGCAGACCCCTCGTTAGGCTCCCTGAGAAAACACAAACTCTACATGTGACCACACGGATCTCTTCGCGCCACCTAAAGGAACCCTGGTGTTTCTCCATGTCTCCGATTGGGGCAACCCATTAGACAACACGAAGACAACACCTCCGAGGCAAAATACAGACCCACCCATATATCGACGACAATAACCAGCTCCATTCCCAATGGGGGGGAAGGGAAATAAAAAACTAAATCTATAAATTGAATTCTTCAGCAATAATATTCTCCTTTAGCAAAAACAACAGAGTTGGTTTACCAGTCCATGCCTGGAGGAAGAAGAAGATAAATGTGGAGAGGGGGTGGGATATGGCCAACAAGGACTTTGTTTGTGTGTGTGTGTGTGTGTGTGTGGACGAGGGCTCTGCAGTCATCAATTATTTCCAAGCGGGCGTCTCCTGGGACCCTATTATTGAGCGTTCAGTGGGTAGTGAGCCAGCCTAGAGGACGATGCGTGCTCTGCTCTCACACACACACAGCATGTTAGCACACACGCACGCACACACACGCACACACACACACACAGCATGTTAGCCCCCACCCCCCCGGGGGCAAAGTGCCGCACCTTGAGCGTGATGTCCGTCCAGTAGATGCGGTTGTCAGTGATGTCGAAGTCGAGCGCCGACGCCTCCTTGACGCCGGTGATGGGGATGGCCACGTTGTTGTTGTTGGTCTCCAGGGAGATGCGGCGGATGTCGGTGTGGCGAGAGAACAGCAGGAAGGCTTCGGGCACGATGCACGTGCTCATGTCAGAGATCAGCTCCAGGCCGATGGGGCACGCGCACTGCACGCCCTGGGGCTTGTACAGGCACAGGTGGCTGCAGCCGCCATTGGCCTCCGCACACGGGTTGGTGCCTGGAGGGGGAGGGAAAGAGTAGCGGGGGAGGATGGGGAGAGTATGGGGGGGGTGGGGAGAGGAGTAGTGGGGAAGGAGGGGGAGTAAGGAAGTAAAGAGAGAGAGAGTTAGAGGCTGGTAGAAAAGGGGGCCCAGCAATGGTGTGGATGCAGCCTGCATCTGCCTGACTTTGGAGGTGTTGACATGTTAATGGTCCCCCCAGCCAGCAGGCCTGGGCTACAATGTGTGCACAGCTCTTCTGCTGCTCTATTCAGGAGCCAAGGAGCACACGCGCGCACACACACACACCACGGGGAAGAAAGGATATACTCGGCTAACCCCCCCTTCCCCCGTCAACACCTCCTTTCCTTTCACAGCAAAGGATCCGGGAAGACCCCCCGAAGACAAACGGCTGAGTACGCACGACACAAGTGAATGCGCCGCTGCAGTGTTAGCTTTGCTAGCTTACCGAAGGCCTTGCGGACGTATGTGGCCTTCAGGCCCATCAGGTCGGGCAGCTGGTCGATGATGAACTCGCGCTCCGCCGTGCGCTTGTGCACGCGCTCGATGCTGCGCCGCTGCCAGTCCGTCCAGTAGATGTAGTCGCCGAGCAGGGTGAATCCGAAGATGTGCGGCAGCTTGTCCTCCACCAGCACGCGCCGCCCCGTGCCGTCCGTGTTCATCACCTGGGCGGAGGGAGGAGAGCAGGGAGCAGGGTGGGTCAGCTGTATGTCAGAGGGGATTGGGAGAAATCACTGGCGGCAAAAGGCTCATGGGCGGCAATTGGTAGCAACCGCCAGAGTAAACACAAGACCCAATACTAGCCCCTTCGCTTTGTGCAAATGGTAAATGGGCTAAGGAGCTCCACTTGTGACGTCGTCCCTCTTGCTAGAGGGGTACCTCCGTTAGCAAAAAGGCACCCAAAGGTACGGCCGCATGGAACGTGTTGGGCCACGACTCCTGGTGACAATATGCTGGACACGCGGTTAGGTTATGCGTACCTTATTAAAAAGGTCTGAAAAAGATAACACCAAAATAAGGATCACACCAGGATGTACTGCATTTCACAAACTAATGACATTTCACTAAAACAATGCAACAACAAAAAATACAATAAAATACAAAGATTCAGCACCCAGCATCCCGTCCAACACTTTTACTCACCAAGTGAAATCATTTCCTGAGCAGATGTTAGACAAACGGAAACTTAATGGAATGTGTTGCACCAGTACTACGCAAGCCCTGGCATAACGCTCTGCTAGCCAGTGTAATACCACAGATTGGTGTGAATTCAAACACAAATTGGGAGCAGGTCTCAATGTCGAGGCTGAGGATTCAGAGTCAGCTTATAAAACATACCGTTGGGCCTGGTTACTTACTGCACTGTTACGATGGGTAAGAGTGGGGGGGTTGAAAATGACAAGGGATGAGCAATGATCCAAATAGAGTTCCAGGGAGCCTATAATTAAGGTCAGCACATTAGTCCAAGACACTCATACAATACTATCTGCATTGCTGCGAACAGCTAAATATGGACTGCAGTTATTTTTATGAAAATTCAACACAGACACACACACACACGCACAGTATATAAATATAAAACTAAAGTTTCCATCCTCAGAGATGGCCCCAGCCAACAGGTCTCCACTGGTTTGGCAGTGGTGACCACAGTGCGGTGTGGGTTCAGATTCTGGGGCTATTCTAAACAGAGAAGACCACAGATTGAGTGAAGGCCACAATCGGAACCAGATGTGGGATAGCACCGCAAAAACGCAGTTCTTCTCAAAAACCTAAGCAAGAGAAACCCGTCGTCACCTCCACACCAGCTCCCAACCCCCCGTCTGTTCCAGGGAACGAGAACTTTACACATTCGTACAGTTGAGGGCAGGAGGGGCTGTGACACAACAGGGGTTGTGTGCAGATATGCGTGCAGACACAAGCCGCTGCGTCCAGATGGAAAACCTTACAGCCTCCCAGTGGACAATTTTGTGGGAGGAGTTTAGGAGAACGGTAGCAGGATTTCATGTTGAGGTGAAGCAGTGAGTGACAACCCTCGTGTACATGCACCATCTGTACCAAAGCCTACTGGTCAACATGGGCCCTAATTTTGTCGCTGCCTGAACTGTCAACATCCCTTTAAGTGGCCGATATTTAGCCACGGCATTTCTGAGAAGCGGTTGGCTTTGATGTGGCGCCGAGCAGATGATGCGGGCCCCGGCACGGGGGTAGTTTAACGGCCCCCGGAATGACGAACATGCTCCAGAGCCGGTGGCAAGCCGCTTTGATTGGCAAGTGTCAACGTGAGAGGGAACGTTTGGAAGCCATATTCCTAATAATATCCATGTATTATATGACCACGGAGTGGGAATCTATTACGGGGTACGCGCTCTTCCTGCCAGGTAAATGTCAAAAGCAGCAGCCTACACTGACAAAGCTCACATTTTACAGCATAGACATTTAGAATTAAATGCAAAGCGTATACCAAGATTAAAGGCAGCGTTAGCTATTCTCCAGATCGCTTGCTAACGTCGACCTCAAATCAAAACAATAGCCCTCCGCAGCGCTGCCTCACACACTGTAACGCATTGTGAACCGAAGCGTAGTACTGCGGCTTTGGTGTTGCGCACGGCGTTCGCCACTTGTGTTCCTATTTACGGAGTCGGGGCCGCGTAGAAGTACCATCTTATATATTTTCAACATGCACAGAGAGTGGCAAAAGCTAGAGAAATGCAAGGAGACGATTGGTAAACTAATTGTAATAGCTTACAATTATACCTATATACCCTTTAAGTGTTGAAACGGTGAGCACCTATGTAACATTATAATCATTGTTTCAGTGCCATGTCATCGACGCACACAATTAGGCCATTGTGTGTTAGCAGACAGGCAAGTGCCCCCCCACCCCCCCCACAAGGAAAGGGAAAGGAAACATCCTGCTCACATCTCAGGGTTGGTGCAACAGCAGACTGGGGCCAATGGCCTGTGATGCTGGCAGCTCGCTGGCATCAGAGGGCTGCCGTTGCCTTGAGGAGAGCTAAAAGCTGGACGCCTGGCGCTCACAGCGGGGATTGGGGGAGGTGGGGGAGGAGGGGCTGCCTGCTGCAGGCGGTCTGATAGGAACCCTCCCTCCTTTCAACTCCACTACCACAGCGCCTGGCACCACCATCTGTCAGGGCTATGAGGAGCCAGAATCCTCTCCTGCCATGCATGGCATTCTGCCACATAAGGGCCAACGCCGTGGAAACCAGCAGTCAAGGAAAGACCACTGTTAACAGTCAGAATATTTCTAATTAAAAAAAGAAAAGGTATAGTCAGTCATTCCTCGAGAACCCTTGCTATCGTCGAACTCAAAAACAAAAACACCTCTCCCGTCAATGCCATAGGGTGCTCCCTCAGAAGCTCAACCCCGCACCAACTCATTGTGAAGCCTAGGGCATTGTTGTTCTTTTTTCAACATGCACAGAGAACGGTAAGCTAGCGATATTTGGTGTATTAGCTTAGCACACTATACCTTTAATTGTATTTATTTGCAAGAAAATAAGTAATAGAGCTACTCCTCCAGTGACTAGCAACAGTGACCTTTATCCAGTCACCACTGGATCACAGGGCTCTTGTCGTGGACTTGACCCCAGAAGGACCCGAGCAGGACCATTGCTTTGAGGAGCTCAACCCCAAAATTCCACCGGGCGCGTGGGCAGTGCGTGTGCGATGCAGCTTCCGGAGCTGATCGCAGCCGCTCTAGTCACTGCTTTCACTTCAACCATGCGCGACGCGTTGGAAGCATCCAATAAAGCATCCATAAAGATAGGCGTTGATGTATGCCGTGAGCAATCCGTGCAGCTCAAATGTAAAATACAATCCAAATCGTGTGCAAAACTATTTGTGCAGACTCTCGATTTCAAATGACTACATTGGTGGCAGGAGGCCAGAAGTGAGAAGGAATTGACATCTGGGACGATCGGTTCATTTTATAAATAAAATAATATAATTGCAGTCATTTTTGGGGAGTGGAAGTGAGTGAAAGTAAGTCCATTTTGTTGACTGCAAAGTGGTTTTTGTTGATCTAGCCAATACAACTGCCTCGCAGCGCTACGCTTTTGAAATGCTCCCGGTGCAAGTTGACGCGTCGAGAGGACGGAACAAACCAGCATCGGAGCTGGAACGCTGCGCACATGTGCCCGGTGGAATCCGGGCGTAAGCGCGTTTGTGTGCATGTGTGTGAGGGGAGCTGATACACACCTCTATCTTATCAGTCTTGGCATCGCCCCAGTAGATCTTGTGCTCGCTGTAGTCCAGCGCCAGGCCGTTGGGCCAGCCCAGCGAGGTGTTGACCATCACCAGACGCTCCGTGCCATCCAGGTCGGCCCGTTCAATCTTAGGGACCTCTCCCCAGTCCGTCCAGTACATATACCTGGAAACACAGGGGACACAAATAATCCACCAACGCTACTAACTGGATCTGTGTGTGCTCTATCACGACATCGGAATAATAACAACATATTTGTTGAATTTGGACAAAAAAAAAAAAAGTGTATTAGCTTACATTTAGCTTGCAATAGCTGACTATACATTTAAGTGGGTGTGTCACGGTTTTGCTAAGAAGGCTGATGTAGGCAGCGCCCATACAGCTACATCTACCATGCATGGCCTGAAACAAAGTCAATTTAACTAGGGCTGTCGCGATAACCGCAAAATTGCAATACCGCGGTGGTGCTAACCCAACCGTAGGCCGTGGAAAGTAACCGCCGGTACCGCAAACTGCAATGTTTACATTTTATTTTTTTCATGAGGCTAGCCCATCGAATATGACGTCTGACCTAGGGCGTGTGCGCTATCTAAGCACAAATTCCCCCAGCCCCATATTAGCCGGTTGTAGCTTCTTATACCATATTGGTCCGAATATAGGATGACGCTGAATATAAGACGACCCCCCCTTTTTCAAGAATAATTTTTGGAAAAACACTTTTTGAAGACCAAATGTTAAAAATGTATTATACAAAAAATACA